>CM046442.1:47202332-47527034 GCA_025506515.1 Flaveria trinervia
CGATGGAAGGGAACAAGATTGTTCTATTTTAGGGTTAGATTATTTTATGAAGTTTTAAATTTTTACATTTAACCCCCTCAATATCCACCAATTTACAAATTATCCTCCAAACTTGCAAATTATTTTTATAAAAAAGTATAAAATTATATATAAATTTGCAAAATTATACATAAAAGTTTGATCCGATTAATCCCTAGTCCCCGCCTCATCGCCTGACTAGCGCCTAGCGATTTTTACAACACTGTGCGTTTGGGCTCTCCATCATAATCAACCTTTATAAATCTGACTCTGTGTGGCAACCATGGTTTTGATATAGAATGCCACAACCTTGAGTGCCCATATTTAGAATGTGACAAACAACATTATAATGTGAGGTTTATTGGGATGCCATAAACTGACTTGCCACCCCCACTCAAAAAGCTATATTAGGTCGAGTGGTGAGATTGTTTAGCTTTTTAACATTTCTTTTATACTATCCTATTCATCTTCTTTCAACTTAATCATTCGTAAAATCCAGAGTCTCTTTGCAAATCTAAACATAATTTTAGTTATGCTAAACAAATGACTTTTCTATTGCGAGAAACCTACCTTGAAACACTCTAGTGGTCCTAAATCTTTTGTTTGAAAACGAGCACCAAGGAAATCTTTTGCTTTTTGAATGTCCACCTTGTTGATTTTAGTATTACTATATCATATACGCATGTAAAGAGAAGAATGCATCCTAAGTTAGATGAGGAGATGATCATTATCTGATCATAGAATTCCTTTTCAAGCCGAAATATAAGACCGTAACACCAAATACACAAAACAAACGTTTGCACGTGCGCACACATGGTGCAAGCGCGCACGCATGTGCACCTACCTGCCTACACACACTAATTTATCATAAAACAACCGAGTAACTAATAATAATATTATATAAAACAACCTAGCAAGAAACTATTGATAATATAATATAAAACAACCTAGTAATAACATAATATAATATAAAACAACCTAGTAATAACATAATATAATATAAAACAACCTAGTAATAACAAATGTAACAAAAATTACCTTAACACACTTACCTTGACATAAAACAACCTAGAGGAAACTAATAATAACATAATATGAAATGGAAAGTGGAAAGAAATCAAAAGAACAATGTTCATGAAATCCACACTTTGACACCTGAGATTCCGTAACGAGTAGATACTTCCGCAGATGTGTTTCTAAATTTTTTTGGTTAAACTAGAAGCTCTCTTAACTATTCTTTTCATCAACATCAATACCGAGTACCATATATTCCCATCATCTTCAGTCATATCGATTTTCTCTTCTAGCTCTTAATAATCTTCATCCCTCAACTCATGTACACCACGAGATGGTACTCTAGGTTAGGGGGTGGTATAAAGAGAGACACACTTCCTTTTAGTTTGATGTAGTGTAATTTTTTTTGTAGAATAAGCCGGTTCGGATGCGGCGAAAGCCTTCCCAACAACACGCCATATTAAATAATTATAATCTTCAAACACAACCTTGATTTGTCTTCATTATTATCATCATCATCATCCATAATCCATTTTGCAAGAAACAAATGTCAAGAGTGATCAAGTGGTTATGTTCTACAAGCTTAGCTATTTGTTAATTTGACGCGCAATAGAATTGTAACAAATGGCTAAGTTATTGATTAACTAATAATCAAAGTAATAGCAACACAGACGATGTACTCCAAACTTTTGTTGTATAACTTGCAACTTTGCAAGATAACTTATATACTCATGTCTTTTGACAAAATTACAATGTACTAAATGCATGAAGAGTGAAAACGCTTGTAACTCACCAACTCTATAGCAGTTATACGGAAGATTGCAATTAACTTCTCCTAACTTCTAGCCACAGTTAGATACATGAATTAAACACTTATTTAATTACATGAAACATGGAATAAATAAAAACATGATTACATATTGAGTAACTATGTTGACATGTCAACTTCTTCAGCACCAAAAGCTTCTCTTGGTAGTAACAAGTTAATCAACGCTTACCTTTTCTTCGGTAGTATCAATACCTTGGTATTAAGATTGGTCTTTAGTAGTAACTACCATTGGTATAGCTGTGGTGTACAACATAAACTCTTATGTCAGTACTAACTTTCCTTTAACATTAACATTCATGGTATTTGGTCATTAGTCCTTTATGATCCAATAACAATATTTATTTCACTCTCTAAAGCATGAGGTTGGGACTCGTCAAACCACGCACGCAACTCATAGAATAGCATCCTAGTGAGGATAATGGGCTTGGTTGATATCACCTATAAAAGAAAATAGGAAGTTACCGATGTTAACATATTAGGGTTTTGTTGTTTTAGGGGCCAAGAGTGGTCTCGCAGTCTTCATACTCTCATCCTCTTACTTAACAACCTTCATTTTTAATTTCACCACCCTTAATTTCAATGTAGATGAGAAATTCGAAACGAAAATGAAACAACATTCTGGTAATGCAGTTGCCTCAAGTGATATAACTCATTTTAGGCCGCCTCTTTAGTCACCGTGCATCACCCTCTTTAGGGTTTTCTTTACCTCTTTGGTTGCTCACTCATGAGGCGTGCTTCTGAGGTTGGGAAGTTAAAGTTCCTTGGAAGTTGGAACTTGGAACTTGGTTTCAAAAGAAGGATCGGGGCTAACTATATACTTTTTTAGGGTTTTCTAAATGTGAAGGAATATGTTTATGTCAATGATAGTGTTTTTTTGGGTGTATTGAGTGATTAAGGTTTTGTTGAAGCAACAAAAGCTTGTGATGAACTTGTGATATCTAATCTTGTAACCATTAAACAATATTATGCTTTGTTCGATTTGATCGAGGAACAGAAAAACATAAAACAATAAATATGCTTCATTCGATTTGACTATCCAAACATGCTTCGTTCGATTTGATTATTCAAACTTTTGCCAACAAGTAATATTATGCTTGATTGTCATCCATATTTTGTTTGATTATGCTATCCATAGTTTGCTTGATACTTTATGGTTCTTGATTCTTGGAATAATATGTTAAGACCTGGCAATCATAGTCGTTGCCAATGTTTCAAGGCTAGCACGCGACACTCTCTTGAGTCCATAGATCTAAGATATGACATAAGTAGATATTAATAAAAAGAAAAGAAAGTAAAACCGGTGACCATAGTTAGGTGGCGGTCTCTTGGATCCGTAGATAAGGAGATAAGATCTGTAGATCTAAAAAGAATAGAAATATTTAATCAAACCACAATTGAGATCGGTGGCCATGGACCGTGGTCCTTTATGGGCTAAAACACCGATAAACGAAAAAAAATAAAAAGAACAAAGAAACATAGTGAGTGCTTCAAATTGGGAGTAATAATCCAGAAACAAACCAAAAGAATGAATGTAAACGAAGCAAGAGAATGGATATGGCTAATAAATTTGAATCCTCAACCGATAACGAAACTTTATTCAACATAAACTAGAAAATAGATAATAAACGAAACATAAGACAAAGGTAGGACAGGGCGGCGGCGGCGGCACACCGCCCTATCTAGAATTTGAACCCGGTGGCGACGGTTAGGGTTTGTATGTTTTTGTGGTGGTGTGGCGGAGAACAAGGTAACCAACCCTAAGGCTCTGATACCATGTAAGATGGTAAAATACTGAATTGAATATTATTGATAGGTTTGGTTACAATATATAAAGAATATAATGTAAACCATAAAATCTAACTGGGCCCATGGGCTCACACTATTACACTAATAACCCTAATAATATTGTCTAATAGGTGAATCATTTCATGTTGTCTCAATGAACTCACACCGGAATATTGTTAGTCATATTCTAAAGTATGTGAAGTGTTCATTTGGCAATGCTATCTTATATCAAAATCATTGCACCACAACATAGAACAATTCATAAATGTTGACTACGGTGGAGCTTTTGGGGTTCTTGTCATTGTCAAATATAATAATATTACCTTTTGGAACAGTAAGATCCAAAGTGTTTTCTTGTTGAACTGTACATTCCAAATACTAGGGTTGTGGCACAAACCACTTGTGAACTCATTTTGCTACATAATCTTCTTGGTGAGATTGGGTTATCACAATCTAATCAACAAACTTATGGTGTGATTGAGTAACTAATCCAATGTTCCATGAAAGAACAAAACAAAAATAAGTTGATTGTCATTTTTCTTGGATGTTGTCACTAAAGCCTAGGAATCTGATTAATTACATTTGTAACAGGCTAGGCATAATAAATTAAATTTATTCTCCAACTTAAGGGTGAGTGTCAGGCTCTTAATATATAATTAAGCCTGCTATGCCATAGGGTAGAATCAGTTTATGTTTTATAGATAATATATTATTGTGTCCAACTACACAATTGAACTTGTGAACTTATGGGCTATACTTTTTCCAGGTTAAGGGTCTATTTAGAGGGGGTATGGCAACTCTATCAAGGGAATCTGTTGGAAATGCTGTATTTTTTAGTACATATGAGTATTTGAGGCATTCTTTGCATTTACAAGTCAAAGATTGTTTATTCGATCACAAATATTTGGTCGATGTTGGAATTGGAATTGTGAGTGGTGGTCTTGGTGGTATAGCGGTACGCTTAATAATCATGACAATATCATTAGTATTTGTTTTTTTTCTAATTACTTTGCCCCTTATTCTCTAATTTGTCTTCTCCAAATGTTGATTTCAGTTTTGGTCTGCTGTTCTTCCCCTGGATGTTGCAAAAACTATAATTCAAACTTCGCCAGACAAAAATATAAGTAAAAATCCTTTCAAGATTCTGCAATCGGTAAGATGAATGCATTTTGATATTTTTTTACCTAACTGCTTACACGGTCCCTCTTCCTTCTTGAGATATATGAGTCCTTCAGTTGTTTAAGTAGAGAAGCCAGTTTGTCATTTGGGGATATATAATTGCTAACCTTAAGTGAGCTTATGGAGTAAAGCTAAAAAGGAAACATGCTAGATTGTCCTTAAAATACTTTTTGTCTATAAGATAACGAAAGTTGTATTATCACAAATAATTTGTAAATTGTTGAATAAAGGGATTTAAGAGGTTATAGCTATTAGTGTGTTAGAAACTACACTTTGGGCCACTTTCATCTTATTTGATGGTTTTTCTTTTAAGCTATTATGTTTCTATTTTTACCTTGGTTAGAGATAGAACAAAGCCCCAATCAATTGATTCATAAGTAACTTAATCACCGTATGTTATTCGGATTATTGATGAATGGAGAAAAAACCTATGACATGGATGTTGGTCATTATAGTTAAAAAAAATCAGTTTGAAAAAAAAGAATCTAAATGGTTTACAGAATTATTATGATAGGTTTACAGGAGATCTGGGCTTAAAGGATGCTACACAGGTTTAGGTCCTACAGTTTCACGGGCATTCCCTGCAAATGCTGCTGCAATTGTTACATATGAAGCAGCTGCTAAACTCCTTGGAGTTGTACGTGAATAGAACCAAATCAGTGTATCATTTCTTGACATTTTTACCCAAGATTATGCTTGTAATGGGAGGTCACCATTAATGCAGCAGTTGATGTATCAAACTTGTTTACCTAATGTTTTTGACTTGTAGTCCTGCCCTCTCTGTATTTCCTTCATTTTAATATTTATACTTTCAAAATTTTAATGAGGGATTTTGATGATGTGTGTAGCTCGTTGCTACAGGGTTGTTGAGCCTAATTCAATTGTTTTGTTTATTTTTTGTATCGACTAGATTCCCATATTTGTAACTTTTTTTATAGAGATTGCTATGCTAAATAATATGTTCTAGAGGCAATTTTGGCCCATTTACTCAAAACTGGGTCCATTGGCTTGTGTTTTAATCAGTCACAGGATTCACTCAATGTCCAGTGATTTTCGAATTGCTTCGAATCGATCCCATTCGCATTCGATAGCGACCCAGCTGCTTGCGGTTTGCTCAAGGGTTCGATTGTGGTTCGCTCAAGGGTTCGATTGTGGTTCGCTCAAGGGTTCGATTGTGGTTTGCTCGGTGGTACGATTGTGGTTCGTGGCTGTGATTCGCTTGTATTCCAAAGAATTCGCTATTGATTCGAGAATTGGGTAAGCATGATTCGTGATTTCTATAACTGTGAATTCATGAATTCATGAAATTGGAGGGAAAATTAATTTCCTCCTAGACCAATTAAATTCTAGACTTCCAATAGTGTTCATGACTAAAGTTCAATCGAATTCATTGAAAAATTCATTGACTAAATTATGTTGCTTTTAAACATGTCTTGTTTAATTGATTAGTACACTGAACTGGATCGAACCAGAATGAACCTACCCCCTTACGAACCGGATTTGTGGCCCCTAGCGATCCGCGAACCCGTACCTCGTTTTTGAACCGGAGGAAATAGGTGACTATGGTTTTAATTTCATAAGGGTTGAATGAGTTATATTGGCTGAAATGGAATTGGGCCAAATTCATACCAAGTGTTCTCTAATGTTTGAACCACTTTTAATTGCTGTATTAAAAAGTAGATTATTATTATAATCTTACTGAATATGGTAATTTCCGAATACGTCCAACCGACCTGGGGTACAAATCGTTTTGACCCATATTAAAAAGCTATCCTATCAACCCAAAAACTAATTTTCAACGTCTTCAAGACAGTATATCTAATCAATGGTATTTTTTTTCACTGTAATTTTTTAACTCAAATGTTTCACACCTGCAGGTTTTTTATATTTGCCATTTTGTGTTGGCCATTTTCAATTGCTCCCATTAATTTATGCTGCTTAAATGTGTAAATATATTTGTTAAAAGTTCTTATTTTTAAGATAACAGTGACACACCAGGGTAAAGGAGTTTTTTACCCTGCCCTTTAATTATTGATTTTGCTGTAGCAGTGAAAGCTCTAATGGACATCAGGAGCTTAAAGAACTAATCATTATGCTTAAGTCAAATTTCCAATCCTGTTATATGTTTCTTCTTCTGATGACCAGCTCTACTTCTTTAACCAGCTCTACTTCTTTATTTTCCTAACAAACTGTTAAAAGGTAAAATATCAAGATCTTTTTACTCGGATGAAAATTTTGGGCTGAATAGGTTTTAAAAGAGCACCAAACCGGCTTGGGTTGGCAGTTTGAACCATTTCTTTATTAAAAACTTTTTAGCTGTTAGTTGGTATTAAATAAAGATAATTTATGAATATTATAAATATGCAGCATATTTATAACAAGAAGAATTAAATAATAATGGTTAAAACTGGGTTCGGGTTACATGAGCGTTTCAAGATGTAAACCATGAACCAAAGCGTATAGATCTCAAACAGCCTATTTGCTCCGGTTGTCTTTAAGATAACATCATTGGACAATAGAGAGAATAAACAAACATGTGGAAGGTGTGTTTATTAGTTAAGTTATTATTAAGCATGCACAAGTGTCGTCCATGCACTGAAAATGAAATAGATATAGTTAACAAAGTCCACGGGCTGACAGAAGAGAGGGAGCGTCAAGTCTTATTTGGTGATGATATATAGTGTAGTTCATCCAGAAGTTTCTCCATATGAAGTCTTACGCCTCCGTTCATTATGTCCAGCTAAGCGCCTACGACAACTCCTTTTGGCGTCATCAAATTCTGTTATGTCGTGAAACCTGCAGCAGGGGGCACCAAAATATTACCCATAAACGACCCCGTTTTTTTTCATTCATTTTTTAATGATTATATTTTTTTTGTATTTCTCTCTTCATTCTAGTTTCCTATATTCTGCTAATATAGTGCAAATCATTCCTGTGAGTTTTTAGCAGCCTTCAGTAGTTGACATGTGCTGATTAGAGATTGCAAAATGAGTGGGTGCAGGTTGGATATCCACTTTCTATTTAAGGCGTAAACGAGCTGAGTCAAACATGAGCGTGTTTAACAAAAAAGAACCTTGTAGTTTAAAACACACCCTCAGATCTTTCATGTATGTTAATTATTTGACTTTAGTTGCTAGATAGAATTCAACTAGTTTACCTGCTGCATTGCTGGCAGAAACGCTGTTGCTGGCCGCTAATAACAACAATTGGAGCCTTGGCATGAACCTCACATACTTTGTGTCTCCGATGATATGGTTTGGCCCTACTCATCTCACTTCTGCAATCTTCCACTTGGCAAAACACGCTGCTACCCGAACCCTTCTTCCCCTTCTTCCTATCATCACCATCATCATCACCATCACCATCACCATCACCATCACCATCACCATCACCATCATTCTCTATCCATTCTTCCATTATCTCATTTATAAACTTTTCATCCCTCTCCCTTCCAATATCCCATGCTCTGTAGGAGGGACTAAACACGCTCATATATAAATACAAAAGAAGATACTTACCATCATTTATTCCTCAAAGTGGAATTTAATTATGTGGCCCTTGATAAAATAGATTTTGCCTTTTTTTTAATATACTATTTTGTAAATGGTATATTTCATGTCTTCAAATTTTCTTTATGCAATTGCAGGCCTAGAGTCTATTTGGCCGATGCTGTTTTGTAAAGGTGAGTCAACAAAATCATGTTACTTCAGCGTAATATAGCTAGGGTAACAGCTCGGCTGGTTCTATGTCAAAAGCTTGAGTTGGCTTGTGAGTAATATTCTAGCTCTAGCATCATTTATTTATTTTTTTATTGTAACATTTATAATTATACATATAGATAGTTCATTTGCGAACCACCCCTGCTGTGCAAACCAGAAGCCAATCTATGGACTACATGTTCCATCTATATAAGCATTTTTTATAATTACAAGGGCAAATGGTCCTTTGTAAGTTCTTTTTTGTTAATTCTATAATATATATATCAAACAAATCCCCCCCTCTTTTCTTGAACAAAATGGAACTTCTTAATACCACTCGTTTCTTTATAAAAAAATACCAGAAAACGAACTTTTAATTATCTTTAACTAGAGTATGGTTTTCAAATAAATTTAGTTTTTTATGAAAATTGTTATCAGTTGTTTTTATATGCGTGTGGGAAAAAACTATACAAATTACTTTCACAAATCAATATAAATAGATGTTTTGCAAATCAGCAACTCATCTTTTAAATCAATACTACATTAAACATTATATAACGGAAAAGTTTCCAATAAAAATACTTTAAAACTAAAAAAATATAAAAAAGTAATCTCAACCATCCACCTCATTAATCAATGGTTTAGACCATATTGCAACGAAATGATTGTTAAAATGATATTTTAGAAATAGTTACTTTTTGTTAGGATCAGTTTCTACGTTTGATTGATTAGAGAGTATAGCAGCGGAATTCTAACAATGAATTAGCCAATTCACAAGAACAAAAAGATATTCAATGTAAGAACAAAAACGGTTATAGATAGGGAGAATTCTGCAGATATATTTCATTCAATATTCGCTTTCGTGGTAACGGAATGTCACAATTACAATTAGGTCGACACCTCTTATATAAGAGATGTGACGTCTGCTGATGTCACTTGATAGTGACATCTAACAGAATTTATCACAAACTACTGATAGTTAACACAACTACTGAAGATGTCAAACAGCTGACATCTTCTTACAAAAATGCTAAGTGTTAACTATTATTACAACTACTAAAAAGAAACTACTGAAACAATAACAACTGAAGAACATACTCTTCAGTTGTTTTACAAATATTGAAACAAAGAAAACTACTGAAAGGTAAACCATCACAACTACTGAAGAAGACCTCTTCAGCTGTTGTGACAACGTCTGATACTTTGTCTTCAGCACTTGTGTCTTCAGACTTTGTCTTCAGCACTTGTGTCTTCAGACTTTGTCTTCAGCACTTGTGTCTTCAGACTTTGTCTTCAGCACTTGTGTCTTCAGACTTTGTCTTCAGCACTTGTGTCTTCAGACTTGTCTTCAGCACTTGTGTCTTCAGACTTTGTCTTCAGCACTTGTGTCTTCAGACTTTGTCTTCAGCACTTGTGTCTTCAGACTTTGTCTTCAGTACTTGTGTTCAACTTTGTAATCAGCTGTTGTCTTCAGCTGTTGTGGTCTTCAGTAGTTGTTGTGACGTCTGTGGGACTTAAAGGTTTTTCTGATCCGGCTCATTGGTTCTTTTGGTCCAACAAACTCCCCCTGAACCAATGCAGCCAAAACCTTTAACTTTATTGAGGTCCCACTTATTGTTGGCAGAATGGTTGGTCTTTTTCCTTCTTGATCAGTTGAGAAGATGACCCATATAAGCACTGGCCTGGAAATGAGTCTCTGAAGATTTGGTTGGCAATGTATGGATGGGAGCTCTGTATTGGGGAATTGGACACTGAGCTGTTCCCCCATCCATGAGACTCACTTCCCATGTATAAGCCTGTAGGATTCTCTGGTGTATGCTCTGAGAAACATGATTTGTTCTTCCATGGTCAGGTTCTCGGCTTCACCATCAAACAATCCTTCTCGCCCATACAGCTCTGAGATGTACTTGGCCTGTTTACCATTTTTGAGCTCAACTGTTGTAATCTGTCGGTATGCAAACTCATCAGGATGAGTCCCTTCAAGTAACAGACTGAGCTCATTTTGTTTGAAGTTCTCAAGCCTCTTGTAGACTAACCCCTTTTTAATAATTCTGTTCTCTAACATCTTTTGGGGTGGTTGTTTAGTCTCATAGGCCTTCTTGAAGTCTTCTACAATCTCCCAGGGTGATACTACAAGGACCACTGTGATCTCTCACCTTGAAGGAATGTCTTTCTTTACAATCCTATGAGCCACCCTAGGATCAGGCCATACTCTCACCTTTTCCTTCTAATATTGAAATGTGTTGGCAAGGGTGTACAACCTCAGAGCTTCTTTCTTCATACTAATAATTGATGACGAAGCAGCATAAGTTTTGTCAATGCTTTTCAGCATTTCATCATCATGAAGCTTTTGCTGCTGTTCTTCTTCAATCTTTACTCTCACAGCTTCCATCTGTGAGGTGGGAGTGATGGGCATGGGTTTGGCTTTAGCCAATGTTAGGACTGCAGACAGAGGCAGCCTATCTTCTTCCACATCATCCTCTTCTTCTTCTTCTTCTAGCCTCAACACCCTTCTCTTCTTCTTCTTAGTGCATCATCGGCTGTTGGTTTAGATGGTAAGGGAGTTGGTTTTGTGGGTTGTGGTTGTGGTTGTTTTGGAGAGGGAATGTTGACAGGCTGAGTTAGCATTTTGGAGGTGAGTGTTGCTTTTGAGTATTTGGCTAGCTCAGTCCTGCTCCCTGCTCCTGCTTCATTCAAAGCTTCAATAACAAGTCCCTTAGTATATGCTTCAGATGAACAGATCTTGGTGGTGATTGCCAAGATACTGTCCCTGGACCAAGCTTTGATTTCGATCATTGATCTTCCCAGATATTTTGCAATAAATCTAATCATGATCTCAAGCCTTTCTCTTTCTAACACTTCATAACTTGCCCATCTATTCTGGATTTCTTCAATCTCTAATCGTCGAATCTCAGAGTCAAGTTTATCGGTGTCATGGCCTTGCCTAAACAGCTGATCAATGATGTTGTCCATTGATCTGCTGTGTTCGGCATCAGCCTCTTTTATCAGTAGCTCCAAGGCTTTCTCTTTTTCCTTCTCTTTATCGGTCTCCACATTCAACTCCAACTCCTTTTCCACTACTCTCCCTTCTGTTTCTTTCTCTCTTTTCTTTCTCCTCTGTACTCCTCTTTCTTTTTCTTTCACTGACTTAATCTCCCCCTTTTTGGTTGCATTGGTTGCAAGGGTTGATTGCCAGAAAGTTGTTTGCCCACAACCTCCTCTATCAAGGGTGTATTACTGAGGAAAGCCTCTCATCAATGGCTTTGATCACGATGTCAGTGATTATGGGTGTGATGAGAGGGAGGGAATTTTGAAGGATAGCAACTATTTGCTCAGGAGGGTTCTGTTCCTGAGAAATAGTGCCAGAAGCAGAGGCAGGTGGCTTAGTTGTTGGGAGTGGCTCAGTGTTTGGGAGACCTTCAGATGAAGGTGCCATCTGTGAGGTGGTAAAGGCAGATGGTCTTTGTTCCTTAGAAGTTTTGGCAAGCAGCTCTTTGAGTGTGCTCACCTCCTCTTCCAGGATGGTTTTTTGGGCGATTACATCGTAAAAGAAGCCCAGGTCATCATCAGTAGATACTGAATCACTTGACCTCCTGATAGGATCAGGATGAACATGCACTGAGTGTAGCTCAGTTGTAGCATGTGCCCCTTTGTCTTGGAACTGGGGACTTCCTGCCTCAGGACTTTGTCCGTCATCAGTAGTTGCCTCTGGTAAGGTCTTAGTAATGGTACCAACTACAACCTAATCATATGCTGACGCAGGAGAAGTGGCAGCCTTACCAGAAGTTCCAATCTCCATTGCTACACTAGGAGAAGGACATTGTAACCCCTATGCTGTGGGTTCTCAGCTGCACTTTGGTCCTCCCCCTCAATGGTAGAAGTGTTCCCAGTAGTAATTGGTATCTGGGGAGGGGTGAGGAGTGCAACTGAGTCAGCACTTGTGCAACAAGTAATGTAGGACTTTGGGGGGCGGTTGCATGGGGATGGGGTAAAAGCAGTCTGCACCTGGGGAGGATGGTGCTCTTCAATGGCAATCTCCTCAAATGAGGAAGATCCCAGATTGGTGGGTACCCCTTCTGAGGTTGCTGCAGGCTCCTTTTGAGAGGAATCCTGAGCGGCTGTGGCTGGGAGAGTCCTTATATCCACTAGGGGGTTATAACCAGTGGATATAGCCTGCGTTTGTGTTGCAGGGGCATCCTCAGGGGACTCATTTCCCTGAGTAGCCTTTTTGGTTTTCTTTTTAGTGGGTTTGGTGGGGACTTTTGATTGGAGGTGGTGGCTGTGGGTTCCAGCTGCGTGGGTTTGCGCAGCTTGGCAGCCATTTTGAGTGATTGGTCAGAGTTGTGCCGGGAGTATACTTCAGGCAATACAGCCATAGCAGGGACTCCCAGGCCAACAAGTCCCTCAGCTTGAAGCTGGTTTGCAATTATGGCCATTATGAACCGAGGATATAATATCCAACGGTTAGCAGTTTGTTTTTGAGCCATATCCTTGAGCTCTGAAAATAGTATTTCCGAAAAATTTAAAGGTTGTTGCTCAAGGATGGAGTACATTACCTGCTGCCACCTTGTAGACATTTGATCCCAAGAGGAAGTCTTAGGAGCCAAAAACATTTACCATGTGAATATGAGACGTTCAGCATCATGGAAATGTTTCTTCAGTATGGTGGAGGCACTAAGGTTTCCCTGATATCCATGGTGGGCAAAGGATAAATCAGTTGTGCCCTTTGGATATCCAGCAGGAGAAGTGGCATCATCCAGGTGTAGAGTTTGACGAAGTATATCGGGAGTGATGACCACTTCGTGTTGTTGATGACCGACCGGAGAGACGCTGTGTTGTTCTCCCCAGTGGTGAGGGTGACGTTCATCCAAAACTGGTTAAGGGATTCGGCATGAAGGATTGGATTGAGAAGAAAGGCCGTTTTGTAGGGTGACTGGACCATAAGATCAATAGCATTATCGAACTTAGCCCAGAATGGCGATTTGGTGAGGTAAGCTACACAGTTGTGTCGCGGTTTGAGCTGCATGGACGCCATTTATGAGAGAGAAGTTTTGGAGATGAACGTTAGGTTTGAAGAAGATGAGGCTCTGAAGGATTAGGTCGGATATTTATAGGGTACGGGTTAGAAAACGACTGAAGGGTTTGGTGTTAGTCATCAGTAGTTTTAAACGACTGTTGACATGGTATTACCCTTTCAGACGTTGAAACAGCTGAAGTCGTGGTTTTAGGCATCAGCAGTTAGAAAATTACTGAAGACCATGGTTTTGACTTCAGATGATGAAACAACTGAAGACTTGGTATCAGTCATCAGTAGTTGGAAACTACTGAAGACATTGGTTTTGTCAGCATTTTAAACAGCTGAAGACTTGGTGTTAGTCTTCAGTAGTTGTGAAACTACTGAAGACATGGCTTTGTCATCAGTTGTTGAAAAAGCTGATGACTTGGTATTAGGCATCAGTAGTTGTGAAACTACTGAAGACATGGTTTTGTCATCAGTTGTTTAGGATGAAACAGCAGTTGTAGAAACAACTGAAGAGAAAGTTCTCTTCAGTAGTTTTCGTCAATTCATAGCCTTTCAGCTGTTTCATACTGTCCTCAACACTTACTCATCAGACTTTGCATCTGCTTTTCAGGTGTTTCATAGGACGTCAGTACTTATCTGTTTGTACTGATTTCAGTAGTTGTAACTACATCAGTGGTTTAGAACAGATAAAGTACTTCAGTACTTGTGAGGCATTTAGCCGTCAGTAGTTATAAAAACTACTGAAGGTGAAAGAACTCATCAGTACTTATATGTGACATGGTTACCAATGATCACCAGTACTTTTTACTGAAATCATCAGTAGTTGTCACTTATTCTAGCTGCAGCATACCAAGCCTTAACACAAGGTTTTGGAAAGTAGAACTATCCAAAGGCTTAGTAAAAATATCTGCAAGCTCATCAGCACTAGGCACAAACTTAGGATCAATCAGACCTTTTTCAAAACAATCCCGAATAAAGTGATGTCTGATCTCTATATGTTTGGTCCTAGAGTGCTGGACTGGATTTTTGACAATACACAGAGCTGAAGCACTATCCATTAATAATGGAGTCTTAGTCTCTGTAATGCCATAATCCAGAAGTTGGTTCTGAAGCCAGAGTACCTGAGAAGTGCAACTTGCAGCAGCAATGTACTCGGCTTCAGCAGTTGATGTAGCAACAGATGTTTGTTTCTTACTCTGCCAAGAAATCAAACAGTTGCCTAGGAATTGACAACCACCAGAAGTTGACTTTCTAGTTAACTTGCACCCTGCATAGTCACTATCTGAAAAAGCAACTAATTTGCAAGAGTGTCCAGTGGAATACCATAAACCTAGAGATTGTGTACCTTGCAAATATCTAAAGATTCTCTTGACTGCAATCAAATGAGACTCTTTAGGAGCAGCCTGAAATCTAGCACAAACACATGTAGCAAACATAATATCTGGTCTAGAAGCTGTTAAATACATCAAGGACCCAATCATACATCTGTAAAGTGTTTCATCAACAGCTTTACCTTTCTGATCTGCATCCAGTTGTGTGGTGTTGCACATGGGAGTAGAACAGGGCTTACAGTTTTGTAAATCAAACTTATTCAAAATCTTTTGTATATTTTGACTGATGAATAAAGGTTCCATCAGCCTTTTGTTTAATTTGCAAGCCTAGAAAGAACTGTAATTCTCCCATTGCACTCATTTCAAACCTCTTTTTCATTAATGTTGTAAAATCATCACACAACTGGGGATCAGAGGATGCAAAAATGATATCATCAACATAAATCTGAACAAGTAGCTTATGCTGATCCACCTTCTTAATAAACAAAGTTTTATCAATGGAGCCTCTAGTGAAATTATTCTTAAGAAGAAAAGTGGAAAGTGTCTCATACCAGGCTCTAGGAGCTTGTTTCAACCCATAAAGAGCCTTATCAAGTTTATACACCCATTCAGGATGTTTATTATCCTCAAAACCTGGTGGTTGACACACATAAACTTCTTCCTTTATTTTACCATATAGAAATGCACTTTTGACATCCATTTGAAAAACTTTAAGATTGTGGAATGCAGCATAGGCTAAAAACAATCTGATTGCCTCTAGTCTGGCTACAGGGGCAAAGGTTTCATCATAGTCAATACCTTCTTCTTGTGAAAACCCCTGTACAACCAATCTAGCCTTGTTCTTAACAATAAGCCCATTTTCATCAGTTTTATTCCTAAACACCCATTTAGTGCCTATTGCACACTTACCTGGGGGAAGAGGAACCAGTTCCCACACTTGCTGTTTCTTGAACTGAAGTAGCTCAAGCTGCATGGCTTCAACCCATCCATTGTCTCTCAAAGCAACATGGTAGTTCTTTGGCTCTAGCTGACTGATGAAGAGAGCATAGAAGCAGAAGTTAGACAATTGACTTCTTGTTGAAACACCAGCATTGATATCACCAATAATCTGAGACATTGGGTGATTCTTCAGTTCTTGATAAACAATGAGATCTGTGCAAGTGTTTGTAGGACCTTCAGCAGCAGCAGATGTTGATGCAGACTCTTGAAACCAAGAATTAGATGGTAACCAAAAGATGTAGAGGAATCAGAGATCTCATCAGCATTTGTTGTGGATGGAACTGCTGAAGCTACAGGAACATCAAATTTAGCAGACACAGGCAGTTGGTCACTAAACTTGAATAGGTGAGTATTGATATTATCATCATCATCATCAATACCACCAGGTGGAACATGCTGCAGAAGATGATTTATCCACATGATCTGCAACAGCTGGAGGTTGATAAGGAACATATTGCAGTATGTCCAAATCAAACAACTCCACAGGGTTTTGTGGAATCTTGTCCATAGGAGATTCATTAAACTTCACATGCAAAGTCTCTTCAACTATCTTTGTTCTGCAGTTGAAGACTCTGTATGCCTTGCAAGTAGATGAATAACCAACAAAATACCCTGCATCCACCTTAGGATCAAATTTTTGGAGTTGATCCTTTGTGTTGAGAATAAAACAGGGACACCCAAATGCTTTGAAAAATGAAATTAGAGGAGCCAAGTGATGGAGAACTTCATATGGAGTCTTCATCAACCTCTGATTTACTAAGGCTCTATTCTGCACATAGCAAGCTGTGTTAACAGCTTCAGCCCAAAAGGTCAGTGGCAAACCAGAGTCAGCCAGCATGGACCTTGCAGCTTCAATTAGGGTCCTGTTCTTCTCTCCACTACTCCATTTTGTTCTGGAGTCCGTGGTATGCTAAACTGCCTTTTGATTCCCTTTGAAAGATAGAAGTCATCAAGTGTATGGTTTCTGAATTCAGTTCCATTGTCACTCCTAATACACTTGACTGGAAGGGAATACTGCTTCTCAACATACAACACAAAGTGAATAATCTTCTGAGCAACCTCATCCTTTGAATGTAGAAAGAAAGTCCATACAAATCTGGAGTAATCATCCACAATTACCAGACAGTATTTCTTCTTTGCCATGCTCATCACTCTCACAGGACCAAATAGATCCATATGCAGTAATTGCAAGCAGCAGTGGACTTAGGCTCTTCAATAGGAGGGAATGAGACTTTGTGCTGTTTTCCTTTTAAACAAGCAGTGCAGGTTTCATCACAGTGGAACTCCTTTATTGGTAAGCCTCTGACTAAACTATTGTGGATCAGCTGATTCATATTGTTGAAATTAACATGACCCAGCCTTCTGTGCCACAGTTTAGATTCTTGAGAAGAGGCTTTGGAAAATAGGCAAGGATTGCCTCTGAGATCTATTTTCTTGGAAAGATCTAAGGCATACACTCTTCCTGTCCTGTTGGCTCTCAGGAGAGTGTGATCATCCAACACCTTATCAAATCAAATGCAGAACTTTGGATGACAAACCTACAGTTCTGACTGGTGAAAAGAGCAACATGGCCTTTATCACACATTTGACTGACACTCAAGAGATTGTACTTGAGATTTTCCACATGATTAACATCATCAAACTTTATTTCCATTGGAGACAAAGCCGTTTCCAATGATGTAACCCCTAGCATCATTGCCAAAAGAAACAAACCCCTTCTTTCCTTGAGAGTAGTCATGAAGAAGAGAGCTGTTCCCAGTCATGTGCATAGATCCCCCACTGTCTACATACCAGATGCTACTTTGGCATGTTGAAGAACCCTGCAATTATAAACAATCAGTTAGTTTTGGAGACCCAAACCTTTTTGGTTTTGGGCCTGTTCTCATCAACAGATGGTAAACTAACAGGTTTGATGGAAACAACAGCCTGAGAGGAAGAAGATGGTGAAGAAGAGGAATCCTTTGGCTTGGACCTCCTTTTCTGTGGTTTCAACATAGGAACATCTAATTGGTTAACTCTTCCCAATAGATGTTGAACCATCATAACCAGCTGTGTCTGATTTTGTGATAAAGCTTTCAGCTCATCAGACACATTGCCATTGGAGTTTGATAAGTTCCTATGTTGCACCTTCTTCTTTTGAGCAATCTCAGCTGTTACCTGTTTAACCCCTTCCTTTTTGGATTTCTTTATGGACTTAAGGGTTACAGGATTTGATGTTGCTGATACAAATGTGGTCTCAAACTCAGTTTTCATTTTAACCATTTTCTCTTAATTTCCTCTTTATGTTTGAGTTTGGATCCTCTTTTGTACCAGCAATCATCTGTAAGATGATTGAACAAACCACATACTTCACATGGTTTCTTCTTCATCTTATGTTGATCATCAACTAAAGAGGATGAAACTACTGAAGACTTGCTCTTCAGTGCTTTGAAAGCATTGTTTGCTTTCTTGACTTCCTCTTTAGTAGTCTTCAAACTCTTTCTACTGACAGTTTTCTTCTTTTCAGTACTGACAGTAGTTGGAGTTTGAACTTCAGGTGTTAAATCTTGCTCTCCAGTCCTTTCAGGACTTTCAGAATTAACTCCTGAGTTGATCAACTCTTTGATCATGTGAGTGTCAGCAGTGGAACCATCAACATCAGCTGATAGGTTCTGAGAGGGCTTAGTGCTGACTTCTACTTCTGATGGTGCTGTATCAGAAAGTAGATCACATGATGAAATGGATTGGTTATTGCTCTCACCATCAGATTCTACCTCTGCTCTGGGAGTAAAATCTGTAGGTGGAGCAGTGTGATTGTAACCAATGCCAAACTTCACATTGGAAGCAGATTGCTTACTAAGAAGCATTTCAAAACCTTTGCATGATTGTACCCATCGATCACACTCTACTTGGGTGACTGCAAGGGTTTCTTTGAGATCTTTGTACTTCTCTAGAAGTACCTCTTCCCTAGCCTTATAATCTGTGATTTGGCATTTAAGTTTGTAAATCTCATCATTCTTTTCATTAAGCACAGACTCAAATTCAGCTTTTCTTTTGGAAATTGTTTGTTCTAGCTCAATGTTCTTGTTAATCAAAGCTACATTTGCTTCTCTAATAGATGCAAATGCTGCTATGCATGTTTCAGAACATAATTGGCTTTTGCCTCAGAGGATACCTGTGATACCTTTGGTGTAGAGGCATTAGTAGATGAAGTATCCATAGAATCCAAAGCCATAAGAGCTAGATTTCCAAAGGGACTGTCACCACCATGTTGACCAGCACCAGTGAACAGTTGTTCATGACCAGACAAATCATCTGGTAAACTGCTCCAGTCAACAACTCCTGGGGTGAAGTGTGTTGTTGTGTTGATGAGTTGAGTTTGTTGATGATTGGGAAGGTTGTGGTTCAGGCAATGCTTGTGGTTGTTGTGCATTGGAGCTTGAACAGGATTTGGTTGAGGCATATAATAGCAGGGATAAGGATATGACATTGGACCCTGGGGGACAAAGTATGCAGGAGACCTAGGATGTGAATGATGACCAGAACCAGCAGGATGTTGCCCTCTGTTTTGTGGACTAGTACTAGGAAAAGTCACAAAGGGTGCAGAAGAGTTAGATCCAGTTGATCTACACTCTCTTGCAAAGTGTCCCAGCCTTTGGCATTTGTGACACCTCAACTTACTCTTGTCAAAACCAACTTTGGTTTTGCCAGAGAGTCCAGGAAATTTCCTGCCAGTTCTCTTATAGAACTTCTGAGATCTGATATTAATCAATGCCATTTGGCTCAGAATATCCATCTCTTCTAGATCATCATCAGCTATTCCTTTCAAATCATCCATGATGAAGCATAGATTGTCACTATTACTGCCAGAATGACTCTCAATACCAACAAATGCATGATCAGAACTATTTGAAGAGAAATCAATATGCTCATCATAATTGCTTTCAGATGCAGCATATTCTGACTCATGACCAACCAAGGCAGTATTCCCTGGTACAAAGTCATCAGTGAGCTTTCCTGATGAGGACAGTTTCCTCTTCTGCTCTATCTCTCTTTCGAATGTAAGCAGTTTCCCATGAAGTTGGGTGAGAGATAGGCTATCCAGATTTGCACTGGAGCGTAGGACAATAGTGTATGTGTCCCATCTCTCAGGCAGTGATCTGAGGAACCTGTTATTCATCTGGCTATTGGTGTATTCCTGTTTCACCATTTTCAGCTCAGAGATCAAGCAGGAAAAACGCTCAAACTGTTGCGTCAGTGTCTCACCCTTTCTATGAGAGAATGTCTTATATGTTGGGCAAGGATTTCTCTGTTGTTTGCTAAGACCTCATCTGTGCCACCGAATTGTTCCTTCAGGGCATTCCAGAGATCATGAGCAGTTTCATGATGCATAAGCCCTGAATAGATTTCATTAGGCAGTGCCATGGCCAGAATTCCATGGGCTTTAGCATCAATCTCAAACAGTTTCCGATCTTCATCAGAGTATTGTTCCTTCTTCTTCGGAACCATTTGATTGGTTTCCGGATTGTTCACCATAGGCTTATGTGGTCCATGTACCACAGATGTCCAACAACCTGAACTGTTAACAGACAGGTGATGAAGCATTCTTCGCTGCCATATGTTATACTCGGTCCTAACCAGCATCGGGGCTTGGTTGAGGAACCAGTATTGTGAGGATCATTAGAAGGAGTAGTCATCTCAGATTCAATCAAATTCAATTAAGCTATAACAGATTAGAACAAAAACACAACAACCAATTGAACCAAGAGAGATCTCAAAATAAATGAACGAAAGCGTCAGAAATTCAATAATCTATAACCAGTTCTTGCAAAATGCTAATTCAATCAAACATAGATATCAATTAGCAGTTTCAATGATCAATTGTTAGATCAATCAATGATTAACCAGCTCTGATACCACTTGTTAGGATCAGTGATCTACGTTTGATTGATTAGAGAGTATAGCAGCGGAATTCTAACAATGAATTAGCCAATTCACAAGAACAAAAGATATTCAATGTAAGAACAAAAACGGTTATAGATAGGAGAATTCTGCAGATAATTTCATTCAATATTCGCTTTCGTGGTAACGGAATGTCACAATTACAATTAGGTCGACACCTCTTATATAAGAGATGTGACGTCTGCTGATGTCACTTGATAGTGACATCTAACAGAATTTATCACAACTACTGATAGTTAACACAACTACTGAAGATGTCAAACAGCTGACATCTTCTTACAAAAATGCTAAGTGTTAACTATTATTACAACTACTGAAAAGAAACTACTGAAACAATAACAACTGAAGAACATACTCTTCAGTTGTTTTACAAATATTGAAACAAAGAAAACTACTGAAAGGTAAACCATCACAACTACTGAAGAAGACCTCTTCAGCTGTTGTGACAACATCTGATACTTTGTCTTCAGCACTTGTGTCTTCAGACTTTGTCTTCAGCACTTGTGTCTTCAGACTTTGTCTTCAGCACTTGTGTCTTCAGACTTTGTCTTCACCACTTGTGTCTTCAGACTTTGTCTTCAGCACTTGTGTCTTCAGACTTTGTTATCAGCACTTTGTCTTCAGACTTTGTCTTCAAAACTTGTGTCTTCAGACTTTGTAATCAGCTGTTGTCTTTAGCTGTTGTGGTCTTCAGTAGTTGTTGTGACGTCTGTGGGACTTAAGGTTTTCTGATACGGATCATTGGTTCTTTTGGTCCAACAAGTTCTGACTGTGAAAAGAGCAACATGGCCTTATCACACATTTGACTGTCACTCAAGAGATTGTACTTGAGAATTTTCCACATGATTAACATCATCAAACTTTATTTCTCCATTGGAGACAAATCCATTTCAATGTTACCCCTAGCATCATTGCCAAAAGAAACAAACCCCTTCTTTCCTTGAGAATAGTCTTGAAGAAGAGAGCTGTTCCCAGTCATGTGCATAATCCCCACTGTCTACATACCAGATGCTATTTGGCATGTGAACAACCCTGCATATAAACATCAGTTAGTTTTGGAGACCCAAACCTTTTTGGTTTTTGGGCTTGTTCTCATCAACAGATGGTAACTAACAAGTTTGATGGAAACAACACCTGAGATAAGAAGATGGTGAAGGAGAGGAATCCTTTGGCTTGGACCTCCTTTTCTATGGTTTTAACATAGGAACATCTAATTGGTTAACTTTCCCAAAGATGTTGAACCATCATAACCAGATGTTCTGATTTGTGATAAAGCTTTCAGCTCATCAGACACATTGGCATTGGAGTTTGATAAGTTCCTATGTTGCACCTTCTTCTTTTGAGCAATCTCAGCTGTTACCTGTTTAACCCCTTCCTTTTTGGATTTCTTTATGGACTTAAGGGTTACAGGATTTGATGTTGCTGATACAAATGTGGTCATGAGAGAAAGGACTCTGGTCCAATCTTCTCCACCCCCCAGTGATTCTTCTGATGAAGATGAGGGGGATCTAAGACTAAAGGTGCAACAACTATCCAAAACATGCACCTATTTAGTCTCAAAGGTCTGTCACCTTGAATCTCAGGTGACTACCTTAAACAATAGGATCAATGATAAGTAACTTGAGATTTCATATCTTAAGGAAAAACTAGCTGGGAGACCCTTAAGGAGAGCTCAACCAGGAACACTAGAACCTATGGATGTGATTGATCTATCCTCTAGCTCACCTATGCAAGTGGGTGATGCTACCAAAAAAGGGGAGAAAGTCTTTACAGCTACAGAACCTGGGAGTTCCTCTGAGAGAATGGACATTGAGGACTCACCATCCTCACTTGCAACTATACATTCTCAGCAACCTCCTCTAGATTACATTGATGTGGACTACACAGACTCCTTCATACAGAGTCTGTTTGAGGATGGGATACCAAGAGCCATGTCACCTTCATCATCCTTTAATCACATCATTGGATGGAGGTATGACAACAACTGGAAGGCTCTCATCATCATAAGAGTTCAAGGACAGCAAGAAGTTTTTAACTTTTAGACCTTGAACTACTATGAAGGTCTGGATCTAGTCAACATGCCACTTGTCAACCCAAGCCAATCAAGACAAGCTGACAGACTGACTAAAAGAATCCAAGACAGGATCACTGCAGAGTTCAGCTTAAGAAGGAGACTTAGGCAATCAGGCAATGTCATCGGTCAACTGGATGTTGAGGCAGACCCTAAGATTAGCTTCATAGGGGAAACCTTGACTGAAGGCCTAGTGACAAAACCTAAGAGCCTTGTCTCATCATCTCCAACTACTACAGAGATCCATATTCCTTCTAAGACACCTGCTGGTGAAGGTGCTTCTCAACCTCTCTCTGGCCTGAGCTCAGATGCTGCAACAAGCAATGAAGGCCAAAGCTCTCTCCACCCTGAGTCACAAAGGTCTGTGAGTGACAAAGGGAAAAGAAAAATGACATCTGAGGAGATTGAGGAGGAGAGAGAGAGAGGAAAAGGAGGCTAAGGGGAGAAGGTTCCTCTATTGAGTCTCCAAGACTCATGGAGTCTGCAATCAGGGCTGCCCCCAGACCAGATACTCAGAATGATGAGTTAAGGGCAGTCAGGATTAACTATCTGCAGACTAGGAACTATGACATAGATAATATCATTTCTCTCCCCTTGGATGAATTGAATGAGCCGGTTGATCTGGAAAGGTCAAGAGAGAAGAAGGAGGCAGAAGATGCAGAACTCCTAGTATAGATCAAAGAAGAAAGAAAAAGAAAAAGACTGTACAAAGGTATGCCTACCCTCTCACCAGTTCAAGAAAGCCCTGAACAAGAGGATGTGGTTCAACAAGAACCTCAGGTAGATAAGGAAGAAGACAGAATCAAGATGATTAACTACCTGAGTGCCACAGGTCTCTATCAGGCAGATGCACTCCTTCCCTTACCTCATGACTATGTTGAGTTTGAGTATTTAAAACAACTTGAGCTTGAGCTAGTCAAGGAAAGAAAGACAACAAAGAGAAGATGAGGGAAGAAGCTGTAAAGTCAAGAGCCATCATCCAAAAGAGCATGAAGAAGTCTGCTGATAGGCAGAGGATGATGAGCTTCTTAAGCTGTATGGATTCTCTGGAAGGAGACTTGGACCCATGTCTCTATCCACTATGGATGAGCATATCAGGGTAATCAAGCAGAAGATCAAGAGTGGAGTGCTCACTGACTTACACTCCACTCCAAGTCAGGCCCCATCTGAAGTGGAGGTTAAGGTTGAACAAACAGACACAACACAACCCGGACCTCCTGCTAATGCTCAGCAAGCTTCATCTTCTGATCCACAGCAGGGTCAACCTCCCTCTCCTTCTGAGCCTGAGAGAGAGGAAGTCCCAACTGAGAGAGACAGTGAAGATCAATCTGGTGCTGCAGGCCAGTCTTCTCAGTTAAAATTTGGAAAGAGAAAGAAGAGGATGGCTTCTAAACCAAAGTCTAAGAAGAAGAAGCCTGCATCCTCTTCTGAACCTCAGGATGAATCAGAACAACCTGAGGATGTGCAGCCAGAGGATGCTCAACCAACTCCAACTTTAGTAGCTCCTCTAGCATCAGGAAGACCCATCTTATCTTGGACATACACCACAAATCCAGAAAGATGGCATGTTATTAGAGATCAAGGCATTGAAGACATTTATACATGGAAAGATATGTTTCAGTTGCCTCTGCATGATCTCTTTGACATGAGAAGACACTTTGACAGCCTGAAGAATCCTGATCAACTTATGAAGAAAGGAATGGTGATCATCCTAATGAGGATTGTTAATATCTGAAGTTTTCTAAGTGTTTTGGTAGCATCAGCCTAGGGGGAGTTTGTAGAGATTAATGAAGAGGCTCATGCAACCTAAACATCTTTAGTCTCTCCTGCATGCTGCACAAGTGCATTGAAGTGGAATGCTTTGGAAGTTTCACATGTGCAACAGAAACACTCTAAGTGTGAAATCTTCCGAAGCCAAGACCAACATCTTCCGAAGCCAAAGGTGAAGTCTTCCGAAGCCTCAGAGACAAAGTCTTCCGAAGCTTCAAGTTCATGAAGACAGATTTCTTCCGAAGACTTTTAACATATGCTTTATCTGATGTACTGTTCCATAAAGCTGGACACCTTTCCGCTGCAACTCTGCAAGTCACCAACTAACATGGTTGGTGAAAAGGTCCATGCTTTTGGTAACTGTACATTGAGGTCTTGAGTCTGTATACTTTCTACGTAATGTACTTTATCCTTTTTGTTATAGAAAAGGATGTGAGCTATGGCATGTCATAGTCACAAGTCAAAAGGCAATCTGCCTTTTGACTCTACAATTGATTTTGTTTGTGTCTAGTCAATTGTATCCAGCTGGCTTTCAAAGTATAGCCAGCTGTAGGATGTAGTATAAGTATCTCATGTTCTTGTATCTTTTATTAATGCTTTGTAACACTTGTAATAGAACATAGAGAAAGCAATATACTGCATTCTTGAAAACCATATACTTGTGTTCTTTGTGTTCTGTCTCTTTCATTACTTGTGTTCTTAGTGTCTTATCTTGGTTAATACAGTTTACTGTTTGATTAAAGTTTGGTTAATCTCCTCTTTGTGTTGTTGTGTTGTAACTCTCACCCTTCAACGATCCTGCACTAATTAATCTAATACATTAAAAGAAGGGGTAACTTTGTAAAATAGTAACAAACTTTCAAAAATGTTTCAATAAATACTCAAGTTTTAAAATTATTCCAATTAGATCACTCATTTTTATATTTTATACAAATTAAAAGTCATAATATATTTTTTAGCATGTTATATTTTTGGATTCAGTTAAAAAATATTTTTTTCTATCGTTTGATGCCGATATGGAACGTTGACGTAAATTTTAGGCATTTTTTTATTTTATTCATAATTAACATGTTTTTTTAATATAATTTTATATATTAAAAATTCTAACTCTAATGTTTTTCCATCGTTACTTTATTGTCATAATAAAATTTGGTAATGACTCGATTTGATCGTTTGGAGGTTCAATTTAAGAAAAATATGCATGAGTGACAAAATTAGAACATTTTTGAAACTTGGTAACTATTCTGTGATATTTTCCCTTAAAAGAATGCCAAAATAACTCAATATCTTATTGTGTCATTTGATCGTCATTATGCTATCTTGAATACTATAATTTTTGAAAAACATATTGGTGAAATAACATCGTTGTGTATTAATGGTAAAACACAATGATTAACAAGTTTTAGAATAATGAATAAAAATAATACATTATATTATTTTTAACACAATGAGTTTTGAAAAATAGATTTTTGAAAGTATATTGTTGTGTCTTCTAGTTGTAAAATAAAATAATAGACAACAAGGTTATAATTTATAAAAACAATGCCAAAAATATTATAAAATGATGTAAAGCATAAAACACAATGATTAATGCACATAACAAATGATGTAAAATATATGACATAATGAACTGGTATTAGACACAATTAACATATAAGATATAATGAGCTGACGTATTTTGATACAGTGACTAAATTTTATTCTCTTTAAAACGATAGGATACATGTCAAGAACAAAATCTTTCTTAGGCTTTTTAAAATTAACATTTTCTTATACTATAACCCTGTTCCATGTTCATTTACAGGTTAATGAATATCAAAATTTATATATGATTAAATGTTATGTACATTTAGTCCATATCACAAGAAAAAACTATTACACATGAAAATATAATCAAATGACTATAACAAAAAACCACTTCAATGCAGGTATAAACTACCATTACATGAAATCTAATAAAAAAATGTATATGATAAAGAATTAGAAAAAGAGTTTAAAATAGCTATTAACATATGTAAAACCAAATAAATATGATCTAGTTTAACATATGTGTATGTCACTCTCGCACATGGGTAAAATAATTTTTACACATGCAAAAGCCACTGCTACACATGTATAAAAGTCATTTTTTATGTGTAAAAACCACTGCTACAAATGTATAAAAGTCATTTTTAATAAGCTTTAAAAATATAGTTTTATATTATATATGTATACATACATACATACATATATATATATATATACATACATACATATATATATACATACATACATACATACATACATATATATATATATATATATACATACATACATACATACATATGTAGAGATTAATGAAGAGGCTGATGCAACCAAAACATCTTAAGTCTTTCCTGCATGCTGCACAAGTGCATTAAAGAAAAAGCTTAGGAAGTTTCACACATGAAACAGAAAATACTCTAAGTGTGAAATCTTCCGAAGCCAAGACTAATATCTTCCGAAGCCAAACATCAAGTCTTCTGAAGCCTCAGAGACAAACTCTTCCGAAGCTTCAAGTTCATGAAGACAACTTTCTTCCGAAGACTTTTAGTAACATGCTTTATCTGATGTACTGTTCCATAAAGCTGGACACCTTTCCGTTGCACCACTGCAAGTCACCAACTTACATGAGTTGGTGAAAAGGTCCAAGCTTTTGGTAACTATACATTGAGGTCTTGAGTATGTAACTTTCTACTTTATGTACTTTACCTTTTTATAATAGATAAGGATGTGAGCTATGGCATGTCATAGTCACAAGTCAAAAGGCAATCTGCCTTTTGACTCTACAATTGATTTTGTTTGTGTCTAGACAATTGTATCCAGCTGGCTTTCAAAGTATAGCCGGCTGTAGGATGTAGTATAAGTATCTCACGTTCTTGTATTTTTTGAATATGCTTTGTAACACTTGTAATAGAACATAGAGAAGGCAATATACTGCATTCTTGAAAACCAAATACTTGTGTTCTTTGTGTTCTGTCTCTTGCATTACTTGTGTTCTTAGTATCTCAACACTTGGTTAATCCAGTTTACTATTTGATTAAAGTTTAGTTAAAATCCGCTTTGTGTTGTTGTGTTGTAACTTACCCTTCAACGATCCTGCATTTGGTATAAGAGCTTTTCAGGCTCTTGATATAAGATATCACCATCTTAAGATTCCTCACACACATAAATACTAAAACTTTTCAAATGGCAGCCATTTTCAAAACTGATATGGAAACTGGAACCTTGAACAAGTCCCCACTGATCACTCTTGATTTGTTTGATACCTGGTGTTTAAGAATGAAAGGTTTCATCAGGTCTCTTGATTCAAGAATGTGGGAGTCTATTGAGAATGGACATTTCATACCCAGCACCCCTTCTGCTACTGGTGCTGGTATGATTCCCAAAGATGTGGCTAACTATTCTGATGAAGATAGGAAGAGAGTAGAGATAGACAGAAAAGCCATGACAGCTCTTCAAACTGCCCTTCCAAACTTTGTATACAGAGGTTTCAAGAAGTGCAAAACAGCCAAGCAGCTGTGGGATGCACTAAATGTGATGTATGAGGGTTCTTCTGAAGCCAAGGAGAACAAAAGGGATCTCTTGAAGCAACAGTTTGAAAACTTCACCTTCAAAACAGGTGAAACCAAGACTCAGCAATATTTCAGCTATGTTGGGATTGTGGATACCCTAGTGGATGGAGGAGTTTCTATTGAAAACAGAGATATTGTAAGGAAGTTCATGTCCTCACTTCCTAGACAATGGACACACTACTGTGTGGTGATCAAGAGAACTGAAAATCTCAAAACTGTTACTCTGACAGAGTTATATGGGATTCTCAGTGGCTACTAGATGGAGATGAACATGCAAGGTTCATCTGGAAACTCCAACAATCAAATGGGTTCAGCCCTACATGAGATTGAAAGAGATAACATAGAACCCAAAAATCATCTCTTATGCTACCCTGACAACTCATCAAAGGGTCCTTTCATCACCTTCCCAGAGACACCAAAGGAGAACTATACTCAAGGAAGCCCATTCCAAGAGAAGCTCTTCTCAAGCTTTTGTGTCTTCTGATGAAAGCTGTGGCAACTCTATTTTCACTCTTGATGACCTGGATTGTATCCATCCAGATGATCTGGAATATATGGAAATAGTTCAGCAGATGGCTCTTCTTACTCACAGAGCCAAGAAGTTCTACAAGAGGACTGGAAGGAAGTTTCCAAGCAATGCAACCAGTGGAAAGTTTGGAATGGACAAAGGCAAAGTCAAGTGTTACAACTGTAACTTGATGGGCCACTTTTCCAGAGAGTGTAAGGCACCTAGAACAAATGGTGGCCAAACACAATCCAGACCAAACTACACTAACAAAGCTCTCCATAATGAGAAGTCAAAGTAGCAAGCTGCTGTTGCTCTTGAAGAAGGAGGCTTTGACTGGAGCTTTCAGGTGGAAGATGCTTCTCCAAACCAAGCACTAATGGCTGATCATGATGATGCCAAGGTATTAGAACATCTCTGTACTCCTGAATGCATTGATAAAGTTAACAGGTACAGGTCCTATAACTTGGAACTGAGTTCTGACCTTGAGTCCTTAAACATTTTAAAATCTGATTTTAGAAAATCTAAAAATGATTATAAGTTGAAAATAGAGGACTTAGAGAAAACCATTTCAGTTCTAAAACACGAACACACAGATTTTAGGACTCAAATCAAAGATCTCATAACCAAGTTAACTGAGTGCCAGGCCGAGCTTGTGATCAGCAAAGCCAGGGCAGAAAAGAGTGTTCTTGAAGAGGAGACCTTCAAGAACATGATATCCTCATCCCTGCACAACAAAGTGTGCTATCAAAACTGGCAGGGACTGGGATCCAATGAGATAGCTCCGCCACACACAATCTTGTCAGTAAGATCTTGTTGGACCAAAAGAACCAATGAGCCTGATCAGAAAAACCTATAAGTCCCACAGACATCATAACAACTGCTGAAGACTTGATCAGCTGTTTGACAAAGTCTGAAGATTTAAACAGCTGAAGAACTAAAGTACTGAAGACTTCAACAACTGAAGACTAAAGTACTGAAGACTTCAACAGCTGAAGACCAAAGTCTGAAGATCAACAGCTGAAGAACAAAGTACTGAAGATCAACAGCTGAAGTACAAAGACTGAAGACATTAGCTGATGACAACAGCTGAAGTTCAAGTACAAGTACTGAAGCTTTCAGAGTTTGTTACAACAGCTGAAGAAGCATTCTTCAGTTGTTGTGATGGTTTCATTTTAGTAGTTTTCTTTTTCGTTTCAGTATTTGTAAAACGTCTGAAGAGCATGTTCTTCAGTCGTTGTAGTTTCAGTAGTTTCTTTTCAGTAGTTGTAGTGATAGTTAACACTTAGCATTTTTGTAAGAAGATGTCAGCTGTTTGACATCTTCAGTAGTTGTGTTAACTATCAGTAGTTCAAATAAATTCTGTTAGATGTCACTATCAAGTGACATCAGCAGACGTCACATCTCCTATATAAGAGATGTTGACCTAATTGTATGTGTGACATTCTGTTACCACGAAAGTGAATATTGAATGAAATATATTTGCAGAATTCTCTCTGTCTATAACCGTTTGTTCTTGTCTTGAATATCTTTTGTGTTCTTGTGAATTGGCTAATTCATTGTTTGATTTCCGCTGCTATACTCTCTAATCAATAAAACGTAGATTTCTGATCCTAACAAATGGTATCAGAGCTGGTTAATCATTGATCGATCTAACAGTTGATCATTGAAACTGCTATTTGATATCTATGTTTGATTGAATTAGCTTATTTGCAAGAACTGGTTATAGATTATTGATTTTCTGCCGCTTTCGTTTATTCATTTTGAGATCTCTCTTGGTTCAATTTGGTTTGTTGTGTTTTGTTCTAAATCTGTTATAGCTTAATTCAATTTGGTTGAATCTGAGATGACTACTCCTTCTAATGACCCTCACAATACCGGTTCCTCAACCAAGCCTCCAATGCTGGTTAGGACTGAGTATAACATATGGCAATGAAGATGCTTCATCACCTGTCTGTTAACAGTTCAGGTTGTTGGACATCTGTGGTACATGGACCACATAAGCCTATGGTGAACAATCCGGAAACCAATCAAATGGTTCCAAAGAAGAAGGAACAATACTCAGATGAAGATCGGAAACTGTTTGAGATTGATGCTAAAGCCCATGGAATTCTGGCCATGGCACTGCCTAATGAAATCTATTCAGGGCTTATGCATCATGAAACTGCTCATGACCTCTGGAATGCACTGAAGGAACAATTTGGTGGAATTGATGAGGTCTTAGCAAACAACAGAGAAATCCTCGCCCAACAATATGAGACATTTTCTCATAGAAAGGGTGAGACACTGACTCAACAGTTTGAGCGTTTTTCCTGTTTGATCTCTGAGCTGAAAATGGTGAAACAGGAATACACCAACAGCCAGATGAATAATAGATTCCTCAGATCACTGCCTGAGAGATGGGACACATACACTATTGTCCTACGCTTTAGTGCAAATCTGGATAGCCTATCTCTCACCCAACTTCATGGGAAACTGCTTACATTCGAAAGAGAGATAGAGCAGAAAAGGAAACTGTCATCATCAGGAAAGCTCACTGATGACTTTGTACCAGGGAACACTGCCTTGGTTGGTCATGAGTCAGAATATGCTGCATCTGAAAGCATTATGATGAGCATATTGATTTCTCTTCAAACAGTTCTGATCATGCATTTGTTGGTATTGATAATCATTCTGGCAGTAATAGTGACAATCTATGCTTCATCATGGATGATCTGAAGGGAATTGCTGATGACGATTTAGAAGAGATGGATATTCTAAGCCAAATGTCCTTAGTTAATATCAGATCTCAGAAGTTCTACAAGAGAACTGGCAAGAAATTTCCTGGACTCTCTAGCAAAACCAAAGTTGGTTTTGACAAGAGTAAGTTGAGGTGTCACAAATGCCAAAGGCTTGGACACTTTGCAAGAGAATGTAGATCAACTGGATCTAACTCTTCTGCACCCTTGTGACTTTTCCTAGCACTAGTCTACAAAACAGAGGGCAACATCCTGCTGGTTCTGGTCATCAATCACACCCTGTATCTCCTGCATACTTTGTCCCCCAGGGTCCAATGTCATATCCTTTACCCTGCTATTACTTGCCTCAGCCAAATCCGGTTCAAGCTCCAATTGCACAACAACCACATGCATTACCTGAACCTCAACCTTCCCAATCTCATCAACAAACTCAACCTCAACAACACAGCTTTTTCACCCCAGGAGTTGTTGACTGGAGCAGTTTACCAGATGATTTGTCTGGTCATTAACAACTATTCTCTGGTGCTTGTCAACATGGTGGTGACAGTCCTTTTGGAAATCTAGCTCTTATGGCTTTGGAGTCTGCTGATACTTCATCCTCTATGCCTCTACACCACAGGTATCACAGGTATCCTCTGAGGCAAAAGCCAAACTATGTTCTGAAACATGCATAGCCGCATTTTCATCTATTAGAGAAGCAAATGTAGCTTTAATTAACAAGAAAATTGAGTTAGAACAAACAATTTCCAAAAGCAAAGCTGAATTTGAGTCTGTGATTAATGATAGAATGATAAGATTTACAAACTTAAATGCCAAATCACTGATGATAAGGCTAGGGAAGAGATACTTCTAGAGAAGTACCGAGACCTCAAAGAAACACTTGCAACTACCCAGGTAGAGTGTGATCGATGGGTAAATTCTTGCAAGGGTTTTGAAATGCTTCTTAGTAAGCAATCTGCTTCCAATGTGAAGTTTGGCATTAGTTATAATCACACTGCTCCTCCTACAGACTTTACTCCCAGAGCAGAAGTAGAATCTGATGGTGAAAGCAATAACCAATCCTTTTCATCATGTGATCTACTATCTGATACAGCACCATCAAAAGTAGAAGTCAGCATTAATTCCTCTCAGAAACTATCAGCTGATGTTGATGGTTCAAATGCTGACACTCACATGATCACAAAGTTGATCACTCCAGGTGATATTTCACAAAGTACTGAAAGTACTAAAAAGAATGTCATAACACCTGGAGAACAAGCCCAAACTACTACATGTACTAAAGGAAAGAAAACTACAAGTAGAAAGGGTGGGAAAACTACTGAAGAAGATATCAAGAAAGCAGGTACTAAAGCAAAGAAAACTGCTAGTACTGATAGCAAACTGCTGAAGAACAAGTCTTCAGTAGTTTCATCTTCTTCAGCAGATGATCAACTTAAGATGAAGAAAAAGCCTTGTGAAATATGTGGCCTATTCAATCATCTTACTGATGATTACTGGTATAAAAAGGGCTCCAAACTCAAACATAATGAAAACATTAAAGAGAAAATGGATAAAATGAAAACTGAGTTTGAAATCAAATTTATACCAGCAACATCAAAACCTGTAACCCCAAAATCCAAAAAGAAATCCACAAAGAAAGGGGTTAAACATGTAACAACTAAGGTTGCTCAAAAAGAGATGGTACAACATAGGAACTCATCAAACTCAAGCACAAATGTGTCTGATGAGCTGAAGGCTTTATCACAAAATCAAACACAACTTGTTATGATGGTTCAACATCTATTGGGGAGAGTCAACCAATTAGATGCTCTTGTGTTGAAACCACAGAGAAGAAAATCCATGCCAAGGATTCTTCTTCTTCACCATCTCCATCCCCTCAGGCTGTTATTCATAGCAAGTCTGTTAGTTTACCATCTGTTGATGTGAATAGACCCAAAACCAAAAAGGTTTGGGTCTCAAAAACTAACTAATTGTTTATGATTGCAGGGTTCTTCAACATGCCAAAGTAGCATCTGGTATGTAGACAGTGGGGATCTATGCATATGACAGGGAACAACTCTCTTCTTCATGACTACTCTCAAGGAAAGAAGGGGTTTGTTTCTTTTGGCAATGATGCTAAGGGTTACATCATTGGAAAAGGCTTTGTCTCCAATGGAGAAATAAAGTTTGATGATGTTAATCATGTGGAAAATCTCAAGTACAATCTCTTGAGTGTCAGTCAAATGTGTGATAAAGGCCATGTTGCTCTTTTCACCAGTCAGAACTGCAGGATTCTGTCATCCAAAGCTCTGAATTTGATTGATAAGGTGTTGGATGATCACACTCTCCTGAGGGTCAACAGGACAGGAAGAGTGTATGCCTTAGATCTTTCCTAGAAAATTAATATCAGAGGCCATCCTTTCCTATTTTCCAAAGCCTCTCCTCAGGAATCTAAACTGTGGCACAGAAGGCTGGGTCATGTTAATTTCAAAAACATGAATCAGCTGATCCACAATAGTTTAGTGAGAGGCTTACCAATAAAGGAGTTCCACTGTGATGAAACCTACACTGCTTGTTTAAAAGGAAAACACACAAAGTCTCATTCCCTCCTATTGAAGAGCCTAAGTCCACTGCCGGCTTGCATACTTCATATGGATCTATTGGTCCTGTGAGAGTGATGAGCATGCCAAAGAAAAGTACTGTCTGGTAATTGTGGATGATTACTCCAGATTTGTATGGACTTTCTTTCTACATTCAAAGGATGAGGTTGCTCAGAAGATTATCAACTTTGTGTTGTATGTTGAGAAGCAGTATTCCCTTTCAGTCAAGTGTATACGGAGTGACAATGGAACTGAATTCAGAAACCATACACTTGATGAATTTTATCTTTCAAAGGGAATCAAAAGGTAGTGTAGCATCCCAAGGACTCCAGAACAAAATGGAGTAGTGGAGAGAAAGAACAGGACCCTAATTGAAGCTGCAAGGTCTATGTTGGCTGACTCTGGTTTGCCACTGACCTTTTGGGCTGAAGCTCTTAACACAGCTTGCTATGTGCAGAATAGAGCCTTAGTAAATCAGAGGTTGATGAAGACTCCATATGAAGTTCTACATCACTTGGCTCCTCTATTTCATTTTTCAGAGCATTTGGGTGTCCCTGTTTTATTCTCAACACAAAGGATCAACTCCAAAAATTTGATCCTAAGGTGGATGCAGGGTAGTTATTTTTTTTCATCACTGCAAAGCATACAGAGTTTTCAACTGCAGAACAAAGATAGTTGAAAAACTTTGCATGTGAAGTTTAATGAATCTCTAATGGACAAGATTCCACAAAACCCTGTGGAGTTGTTTGATTTGGAGATACTGCAATATGTTCCTTATCAACCTCTAGTTGTTGCAGACCATGTGGATAAATCATCTTCTGCAGCATGTCTTCCACCTGGTGGTATTGATGATGATGATGATATATCAATACTCACCTATTCAAGTTTAGTGACAACTGCCTATGTCTGCTAAACTTGATGTTCCTGTAGCTTCAGCAGTTCCATCCACAACAAATGCTGATGAGATTTCTGATTCCTCTACATCTTTTGAGTTACCAACAAATTCTTGGTTTCAAGAGTCTGCATCAACATCTGCTGTTGCTGAAGGTTCTACAAACACTTGCCCAGATATCATTGTTTATCAAGAGCTGAAGAATCACCCAATGTCTCAATCATTGGTGATATCAATACTGGAGTTTCAACAAGAAGTCAATTGTCTAACTTCTGCTTCTATGCTCTCTTCATCAGTCAGCTAGAGCCAAAGAACTATCATATTGCTTTAAGAGACAATGGATGGGTTGAAGCCATGTAGCTTGAGCTACTTCAGTTCAAGAAACAGCAAGTGTGGAACTGGTTCCTCTACCCCCAGTAAGTGTGCAATAGGCACTAAATGGGTGTTTAGGAATAAAACTGATGAAAATGGGCTTATTGTTAAGAACAAGGCTAGACTGGTTGTACAGGGGTTCTCACAGAAGAAGGTATTGATTATGATGAAACCTTTGCCCCTGTAGCCAGACTAGAGGCAATTAGATTGTTTTTAGCCTATGTGTGTCAACCACCAGTTTTTTGAGGACAATAAACATCCTGAATGGGTGTATAAACTTGATAAGGCTCTTATGGGTTTAAAACAAGCTCCTAGAGCCTGGTATGAGACACTTTCCACTTTTCTTCTCAAGAATAATTTCACCAGAGGCTCCATAGATAAAACTTTGTTTATTAAGAAGGTGGATCAGCATAAGCTACTTGTTCAAATTTATGTTGATGATATTATTTTTGCATCCTCTGATCCCCAGTTGTGTGATGATTTTACCAATTAATGAAAAAGAGGTTCGAAATGAGTGCAATGGGAGAATTACAGTTCTTTCTAGGTTTGCAGATCAAACAAAAGACTGATGGAACCTTTATTCATCAGTCCAAATATATAAAAGATCTTTTGAATAAGTTTGATCTACAAAATTTTAAGCCCTGTTTACTCCCATGTGCAACACCACACAACTGGATGCGGATCAGAAAGGTAAAGCTGTTGATGAAAAACTTTACAGATGTATGATTGGGTCCTTGATGTACTTAACAGCTTCTAGACCAGATATCATGTTTGCTACTTGTGTCTGTGCTAGATTTCAGGCTGCTCCTAAAGAGTTTCATTTGATTGCAGTCACGAGGATCTTTAGATATTTGCAAGGTACACAATCTCTAGTTTATGGTATTCCACTGGACACTCTTGCAAATTAGTTGCTTTTTCAATAGTGACTATGCAGGGTGCAAGTTAACAAGAAAGTCAACTTTTGGTGGATGTCAATTCCTAGGAAACTGTTTGATTTCTTGGCAGAGTAAAAAACAACATCTGTTGCTACATCCACTGCTGAAGCAGAGTACATTGCAGCTGCAAGTTGTACTTCTCAGGTACTCTAGCTTCAGAACCAACTTTTGGATTATGGCATTACAGAGACTAAGACTCCATTATTAATGGATAGTGCTTCAGCTCTGTGCATTGTCAAAAATCCAGTCCAGCACTCTAGGACCAAACATATAGAGATCAGACATCATTTTATTAGGGATTATTTTGAAAAAGGTCTGATTGATCCTAAGTTTGTGCTTAGTGCTCATGAGCTTGCAGACATTTTTACTAAGCCTTTGGATAGTTCAACTTTCCAAAACCTAGTGTTAAGGCTTGGTATGCTGTAGCTAGAATAAGTGATAACTACTGATGATCTCAGTATATAAGTACTGATGATCACTAGTACCATATCACATATAGTACTGATTCTGTTAAAACAACTGATAAAGTTACAACTTCTGATGTAGTTATAACTACTGATGTCAGTAAAAACAGATAAGTACTGATCCTATGAAACAACTGAAAACAGCTAAAAGGCTAATGAGTAAGTGTTGAGGACAGTATGAAACAGCTGAAAGGCTATGAATTGATGAAACTACTGATGAGAACTTTCTCCTCAGCTTGTTTCTACAACTGCTTTTTCATCCTCAACAATTGATGACAAAACCATGTCTTCAGTAGTTTCACAACTACTGATGACTAACACAAGTCATAAGCTGTTACAACAACTGATGACAAACCATGTCTTCAGTAGTTTCACAACTACTGAGACTAATACCAAGTTATCAGTTGTTTACACACCTGAAGACAAACCAAGGTCTTCAGTAGTTTCACAACTACTGATGACTAAACCCAAGTCTTCAGTTGTTTTCAAACATCTGAAGTCTGAACCATGGCTTTCAGTAGTTTTATAACTGCTGATGCCTAAAACCAAGACTTCAGTTGTTTCAACATCTGAAAGGGTAATACCACGTCATCAGTCGTTTAAAACTACTGATGATAACACCAAACCCTTCAGTTGTTTTCTAACCCTTACCTATAAATACCAATACTTAAGCTTCAGCGCTTCATCCTCTCCAAACCTAACGTTCAAATCTCCAAAACTTCTCTCTCATTAATGGCGACCATGCAGCTCAAACCATGCCATAACTGTGTTTCCTACCTCACAAAATAACCTTTGGACAAAGTTCGACAATGCCATTGATCTAATGGTCCAATCTCCCTACAAGACGACCTTCCTTCTAAATCCCATCATTCATGCCGAATCCCTTCACCAGTTTTGGATGAACGTCACCCTCACCACTGGGGAGAACAACACCGAGTCTCTCCAGTCGGTCGTCAACAACCATCAAGTGGTCATCACTCCTGATATACTTCGCCAAACCCTAAACCTGGATGATGGCACTTTTCCGCTGGGTATCCAAAGGGCACAACTGATTTATCCTTTGCCCATGGATATCAGGGAAACCTTAGTGCCTCTACCATCCTGAAGAAACATTTCCATGATGCAGAACGTCTTATATTTCACATGGTGAATGTTTGCTTGGCTCCTAGACTTCCTCTTGGGATCAAATGTCTACAAGGTGGTAGCAGGTATTATTCTCTATCCTTGAGCAACAAGACTTAAACTTTTCTGAAATCATTTTTCTTGAACTTAAGGATATGGCCTCAAAATCTATGCTAAACGCTGGATATTATATCCTCGTTCATTATGGCTATAATAGAGAATCAGCTGCAAGCTGAGGGACTTGTTGGCCTTGGAGTCCCTGCAACGGCTGTTTGCCTGAAGTATACTCCAGGCACAACTCTGACCACAACACTGAAAAGGATGCTGCCAAACTGCGAAAAACCCCGCAGTGGAACCCACAGCCACCACCTCACGAACCAGAGTCCCCCCAAACCTAAATCCAAAAAAGCCAAAAAGGGCTACTCAGGGAGATGAGTCCCCTGAGGATGCCCTGTACCACAAACACAGGAAGCACATACTGGTATTAACCCCCAGTTGTGTCAAAGACCCAACCTGCCAAAGCCGCACAGGTATCCTCTCAACAGGATCCTGTTGCAACCAATATTGGGAAACCCACAATGCTGAACCTATCTCACTTGAGAGGGTTACCATTGAAGCGCACCATTCACCCCGGGTGCAATCTGCTTCTACCCAATCACCACATGCAACCGCCCCCCAAAGTCCTACATTAATTTTGCACAAGTGCTGAGTCAGTTGCACTCCTCACCCCTCCCCAGATACCAATTACAACTGGGCATACCTCTACCATTGAGGGGAGGATCAAAGTGCATCTGATAACCCACAGCATAGGGGTTACACTGTTCCTTTCCTAGTGTAGAAAAGGAGATTGGAACTTCTGGTGAGGCTGCCACTTATCCTGTTTCAGCATATGATCAGGATGTAGTTGGTACCATTACTAAGACCTTACCAGAGGCAACTGCTGATGAAGGACATAGTCCTGAGGCAGGAGTCCCCAGTTCCAAGACAAAGGGGCACATGCTACAACTGATCTACACTCAGTGCATGTCATCCTGATTCTATCAGGAGGTCAGGTGATTCAGTACCCACTGATGATGACCTGGGCTTCTTTTACGATGTCTTAGCCCAAAACACCATCTTGGAGAGGAGGGAGCAGACTCAAAGAGCTGCTTGCCAAAACTTCTGCCTCTCAAACCCCACAGATGGCACCTTCATCGAAGGACTCTTAAACACAGAGCCACTCCCAACTTCTCAGCCACCTGCCTCTGCTTCTGGCACTATTTCTCAGGAACAGAACCCCCCTAGCAAATAGCTGCTATCCTCCAAATTCCTACCTCTCATCACACCTATAATCACTGATATAGTGATCAAAGCCATGATGAGAGGCTTCCTCGTAATACAACCCTTGCTAGAAGAAGTTGTGGGCAAACAGCTTTCTGACAATCAAACCCTTGCAACCAATGCAACCAAAAAGGGGAGATTAGTTAGTGAAAGCAAAAAGAAAGAGGAGTGCAGAGAGGAAAGAGAAAGAGAAAGAAACAGAAGTGGTAAAGGAGAAGGAGATGGTATGGAGACTGAAAAAGAGAAGGAGAAGAAAAGAGAAAGAGAAGAAGCTGACATGGAGAAATCAAAGAAAAGAAAGAATGAGAAGGAGACTGCCTTGGAGCTGATGGTAAAGAGGCTGATGCCAACACAGCAGATCAATGGATAACATCATTGATCAGTTTTTAGGCAAGGCCATGACACTGACAAACTTGACTCTGAGATTAGAAGATTAGAGATTGAAGAAATCCAAACAGATGGCAAGTTATGATGTGTTAGAAAGAGAAACCGGAGATCATGACCATTTATAGCAAAATATAGGAAGATCAATGATCGAAATCAAGGCTTGGTCCAGGGACAACATCTTGGCAATAACCACCAAGATCTGTTCGTCTGAAGTATACACTAAAGGATTAGTTTTGAAGCTTTAAATGAAGCTGGTGCTGGGAGCAGGACTGAACTAGCCAAGCAATCTAAAGCCACACTCACTTCCAAAATGCTAGAACAGCCTGTCAACATTCCCACACCTACACCACCAAAACAACAACCCACCAAACCAACTCCCTTACCCTCAAAACCAATAGCCGATGATGTACCCAGAAGAAGAAGAGAAGGGTATTGAGGCTATAAGATGATGAAGAAGATGATGATGAAGATAGACTGCCACTCTCAGCTGTTATACAGTTGCCGAAGGCCACAAGTCACTCCCCAACAATTACTCCTGAAACTCAAAGACAAATTGTGAAAGTGAAGCTAGAAGAAGAAGAACTTCACAAACAACACGATGAGGAATTGTTGAGGAGGGTTGACAAAGCATATGCAGCCACATCTTCTATCATCAACATGAAGAAGCAAGCTCTCAGATTATACACTCTTAAGCATACATTTCAATATCAAAAGGAGAGAGTAAGGATTTGGCCTGATCCCAGGGTGTCTCACAGGATTCACAAGAAAAACATACCACAGAGATACATTGGCCAGGTGAAAAAGATTGTAGATGAAGTGATCTCCCTGGTCTTTGTAGTATCACCCTGGGAAATCCTAGAAGACTTCAAGAAAGCTTATAAAGCTAACCAAACCCCACAGAAGATGCTGAAAATAAAATGGTGAAAAGGGGTTAGTTTATAAGAGGCTTGAAGAAGTCAGAAAGAATGAGCTCCAGTTGTTCCTAGAGGGTAATCACCCTGATGAATTTGCTTATAGAATAATAACAACTGTGGAGCTAAAGAATGGGAAACAGGTCAAATACCTATCTGAGTACTATGGGCCTGAATCATTATTTGAAGGAGGTGCTGAAGAGCTGACCATGGAGGAACAAATTACCTTCCTTGAGGCCTACACAAGAGAGTCATATGACTCATAGTGGGGAAGTAGATCTCATGGATGGGGTAACAACTCTGTGTCCAGTTCCCCAAGACAGAGTTCCCATTCATACTTTGCCAAACAGATCATTGAGACTTCTTCCCAGGCCTGTGCTTAAAAGGGTCACTTCTGAGCTGATCTAGAAGACAAAAAGACCAATCCTTCTGCCATAATAAGTGGGACATCTTCAATAAGTTTAGAGGTTTTGCTGCATTGGTTCAGGGGGAGTTTGTTGGACCAAAAGAACCAATGAGCCTGATCAGAAAAACCTCTAAGTCCCACAGACATCACAACACACTGCTGAAGACTGATCAACAGACAAAGTCTGAAGATTTAAACAGCTGAAGAACTAAAGTACTGAAGACTTCAACAGCTGAAGACTAAAGTACTGAAGACTTCAACAGCTGAAGACCAAAGTCTGAAGATCAACAGCTGAAGAACATGTACTGAAGATCAACAACTGAAGTACAAAGACTGAAGACATTAGCTGATGACAACAGCTGAAGTTCAAGTACAAGTACTGAAGCTTCAGAGTTTGTTACAACAGCTGAAGAAGCATTCTTCAGTTGTTGTGATGGTTTCATTTCAGTAGTTTTCTTTTTCGTTTCAGTATTTGTAAAACGTCTGAAGAGCATGTTCTTCAGTCGTTGTAGTTTCAGTAGTTTCTTTTCAGTAGTTGTAGTGATAGTTAACACTTAGCATTTTTGTAAGAAGATGTCAGCTGTTTGACATCTTCAATAGTTGTGTTAACTATCAGTAGTTTGAATAAATTCTGTTAGATGTCACTATCAAGTGACATCAGCAGACGTCACATCTCCTATATATGAGATGTTGACCTAATTGTATGTGTGACATTCTGTTACCACGAAAGTGAATATTGAATGAAATATGTTTGCAGAATTCTCTCTGTCTATAACCGTTTGTTCTTGTCTTGAATATCTTTTGTGTTCTTGTGAATTGGCTAATTCATTGTTTGATTTCTGCTGCTATACTCTCTAATCAATCAAACGTAGATTTCTGATCCTAACAGATCTCCTAGGTGTGGAACTTGTGAAGATGTGCTTCTTCTCATAGATCCTATGAGTGAAGAGGAGGAAGAAGAGAGTGAAGAATCCCTCTAAAAAGAGTGAAGAGGAGGATTCCAAGAAGGGCCACTATCCTTCTGAGGAGAAAGTGAAGACTGTGATGATCAAGTCCATGAGAAAGAACTTGATCAGAAAGAGCAAAAGAAAGGCAAGGAAGGCTCAAGAGATCAAGGCTACTTTTGACTCTAAGAAGAAACAAGTTTTTATCTCTGCAGGGTTCAAAGTGGTAGGGACTAAAGACATCAACCAAAACTCTTCTGCTAAGATTTTTGGTTCTTGTTCAACTCATCTCAGCAGCAAGAAGAAGACTGATATGCTGTGTATCACTGCTGCACAGCCTGGACCATCAAACTCCAAGCACAGTCCTTAGCCCAAGAGGATTGTCTCATCATCTACAAAGATGAAGGTGGAGAAGGGATGCGACCAAAGACAGTCCTATTCCAAAGAAAAGGCTCTTGTGAAGAAGAAGATGAATTGTGTCATGTGTGAATGTACCACTCACATTGCCAAGGATTGTCCCTTCAATCCTAAAGGTACTATCCATATGACCAAAACAAAGGCTTCAAAGAGTTCTAAGAAGATTCAAGCTTCGGAAGGAAAACCTGTTTCCTTCGGAAGCTCCAAATCTAAGAAGGCAAGTGGAAAATTACCTTCGAAAGAAAAGTTGGTCTCGGAAGAAAGGAGTTCTTCCGAAGCACTGAAGTCTGCTGCAGTGTCTGCAGAATCTTCTGAAGGATTGGTCATCAAAACTTCCGAAGTCCCAAAAGCTTTCGAAGTTTTGAAGGTCAAGTCCAAGACTCCAAAGGTGGTGTGGATGTCTAAGAAAGACCAAATGACTGAGATTTCTCCATCAACAACAGCTCAAGATCCTCTTAGTACAACCATAGGATCTATTACTGTTGAATTACCTTCTGCAAATAAGCCCAAGACAAGCAAGGCTTGGGTTTCCCAATGTAACTAATCATTCTCTTTGTGCAGGGACAGCTGAAGACAGACAGAAATGTCTGGATCATAGATAGTGGCTGTTCCAGGCACATGACAGGCAATAGGTCACTACTCCAGAACTTTGAAAGGATTGATGGAGGACCAGTTGCTTTTGGAGGAGATGAAGGTGGCTATATTTCTGGAAGGGGCAAGGTCACAAATGGTAAGCTTAGCATAGAAAAGGTAAACTTTTGTTAAGGAGCTTGGATACAATCTTCTGAGTGTATCTCAATTTTGTGATCAGAGTCATAACATGCTTTTTACTGAGCATGAGTGCATTGTTCTTAAGCCTGGTGTGGTCATTCCTCATGAGCATATCTTGCTTCGAGCCCCAGGAAAGGAAACATGTACAAGATGGATTTGCAAGAAACCTCTCCCTCTGGAGAAGTTTCATGCATTCTGTCTAAAGCCAATAGTGATGAGTCTTTCCTATGGCATTAAAGAATATGCCATGTAAGCTTTAAGAACATGAATAAATTAATTAAGCATGATTTGGTAACTGGAATGCCAAAGAAAGAGTTTACAAGTGATGACCATTGTGTTGCATACCTGAAAGGGAAGCAACATAAGGTATCTCACAAGCCTAAGGAAAAGAACTCCATCACTACACCCCTGCACTTGTTACATATGGATCTCTTTGGCCCCACCAGTGTAATGAGTTTAGGAAGGACCTTATACTGTTTAGTGATCACAGATGACTTTACAAGATTCACTTGGGTTTTCTTCCTTAGAACTAAGGATGAGACTCCTGAGATTCTGAAGAATTTCATCTTAAAGATTGAGAATCAGTCTGATCACAAGGTCAAGATCATAAGTTGTGATCAAGGAACCAAATTTAAGAACCATATCCTTGATACAATTTGTGATGAAAAGGGTATTACAAGACAATTCAGTGCTCCCAGGACTCCTCAGCAAAATGGTGTTGCTGAGAGGAGAAACAGGACACTGATTGAAGCTGCAAGAACCATGCTGTCTGACTCTAAACTGCCCATCACCTTCTGGGCAGAGGCAGTCAACACTGCCTGCTATGTGCAGAACAGAGGCTTATAGAGTATACAATCTCAGAACTAGAATTGTTAAGGAGTTAGCCAATGTGACTTTCAATGAACACACACCCTGTGTTGCTGGTTTTGGTCCGGATTGGTTGTTTGATCTTGATTTGGTTACCAACTGTTTTAACAAATCTTGTGAGAATGTTTCAGGATCTGCAACAAATTTTAATACAGATGATCCTGATCCAGATTTGAGCTAGGAAGATCCTCAAGACATATAACTTCAGCTCCAGTTGGAACCACTTCTGCAAATGAGGTTTCTGTCAGTACAATAATGACAAATTCAGCGGATACATCTGGTATGCCTTCAAATTCTAGCTCAGAGGCTCTACAACTAGATAAGAACACCTCAACTGTGGAAGACAACAATGGTGGTGGTGACAGTGACCAAGAATTTCTTGATGCCACTAACCACACCATTGATGAGAACATCAATGATGTCACACACTGCTTGGATCAAGTTTCAGTTGAAAAGTGTGCTGATGTGGTGGGTGAAACATCCCTGCCAGATCTAAATTTCTCTAATTTAGATCTTTCTCAACAACTTGCTGTGATCCCTCAGCTTAGGATCCACAAGTCTCACCCTACCACAAACATCATTGGAGATGTTGTCTCAGGGGTAAAGACAAGAGGACAAACCCATGAAGCAAATGTTTGTCTTCACTCTTGTTTCTATCCCAGATAGAGCCAAAGAAAGTTGATGATGCTCTAAAGGATGGAATTTGGGTTGAAGCTATGCAATAAGAGCTGCTTCAATTCAAAAGGTAGAAAGTTCGGAACCTTTGTCCTCTTCCTTTTGGGAAGACTACAATTGGAACCAAATGGGTGTTTAAGAACAAGAAAGATGATAGAGGCATCATCATCAAGAACAAAGGTAGACTGGTTGTTTAAGGATACACACAAGAAGAAGGGATTGACTACACTGATGTCTTTGCTCCAGTGGCAAGATTAGAAGCTGTTTGGATATTCCTGGTATTTGCTACATCCAAGATCTTCAAGGTCTTTCAACTTGATGTGAAGTGTGACTTTTTGTATGGAGTGATAGATGAAGAGGTTTATGTCAAACAACCACCTGGTTTTGTAGATCCTGATCATCCTGATTATGTCTGCAAGCTTGACAAAGCTCTCTATGGGCTGCATCAGGCACCCAGGAAATGGTATGAGACACTATCTAACTATCTTTGTAAACATGGATACAGGAGAGGTACTATAGATGGAACTCTCTCATCAAAGAACAAGGAAAAGACATATTGCTAGTTCAAGTATATGTGGATGACATCATCTTTGGTTCAACTAATCCAAAGCTCTGCAAAGACTTTAAGAAGCTGATGAAAGACAGATTTGAAATGAGTGTCATGGGGGAACTCAATTTCTTTCTCGGAATTCAAGTGAAGCAAGTTGAAGATGGCATCTTTATAAATCAGTCAAAGTATGTTCAGGACATACTCAAGAGGTTCAATATGACTGACTGTAAGATTGCTAAGACACCCATAGCCAGAAACCACTCTCTTGGTCCTGATCTTGAGGGGGAGTGTGTAGATGAGCACCTATTGCAGGATTGGTGTTTGTCACTTAAACACAAATGTTTTCTCTCAAACTCATCTTGAATCACACTCGGGTAAGAATCAAGAAGAGTTGATCACAATATGAAAAGTAGCTAAGAACACAGAAAGCTAATTTTCAAGATACTTTTATATATGATTCTCAACTCAAAATACAAAGACTCTTACAAGCAGATTTTCTATTGTGTGCATGAATTATAAGGAGAACCTATACATATACTATCTACAGCAGGATATACTTTGATACCAGCTGGGATCCTATAGCTAAAGTCTATACTACAAGACTAAAGATTAAGGTATCTCGGATAAAGTCTTATATGAGATTTGGTAGTCAGGACATGTCCCTGACTTACCTTTTGTCACCAACTAAAGATGGCAATTGTACTATCATGAAAAGGTAAACAGTGGAATAAACTATGGTCAACAACATGGTTCTTTAGGAAGAAGCCATGTTGTATCAAAAGTCTGCAGCGAAGTGTCAGAGACCATACTTGTGTCCACTGGTTATAGCAGTGTCTTCCGAAGGTTAAATGGCTTCGGAAGAGTAAGTACTTCCGAAGCCACTTTATACTTCGGAAGAGGCTGCTTCTTCCAAGACTTGGAGACTTCTTCATCATACTTCGGAAGTGGTCTTCACTTTATTCTTCTAAGTCTTGAACTTTAGAAGTATGCATTTGTCTTCGGAAGTAGAGTTCTGTCTTCGGAAGCTGGACTTTCCTTTGTCTTCGGAAGAACTCTACAACCTTTGGAAGTTCCATGAAGAGCTTCGAAAGCCTTTGCATGCAGCATCAAAATAACTTAAGTGATATAGTTTTGGTTGCATTAGCCTTTTTCTTGATCCAACACCTATATAGGGCTATGATTGGGTCTTTTATGTATCTTACTGCTAGCAGGCCTGATATCATGTTTGCTACATGTATTTGTGCAAGATATCAAGCCAACCCTAAGATGTCTCACTTTATCACTGTCAAGAGGATTCTAAGATACCTCAAAGGTGCATCAACACTTGGACTATGGTATCCTAAGAATTTTGACTTCAATCTGTATGCCTATACAGATAGTGATTATGGTGGTTGCAACATGACTGCAAAGTCTACATCTGGGGGATGTTAATTTCTTGGTGGAAGGGTTGTCTCATGGCAATGCAAGAAACAATCCTGTGTCTCTGCATCAACTGCTGAAGCTGAATACATTGCTGCTGCAAGCTGCTGTGCTCAAGTATTTTGGATTCAAAATCAGATGCTTGACTATGGGTTAAACTTCAAGGAGACTCCCATTCACATAGACAACAATAGTGCTATCTCAATCACAGAGAACCCTGTGCAGCACTCAAGAACAAAGCACATCAATATCAGGTATCATTTAATAAGAGATAACTATGAAAATGGATTAATTAAACTAGTCAAAGTTCACACAGATGAATAATATGCTGATCTGTTTACAAAGGCCTTTGATGAACAGAGATTTAAATATCTAATATCAGCTATTAGGATGATAAACTTTGAGTAAGTTTTTCTTAAAACTAATTCTTATTATTTTTTTAAAATCTATGTGTGTCCTAAGTTGTCTAGTTCATCACTTTCATAAGCTCATGTTTTCTTTGGATGAAAATTTCTTTTAGAAGACTTTCCTTAGATTTTTGAAAATTTCTGTTACTTCGGAAGTTATGTTTTTAACTTCGGAAGTAAATCATGCCTTCAAAATAAATAACTGTCCAAGAAATTAACCTTCGAAAGAGCTTTCAAATTTATCTTCCGAAACTTAAATACTTGTCTCAGACACTTACTTATTTTCAAGGACCATTTACTTCCGAAGCAAAATTAACTCTTGGAAGCTTTGTTAGTTTATATACAAAGCACTCAAGTTTTAAATTTTCTTCTGAAGCAAAATTCTCAAAACTCTCAGGAAATTCTTCCGAAGTCATTTTAGCTTCGGAAGTTTTTTAATTAAAACTTCCGAAGATAATTAACCTTCGGAAGCTTTTGACTTTCAAGAAAACTACTTTTTGAGCAAAAGCAAACTACTTTTTTAGAGGTGGGACTGATATCCAGATTTCAAAGTTTATCCTCTTTCATTAAACTTTATCTGAAATCCTTCTCACATATAAACCCAACGGTTTCCCCCCTCTTTCTATCATCTGTTCTTCCTCCAAACCTAAAACCCCAAATTTCTCTCTGATATTTCTTTCTTTCTTCGTCCTTAAGCTACTTCAAAATGGCCAACCTTGCTCACCGAAATGATCCCAACATTACCATACAGCTACACAGACAACACAATCAGGTTGCTCTGTTAAGCTCTGAGAAAGATCCTCATTCTCAGAGGTTTGCTGTTTCCTAACTCTGTCAAACTACTTCACCTCCCTAACCATTGATCCTCCACTCTATGAGGATCAGTTGCTTGAATTCTGGAAGACCTCCCAAGAGGTCATTATGGATGGGGAGAAGGCACTATCTGCCATAGTGTAGGGGAGAGCTGCTTCAATTCAAAAGAAAGTTTGTCTTCACTCTTGTTTTCTATCCCAGATAGAGCCAAAGAAAGTTGATGAAGCTCTAAAGGATGGAAGTTGGGTCGAAGCTATGCAACAAGAGCTGCTTCAATTCAAAAGGCTGAAAGTTTGGAACCTTTGTCCACTTCCTTTTGCGAAGACTAAAATTGGAACCAAATCGTTGTTTAGGAACAAGAAAGATGATAGAGGCATCATCATCAAGAACAAAGCTAGACTGGTTGTTCAAGGATACACACAAGAAGAAGGGATTGACTACACTGATGTCTTTGCTCCAGTGGAAAGATTAGAAGCTGTTAGGATATTCCTGGCATTTGCTGCATCTAAGAATTTCAAGGTCTTTCAACTTGATGTGAAGTGTGCCTTTTTGTATGGAGTGATAGATGAAGAGGTTTGTGTCAAACAGCCACCTGGTTTTGTAGATCCTGATCATCCTGATTATGTCTGCAAGCTTGACAAGGCTCTCTATGGGCTGCATCAGGCACCCAGGAAATGGTATGAGACACTATCTGAGTATCTTTGTAAACATGGATACAGGAGAGGTACTATAGATGGAACTCTCTTCATCAAAGAACAAGGAAAAGACATATTGCTAGTTCAGGTATATATGGATGACATCATCTTTGGTTCAACTAATCCAAAGCTCTACAAAGACTTTGAGAAGCTGATGAAAGACAGATTTGAAATGAGTGCCATGAGGGAACTCAATTTCTTTCTAGGAATTCAAGTGAAGCAAGTTGAAGATGGCATCTTCATAAGTCAGTCAAAGTATGTCAGGACATACTCAAAAGATTCAATATGACTGACTGCAAGTTTGCTAAGACACCCATAGCTAGAAACCACTCTCTTGGTCCTGATCTTGAGGGGGAGTGTGTAGATGAGCACTTATATAGGGCTATGATTTGGTCTCTTATGTATCTTACTGCTAGCAGGCCTGATATCATGTTTGCTACATGTATTTGTGCAAGATATCAAGCCAACCCTAAGATGTCTCACCTATCACTGTCAAGAGGATTCTAAGATACCTCATAGGTGCTAACACTTGGACTATGGTATCCTAAGAATTCTAACTTCAATATGTATGCCTATGCAGATAGTGATTATGGTGGTTGCAACATGACTGCAAAGTCTACATCTAGGGGATGTCAATTTCTTGGTGGAAGGGTTGTCTCATGGCAATGCAAGAAACAATCCTGTGTCTCTGTATCAACTACTGAAGCTGAATACATTGCTGCTGCAAGCTCCTGTGTTTAAGTACTTTGGATTCAAAATCAGACGTTGGACTATGTGTTAAACTTCAAGGAGACTCCCATTCACATAGACTACAACAATGATATCTCAATCACAGATAACCCTATGCAGAACTCAAGGACAAAGCACACCAATATCAGTTATCATTTAATAAGAGATAACTATGAAAATGGATTAATTAAACTAGTCAAAGTTCACACAGATGAACAATATGCTGACTGTTTACAAAGGCTTTTGATGAACAGAAATATAAATATCTTATATTAGCTATTGGGATGATAAACTTTGAGTAAGATTTTCTTAAAACTAATTCTTATTATTTCTTTAAAATTTATGTGTGTCCTAAGTTGTCTAGTTCATCACTTTCATAAGCTCATGTTTTCTTTGGATAAAAAATTTCTTTTTGAAGACTTTCCTTAGACTTTTGAAAATTTCTGATACTTTAGAAGTTATGCTTTTAACTTTGGAAGTAAATCATGCCTTCAAAATAAATAACTGTCTAAGAAATTTACCTTCGGAAGAGTCTTCAAATTTATATTCCGAAGCTTAAATACTTGTCTCAGACACTTACTTATTTTCAAGGACCATTTACTTCCGAAGCAAATTTAAAACTCGGAAGCTTTGTTAGTTTATATACAAAGCACTCAAGTTTTAGTTTTTCTTCCGAAGCAAAATTCTCAAAACACTCAGCAAAATTCTCCAAATTTCTCTTTGAAATTTCTTTCTTTCTTCTTTCTTCGTCCATAAGCTACTTCAAAATGGCCAACCTTGTCATAGAAATGAACCCAACTTTACCATGCAGCTACATAGATAACACAATCAGGTTGTTCTGTTAAGCTTTGAGAAAGATCCTCATTTCTCAGAGGTTTTCCGTTTCCTAACTCTGTCAAACTACTTCACCTCCCTAACCATTGATCCTCCACTCTATGAGGGTCAGTTGCTTGAATTCTGGAAGACCTGCCAAGAGGTCATTATGGATGGGGAGAAGGCACTGTCTGCCACAGTGCAGGGGAGAACAATCTTCATCACACCGGCCATCATCAACAGACATCTTCAGCTGGATGATGAAGAAGGTGAGGTGTTTTTCCTAAACAAAGCTATCAGACATTCTTTTGAGCAGATAGGATATGAGGGAGATTTCTCTGTAAAGACCTTTAGGAAAGGGAAGGTCTCATCCCAATGGAGATTCCTGCTCCGTGTGGTCATCCACAGCTTATCAAACAAGCATGGTGGATGGGACCAGATTCCTGAGGATCTCTCCTTCATAATCCATGGAATGGTTCAGGGGGTCAAATTCAGGTATTCTCAGTTTGTTTATACAAATTTACTTGCTAATTTAGACTCCTTAGAGTATTACATGTTTCTAAGATATGTCCAGTACATTCTTAATTGTGAACTAGGCTCACAGTTGAGGGAAACAGGTAAGATTCTTAAATTGGGACAGATGAAGCCCGACATCTTTAAAATACTGAGAAAGCCCACTATTGGATTCTCTGGGGTAGAAACAGCTCTAGTCCTAAAAATGTTAGAGCTCATTGCTCAAGGTGACAACCTAGCAGCACAAGCTAGTGTTGAACCCACACCTGCTTTTTCCCAACCACTCTCACAGCCTCAAATCACCATCACCTACCAAGAAAATCCAATTGAACCCCTGCTCAGACTATTCAGTCTGTGGAGGCCCCCATATACTCAACCATACAGGAAGAAGTGGACACTGGAGCTCCAACTTCTCCTGAGGAGCAGACCACTCCCATCTCTTCAAGAATCAGTGCTGAGGTTCCTCATGCTCAGCCTGATAAGCTCACTAGCCTTACTGCCTTAAGTCATCACTCTGAGTCTGAACACTCAAGTGATCAACCTTCAGGGGACAGTTACCATCCCCAGCCTATAGATCTCAACCAACCAATTCCCAACCTTGATTTCTATACTGATGAAGATATAGGTTTCAGTGAGTATAATGAATCTCTCTTCATTCCCTCTACTCAAAGAGAGATGAGTACTCCTGAGTCTCCTACATCTATCCCACATTAGTCACCTAAACCTGTTCAGGATGTCCATATGGAAGAGGCTCTCACTTCTGAAAGTGATTACATCTGTTGGACCAAAAGAACCAATGAGCCGGATCAGAAAAACCTTTAAGTCCCACAAACATCACAACAACTATTGAAGACCACAACAGCTGAAGACAATAGCTGATTACAAACTCTGAAGACACAAGTGCTGAAGACAAAGTCTGAAGACACAAGTGCTGAAGACAAAGTCTGAAGACACAAGTGCTGAAGACAAAGTCTGAAGACACAAGTGCTGAAGACAAAGTCTGAAGACACAAGTGCTGAAGACAAAGTCTGAAGACACAAGTGCTGAAGACAAAGTCTGAAGACACAAGTGCTGAAGACAAAGTCTGAAGATACAAGTGCTGAAGACAAAGTCTGAAGACACAAGTGCTGAAGACCAAAGTATCAGACGTTGTCACAACAGCTGAAGAGGTCTTCTTTAGTAGTTGTGATGGTTTACCTTTCAGTAGTTTTCTTTGTTTCAGTATTTGTAAAACAACTAAAGAGTATGTTCTTCAGTTGTTATAGTTTCAGTAGTTTCTTTTCAGTAGTTGTAATAATAGTTAACACTTAGCATTTTTGTAAGAAGATGTCAGCTGTTTGACATCTTCAGTAGTTGTGTTAACTATCAGTAGTTTGTGATAAATTCTGTTAGATGTCACTATCAAGTGACATCAGCAGACGTCACATCTCTTATATAAGAGGTGTTGACCTAATTGTAATTGTGACATTCCGATACCACGAAAGCGAATATTGAATGAAATATATCTGTAGAATTCTCTCTATCTATAACCGTTTTTGTTCTTACATTGAATATCTCTTTGTTCTTGTGAATTGGCTAATTCATTGTTAGAATTCCGCTGCTATACTCTCTAATCAATCAAATGTAGATCACTGATCCTAACAAGTGGTATCAGAGCGGGTTAATCATTGATCGATCTAACAATTGATCATTGAAACTGCTAATTGATATCTATGTTTGATTGAATTAGCATATTTGCAAGAACTGGTTATAGATTATTGAATTTCTGACGCTTTCGTTCATTTATTTTGAGATCTCTCTTGGTTCAATTGGTTGTTGTGTTTTTGTTCTAAATCTATTATAGCTTAATTGAATTTGATTGAATCTGAGATGACTACTCCTTCTAATGATCCTCACAATACCGGTTCCTCAACCAAGCCCCCGATGCTGGTTAGGACTGAGTATAACATATGGCAGCGAAGAATGCTTCATCACCTGTCTGTTAACAGTTCACGTTGTTGGACATCTGTGGTACATGGACCACATAAGCCTATGGTGAACAATCCGGAAACCAATCAAATGGTTCCGAAGAAGAAGGAACGATACTCTGATGAAGATCGGAAACTGTTTGAGATTGATGCTAAAGCCCATGGAATTCTGGCCATGGCACTGCCTAATGAAATCTATTCAGGGCTTATGCATCATGAAACTGCTCATGATCTCTGGAATGCCCTGAAGGAACAATTCGGTGGCACAAATGAGGTCTTAGCAAACAACAGAGAAATCCTTGCCCAACAATATGAGACATTGTCTCATAGAAAGGGTGAGACACTGACTCAACAGTTTGAGCGTTTTTCCTGCTTGATCTCTGAGCTGAAAATGGTGAAACAGGAATACACCAACAGCCAGATGAATAACAGGTTCCTCAGATCACTGCCTGAGAGACGGGACACATACACTATTGTCCTACGCTCCACTGCAAATCTGGATAGCCTATCTCTCACCCAACTTCATGGGAAACTGCTTACATTCGAAAGAGAGATAGCGCAGAAAAGGAAACTGTCCTCATCAGGAAAGCTCACTGATGACTTTGTACCAGGGAATACTGCCTTGGTTGGTCATGAGTCAGAATATGCTGCATCTGAAAGCAATTATGATGAGCATATTGATTTCTCTTCAAATAGTTCTGATCATGCATTTGTTGGTATTGAGAGTCATTCTGGCAGTAATTGTGACAATCTATGCTTCATCATGGATGATTTGAAAAGAATAGCTGATGATGATCTAGAAGAGATGGATATTCTGAGCCAAATGGCATTGATTATATCAGATCTCAGAAGTTCTACAAGAGAACTGGCAGGAAATTTCCTGGACTCTCTGGCAAAACCAAAGTTGGTTTTGACAAGAGTAAGTTGAGGTGTCACAAATGCCAAGGCTGGGACACTTTGCAAGAGAGTGTAGATCAACTGGATCTAACTCTTCTGCACCCTTTGTGACTTTTCCTAGTACTAGTCCACAAAACAGAGGGCAACATCCTGCTGGTTCTGGTCATCATTCACATCCTAGATCTCCTGCATACTTTGTCCCCCAGGGTCCAATGTCATATCCTGTTCCTGCTATTACTTGCCTCAGTCTAATCCAGTTCAAGCTCCCATTTCACAACAATCACCTGCATTGCCTGAACCTCAACCTTCCCAATCTCATCAACAAATTCAACCTCAACAACACAGCTTCTTCACCCCGGGAGTTGTTGACTGGAGCAGTTTACCAGATGATTTGTCTGGTCATGAACAACTGTTCACTGGTGCTGGTCAACATGGTGGTGATACATCTATTGGGAAGAGTAAACCAATTAGATGTTCCTATGTTGAAACCACAAAAAAGGAGGTCCAAGCCAAAGGATTCCTCTTCTTCACCATCTTCTTCCTCTCAGGCTGTTGTTTCCATCAAACCTGTTAGTTTACCATCTGTTGATGAGAACAGGCCCAAAACCAAAAAGTTTAGGTCTCCAAAACTAACTGATTGTTTATAATTGCAGGGTTCTTCAACATGCCAAAGTAGCATCTGGTATGTAGACAGTGGGGGATCTATGCACATGACTGGGAACAGCTCTCTTCTTCATGACTACTCTCAAGGAAAGAAGGGGTTTGTTTCTTTTGGCAATGATGCTAGGGGTTACATCATTGGAAACGGCTTTGTCTCCAATGGAGAAATAAAGTTTGATGATGTTAATCATGTGGAAAATCTCAAGTACAATCTCTTGAGTGTCAGTCAAATGTGTGATAAAGGCCATGTTGCTCTTTTCACTAGTCAGAACTGTAGGATTCTGTCATCCAAAGTTCTGCATTTGATTGATAAGGTGTTGGATGATCACACTCTCCTGAGAGCCAACAGGACAGGTAGAGTATATGCCTTAGATCTTTCCAAGAAAATAGATCTCAGAGGCCATCCTTGCCTATTTTCCAAAGCCTCTCCTCAAGAATCTAAACTATGGCACAGAAGGCTGGGTCATGTTAATTTCAAAAACATGAATCAGCTGATTCACAATAGTTTAGTCAGAGGCTTACCAATAAAGGAGTTCCACTATGATGAAACCTGCACTGCTTGTTTAAAAGGAAAACAACACAAAGTCTCATTCCCTCCTATTGAAGAGCCTAAGTCCACTGCCTGCTTGCAATTACTGCATATGGATCTATTTGGTCCTGTGAGAGTGATGAGCATGGAAAAGAAGAAATACTGTCTGGTAATTATGGATGATTACTCCAGATTTGTATGGACTTTCTTTCTACATTCAAAGGATGAGGTTGCTCAGAAGATTATTCACTTTGTGTTGTATGTTGAGAAGCAGTATTCCCTTCCAGTCAAGTGTATTAGGAGTGACAATGGAACTGAATTCAGAAACCATACACTTGATGACTTCTATCTTTCAAAGGGAATCAAAAGGCAGTTTAGCATCCCACGGACTCCAGAACAAAATGGAGTAGTGGAGAGGAAGAACAGGACCCTAATTGAAGCTGCAAGGTCCATGTTGGCTGACTCTGGTTTACCACTGACCTTTTGGGCTGAAGCTGTTAACACAACTTGCTATGTGTAGAATAGAGCCTTAGTAAATCAGAGGTTGATGAAGACTCCATATGAAGTTCTCCATCACTTGGCTCCTCTAATTTCATTTTTCAAAGCATTTGGGTGTCCCTGTTTTATTCTCAACACAAAGGATCAACTCCAAAAATTTGATCCTAAGGTGGATGCAGGGTATTTTGTTGGTTATTCATCTACTTGCAAGGCATACAGAGTCTTCAACTGCAGAACAAAGATAGTTGAAGAGACTTTGCATGTGAAGTTTAATGAATCTCCTATGGACAAGATTCCACAAAACCCTTTGGAGTTGTTTGATTTGGACATACTGCAATATGTTCCTTATCAACCTCCAGCTGTTGCAGATCATGTGGATAAATCATCTTCTGCAGCATGTCTTCCACCTGGTGGTATTGATGATGAAGATGATAATATCAATACTCACCTATTCAAGTTTAGTGACCAACTGCCTATGTCTGCTAAATTTGATGTTCCTGTAGCTTCAGCAGTTCCATCCACAACAAATGCTGATGAGATCTCTGATTCCTCTACATCTTTTGAGTTACCAACTAAATCTTAGTTTCAAGAGTCTGCATCAACATCTGCTGCTGCTGAAGGTCCTACAAACACTTGCAGAGATCTCATTGTTTATCAAGAACTGAAGAATCACCTAATGTCTCAAATTATTGGTGATATCAATGCTGGAGTTTCAACAAGAAGTCAATTGTCTAACTTCTGCTTCTATGCTCTCTTCATCAGTCAACTAGAGCCAAAGAACTATCATGTTTTTTTGAGAGACAATGGATGGGTTGAAGCCATGCAGCTTGAGCTACTTCAGTTCAAGAAACAACAAGTGTGGGAATTGGTTCCTCTTCCCCCAGGTAAGTGTGCAATAGGCACTAAATGGGTGTTTAGGAATAAAACTAATGAAAATGGGCTTATTGTTAAGAACAAGGCTAGACTGGTTGTACAGGGGTTTTCACAAGAAGAAGGTATCGATTATGATGAAACCTTTGCCCCTGTAGCCAGACTAGAGGCAATTAGATTGTTTTTAGCCTATGCTGCATTCCACAATCTTAAAAATTTTCAAATGGATGTCAAAAGTGCATTTTTATATGGTAAAATAAAGGAAGAAGTTTATGTGTGTCAACCACCAGGTTTTGAGGATAATAAACCTCCTGAATGGGTATATAAACTTTATAAGGCTCTTTTGGATTGAAACAAGCTCCAAGAGCCTGGTATGAGACACTCTCCACTTTTCTTCTTAAGAATAATTACACTAGAGGCTCCATTGATAAAACTTTGTTTATTAAGAAGGTGGATCAGCATAAGCTACTTGTTCAGATTTATGTTGATGATATCATTTTTGCATCCTCTGATCCCCAGTTGTGTGATGATTTTACAACATTAATGAAAAAGAGGTTTGAAATGAGTGCAATGGGAGAATTACAGTTCTTTCTAGGCTTGCAAATTAAACAAAAGGCTGATGGAACCTTTATTCATCAGTCAAAATATACAAAAGATCTTTTGAATAAGTTTGATTTACAAAACTGCAAGCCCTGTTCTACTCCCATGTGCAACACCACACAACTGGATGCAGATCAGAAAGGTAAAGCTGTTGATGAAACACTTTACAGATGTATGATCGGGTCCTTGATGTATTTAACAGCTTCTAGACCAGATATTATGTTTGCTACATGTGTTTGTGCTAGATTTTAGGCTGCTCCTAAAGAGTCTCATTGATTGCACTCAAGAGAATCTTTAGATATTTGCAAGGTACACAATCTCTAGGTTTATGGTATTCCACTGGACACTCTTGCAAATTAGTTGCTTTTTCAGATAGTGACTATGCAGGGTGCAAGTTAACTAGAAAGTCAACTTCTGGTGGTTGTCAATTCCTAGGCAACTGTTTGATTTCTTGGCAGAGTAAGAAACAAACATCTGTTGCTACATCAACTGCTGAAGCCGAGTACATTGCTGCTGCAAGTTGCACTTCTCAGGTACTCTGGCTTCAGAACCAACTTCTGGATTATGGCATTACAGAGACTAAGACTCCATTATTAATGGATAGTGCTTCAGCTCTGTGTATTGTCAAAAAATATAGAGATCAGACATCACTTTATTCGGGATTGTTTTGAAAAACGTCTGATTGATCCTAAGTTTGTGCCTAGTACTGATGAGCTTGCAGATATTTTTACTAAGCCTTTGGATAGTTCTACTTTCCAAAACCTTGTGTTAAGGCTTGGTATGCTGCAGCTAGAATAAGTGACAACTACTGATGATCTCAGTAATAAGTACTGGTGATCATTGGTAACCATGTCACATATAAGTACTGATGAGTTCTTTCACCTTCAGTAGTTTTTATAACTACTGAAGGCTAAATGACTCACAAGTACTAAAGTACTTTATTTGTTCTAAACCACTGATGTAGTTACAACTACTGATGTAGTTACAACTACTGAAATCAGTACAAACAGATAAGTACTGATGTTCTATGAAACAACTGAAAACAACTAAAAGGCTGATGAGTAGGTGTTGAGGACAGTATGAAACAGCTGAAAGGCTATGAATTGACAAAAACTACTGAAGAGAACTTTCTCTTCAGTTGTTTCTACAACTGCTGTTTCATCCTAAACAACTGATGACAAAACCATGTCTTCAGTAGTTGGAAACTACTGATGACTAATACCAAGTCATCAGCTGTTTACAACAACTGATGACAAAACCATGTCTTCAGTAGTTTCACAACTACTGATGACTAATACCAAGTCATCAGCTATTTACAACAACTGATGACAAAACCATGTCTTCAGTAGTTTCACAACTACTGATGACTAATACCAAGTTATCAGTTGTTTTCACAAATCTGAAGTCAAAACCATGGTCTTCAGTAGTTTTATAACTGCTGATGCCTAAAACCACGACTTCAGCTGTTTCAACGTCTGAAAGGGTAATACCATGTCAACAGTCGTTTTAAAACTACTAATGACTAACACCAAACCCTTCAGTCGTTTTCTAACCCGTACCCTATAAATATCCCTGACCTAATCCTTCAGAGCCTCATCTTCTTCAAACCTAACGTTCATCTCTCCAAAACTTCTCTCTCATTAATGGCGACCATGCAGCTCAAACCGCGACACAACTGTGTAGCTTACCTCACCAAATCGCCATTCTGGGCTAAGTTCGATAATGCTATTGATCTTATGGTCAAGTCACCCTACAAAACGGCCTTTCTTCTCAATCCAATCCTTCATGCCGAATCCCTTAACTAGTTTTGGATGAACGTCACCCTCACCACTGGGGAGAACAACACAGAGTCTCTCCGGTCGGTCATCAACAACCACCAAGTGGTCATCACTCCCGATATACTTCGTCAAACCTACACCTGGATGATGCCACTTTTCCTGCTGGATATCCAAATGGCACAACTGATTTATCCTTTCCCACCATGGATATCAGGGAAACCTTAGTGCCTCCACCATACTAAAGAAACATTTCCATGATGCTGAACGTCTCATATTTCACATGGTAAATGTCTGTTTGGCTCCTAAGACTTCCTCTTGGGATCAAATGTCTACAAGGTGGCAGCAGGTTATGTACTCCATCCTTGAGCAACAACCTTTAAATTTTTCGGAAATACTATTTTCAGAGCTCAAGGATATGGCTCAAAACAAACTGCTAACCGTTGGATATTATATCCTCGGTTCATAATGGTCATAATTGCAAACCAGCTTCAAGCTGAGGGACTTGTTGGCCTGGGAGTCCCTGCTATGGTTGTATTGCCTGAAGTATACTCCCGGCAAAACTCTGACCAATCACTCAAAATGGCTGCCAAGCTGCGCAAACCCACGCAGCTGGACCCCACATCCACCACCTCCAAATCAAAGGTCCCCACAAAACCCACTAAAAAGAAATCCAAAAAGGCTACTCAGGGAAATGAGTCCCCTGAGGATGCCCCTGCAACACAAATGCAGGCTATATCCACTGGTTATAACCCCCTAGTGGATATACGGACTCTCCCAGCCACAACCGCTCATGATTCCTCTCAAAAGGAGCCTGCAGCAACCACAGAAGGGGTACCCACCAATCTAGGATCTTCCTCATTTGAGGAGATTGCCATTGAAGAGCACCATTCTCCCCAGGTGCACACTGCTTTTACCCCATCTCCCCATGCAACCGCCCCCCAAAGTCCTACATTACTTGTTGCACAAGTGCTGACTCAGTTGCACTCCTCACCCCCTCCCCTGATACCAATTACTACTGGGAATACTTCTACCATTGAGGGGGAGGACCAAAGTGCAGCTGAGAACCCACAGCATAAGGGTTACAATGTTCCTTCTCCTAGTGTAGCAATGGAGATTGGAACTTCTGGTGAGGCTGCCACTTCTCCTGCTCAGCATATGATCAGGTTGTAGTTGGTACCATTACTAAGACCTTACCAGAGGCAACTGCTGATGACGGGCAAAGTCCTGAGGCAGGAAGTCCCTAGTTCCAAGACAAAGGGGCACATGCTACAACCGAGCTACACTCAGTGCATGTTCATCCTGATCCTATCAGGAGGTCAGGTGATTCAGTATCTACTGATGATGACCTGGGCTTCTTTTACGATGTAATCGCGCAAAAACCATCCTGGAAGAGGAGGTGAGCAGACTCAATGAGCTGCTTGCCAAAACTTCTAAGGAACAAAGACCATCTGCCTCTACCACCTCACAGATGGCACCTTCATCTGAAGGTCTCCCAAACACTGAGCCACTCCCAACAACTCAGCCACCTGCCTCTGCTTCTGGCACTATTTCTCAGGAACAGAACCCTCCTGAGCAAATAGTTGCTATCCTTCAAAATTCCCTCCCTCTCATCACACCCATAATCACTGACATAGTGATCAAAGCCATTGATGAGAGGCTTTCCTCAGTGATACAACCATTGATAGAGGAGGTTGTGGGCAAACAACTTTCTTGCAATCAACCCCTTGCAACCAATGCAACCAAAAAGGGGGAGATTAAGTCAGTGAAAGCAAAAAGAAAGAGGAGTACAGAGGAGAAAGAAAAGGAGAAAGAAACAGAAGGGATAGTAGTGGAAAAGGAGTTGGAGTTGAATGTGGAGACCGATAAAGAGAAGGAAAAAGAGAAAGCCTTGGAGCTACTGATAAAAGAGGCTGATGCCGAACACAGCAGATCAATGGACAACATCATTGATCAGCTGTTTAGGCAAGGCCATGACACCGATAAACTTGACTCTGAGATTCGACCATTAGAGATTGAAGAAATCCAAAATAGATGGGCAAGTTATGAAGTGTTAGAAAGAGAGAGGCTTGAGATCATGATTAGATTTATTGCAAAATATCTTGGAAGATCAATGATCGAAATCAAAGCTTGGTCCAGGGACAGTATCTTGGCAAACACCACCAAGATCTGTTCGTCTGAAGCATATACTAAGGGACTTGTTATTGAAGCTTTGAATGAAGCAGGAGCAGGGAGCAGGACTGAGCTAGCCAAATACTCAAAAGCAACACTTCTCCAAAATGCTAACTCAGCCTGTCAACATTCCCTCTCCAAAACAACCATAACCACAACCCACAAAACCAACTCCCTTACCATCTAAACCAACAGCCGATGATGCACCTAAGAAGAAGAAGAGAAGGGTGTGAGGCTAGAAGAAGAAGAAGAAGAGGATGATGTTGAAGAAGATAGGCTGCCTCTGTCTGCAGTCCTAACATTAGCTAAAGCCAAACCCATGCCCATCACTCCACCTCACAGATGGAAGCTGTGAGAGTAAAGATTGAAGAAGAACAGCAACAAAAGCTTCATGATGATGAAATGCTGAAAAGCATTGACAAAACTTATGCTGCTTCGTCATCAATAATAAGTATGAAGAAAGAAGCTCTGAGGTTGTACACCCTTGCCAACACATTTCAATATCAGAAGGAAAAGGTGAGAGTATGGCCTGATCCTAGGGTGGCTCACAGGATTGTAAAGAAAGACATTCCTTCGAGATACAAGGGCCAAGTCAAAAGGATCGTAGATGAAGAGATCACAGTGGTCCTCGTAGTATCACCCTGGGAGATTGTAGAAGACTTCAAGAAGGCCTATGAGACTAAACAACCACCCCAAAAGATGTTAGAGAACATAATTATTAAAAAGGGGTTAGTCTACAAGAGGCTTGAGAACTTCAAACAAAATGAGCTCAGCCTGTTACTTGAAGGGACTCATCCTGATGAGTTTGCATACAGACAGATTACAACAGTTGAGCTCAAAAATGGTAAACAGGCCAAGTACATCTCAGAGCTGTATGGGCGTGAAGGATTGTTTGATGGTGAAGCCGAGAACCTAACCATGGAAGAACAAATTATGTTTCTCAGAGCATACACCAGAGAATCCTACAGGCTTATACATGGGAAGTGAGTCTCATGGATGGGGGAACAGCTCAGTGTCCAATTCCCTAATACAGAGCTCCCATCCATACATTGCCAACCAAATCTTCAGAGACTCATTTCTAGGCCAGTGCTTATATGGGTCATCTTCTTAACTGATCAAGAAGGAAAAAGACCAACCATTCTGCCAACAATAAGTGGGACCTCAATAAAGTTAAAGGTTTTGGCTGCATTGGTTCAGGGGGAGTTTGTTGGACCAAAAGAACCAATGAGCCGGATCAGAAAAACCTTTAAGTCCCACAGACGTCACAACAACTACTGAAGACCACAACAGCTGAAGATAACAACTGATTACAAAGTCTGAAGACACAAGTGCTGAAGACAAAGTCTGAAGACACAAGTGCTGAAGACAAAGTCTGAAGACACAAGTGCTGAAGACAAAGTCTAAAGACACAAGTGCTGAAGACAAAGTCTGAAGACACAAGTGCTGAAGACAAAGTCTGAAGACACAAGTGCTGAAGACAAAGTCTGAAGACACAAGTGCTGAAGACAAAGTCTGAAGACACAAGTGCTGAAGACCAAAGTATCAGACGTTGTCACAACAGCTGAAGAGGTCTTCTTCAGTAGTTGTGATGGTTTACCTTTCAGTAGTTTTCTTTGTTTCAGTATTTGTAAAACAACTGAAGAGTATGTGGTGAGAGAGAGGACTGTGGTCCAATCATCTCATCTCCCAATGAATCTTCTGATGAAGATGAGGGGAATTTGAGACTACTGGTGCAAAAATTGTCTAAAACATGCACTTATTTAGTCTCAAAGGTCAGTCACCTTGAATCTCAGGTGACTACCTTACACAATAAGATTAATGATCAGCAACTTGAGATTTCTTATCTTAAGGAAAAATTAGCTAGGAGACTCTTAAGGAGAGCTCAACCAGGAACACAAGAACTTGTGGATGTGTTTGACCTATCTTCCAGCTCACCTATGCAAGTGGGTGATGCTACCAAAAAGGGGGAGAAAGCCATTACAGCCACAGAACCTGGGAGTTCTTCAGAGAGAATGGACATTGAGGACTCACCATCCTCACTTGCAACTGTGAATTCTCAGCAACCTCCTCTAGTTCACATTGATGTGGACTACACAGACTCCTTCATACAAAGAATGTTTGAGGATGGGATACCAAGGGCTATGTCATCTTCACCATCTTCTGATCACATAATTGGGTGGAGGCATGACAACAACAGGAAGGCCCTAATCATCATAAGAGTTCAAGGACAACAAGAAGTCTTCAATTTTCAGACCTTGGATTACTATGAAGGTCTGGATCTAGTCAACATGCCACTTGTCAACCCAAGCCAATCAAGACAAGCTGACAGACTGACTAAAAGAATCCAAGACGGGATCACTGCAGAGTTCAGCTTAAGAAGGAGACTTAGGCAATCAGGCAATGTCATTGGTCAACTGGATGTTGAGGCAGACCCTAAGATTAGCTTCATAGGGGAAACCTTGACTGAAGGCCTAGTGACAAAACCTGAGAGCCCTGTCTCATTATCTCTAACTACTACAGAGATCCATATTCCTTCTGAGACACCTGCTGGTGAAGGTGCTTCTCAACCTCTCTCTGGCCCGAGCTCAGATGCTGCAACAAGCAATGAAGGCCAAAGCTCTCTCCACCCTGAGTCATAAAGGTCTGTGAGTGAAAAAAGGAAAAGAAAGATGACATCTGAGGAGATTGAGGAGGAGGAGAGAGAGGGGAAAAGGAGGCTAAGGGAAGAAAGTTCCTCTGCTGAGTCTCCAAGACTCATGGAGTCTGCAATCAGGGCTGCCCCTAGACCAGATACTCAGAATGATGAGTTAAGGGCAGTCAGGATTAACTATCTGCAGACTAGGAACTATGACATTGATAGTGTCATTTCTCTTCCCTTGGATGAATTGAATGAACTGGTTGACCTGGAAAGGTCAAGAGAGAAGAAGGAGGCAGAAGATGCAGAACTCCTAGTACATGTCAAAGAAGAGAGAAGAAGAAAAAGACTATACAAAGGTATGCCTACCCTCTCACCAGTTCAAGAAAGTCCTGAACAAGAGGATGTGGTTCAACAAGAACCTCAGGTAGATAAAGAAGAAGACAGAATCAAGATGATTAACTACCTGAGTGCCACAGGCCTCTATTAGGCAGATGCACTCCTTCCCTTACCTTATGACTATATTGAGTTTGAGTACTTAAAACAACTTGAGCTTGAGTTAGTCAATGAAAGAAAGACAACAAAGAAGAAGCTAAGAGAAGAAGCTGCAAAATCAAGAGCCATCATCCAAAAGAGCATGAAGAAGTCTGCTGATAGGCAGAGGATGATGAGCTTCTTGAAACTGTATGGATTCTCCGAAAGGAGACTTGGACCCATGTCTTTATCCTCTATGGATGAGCATAGGGTAATCAAGCAGAAGATTAAAAGTGGAGAGCTCACTGACTTACACTCCACTCCAAGTCAGGCTCCACCTGAAGTGGAGGTTAAGGTTGAACAACTAGAGACAACACAACCCGAACCTCCTGCTAATGCTCAGCAAGCTTCATCTTTTGATCCATAGCAAGGTCAACCTCCCTCCTTATTTGAACATGAGAGAGAGGAAGTCCCAACTGAGAAAGACAGTGAAGATCAATCTGGTGCTGCAGGCCAATCTTCTCAGTTAAAATTTGGTAAGAGAAAGAAGAGGATGGCTTCTAAACCAAAGCCTAAGAAGAAGAAGAAGCCTGCATCCCCTTCTAAACCTTAGGATAAATCAAAGCAGCCTGAGGATGTGCAGCCAGAGGATGCTACACCAACTCCAATTCAAACAACTCCTCTAGCATCAGGAAGACCCATCTTTCTTGGACATACACCACAAATCTGGAAAGATGGCATGTTATTAGAGATCAAGGCATTGAAGACATTTATACATGGCAAGATATGTTTTAGTTGCCTTTGCATGACCTCTTTGACATGAGAAGACACTTTGACAGCCTGAAGGATCCTGATCATCTTATGAAGAAAGGAATGGTGATCATCCTAATAAGGACTATTAATATCTGAAGTTTTCAAAGTGTTTTGGTAGCATCAGCCTAGGGGGAGTTTGTAGAGATTAATGAAGAGGCTGATGCAACCTAAACATCTTAAGTCTTTCCTGCATGCTGCACAAGTGCATTAAAGAAGAAGCTTAGGAAGTTTCACACATGAAACAGAAAATACTCTAAGTGTGAAATCTTCCGAAGCCAAGACCAATATCTTCCGAAGCCAAACATGAAGTCTTCCGAAACCTCAGAGACAAAGTCTTCCGAAGCTTCAATTTCATGAAGACAGATTTCTTCCGAAGACTTTTAATAACATGCTTTATCTGATGTACTGTTCCATAAAGCTGGACGCCTTTCTACTGCACCTCTGCAAGTCACCAACTTACATGAGTTGGTGAAAAGGTCCATGCTTTTGGTAACTGTACATTGAGGTCTTGAGTCTATAACTTTCTACTTTATGTACTTTATCCTTTTTGTAATAGATAAGGATGTGAGCTATGGCATGTCATAGTCACAAGTCAAAAGGCAATCTGTCTTTTGACTTTACAATTGATTTTGTTTGTGTCTAGTCAATTGTATCCAGCTGGCTTTCAAAGTATAGCCGGTTGTAGGATGCAGTATAAGTATCCCATGTTCTTGTATCTTTCGAATATGCTTTGTAACACTTGTAATAGAACATAGAGAAGGCAATATACTGCATTCTTGAAAACCAAATACTTGTGTTCTGTCTCTTGCATTACTTGTGTTCTTAGTATCTCAACACTTTGTTAATCCAGTTTACTGTTTGATTAAAGTTTAGTTAATCTCCTCTTTGTGTTGTTGTGTTGTAACTAACCCTTCAACGATCTTGCATTTGGTATCAGAGCTTTTCAGGCTCTTGATATAAGATCTCACCATCTTAAGATCCCTCACACACACAAATACTAAAACTTTTCAAATGGCAGCCATTTCCAAAACTGATATGGAAACTGGAACCATGAACACGTCCCCACTGATCACTCTTGATGAGTTTGATACCTGGTGTTCAAGAATGGAAGGTTTCATCAGGTCTCTTGATTCAAGAATGTGGGAGTCTATTGAGAATGGACCTTTCATACCCAGCACCCCTTCTGCTACTGGTGCTGGTATGATTCCCAAAGATGTGGCTAACTATTTTGATGAAGATAGAAAGAGAGTAGAGATAGACAGAAAAGCCATGACACCTCTTCAAACTGCCCTTCCAAACTTTGTATACAGAGGTTTCAAGAAGTGCAAAACAGCCAAGCAGCTGTGGGATGCATTGAAACTGATGTATGAGGTTTCTTCTGAAGCCAAGGAGAACAAGAAGGATCTCCTGAAGCAATAGTTTGAAAACTTCACCTTCAAAACAGGTGAAACCATGACTCAGCAGTATTTCAGGTATGTTAAGATTGTGGATACCTTAGTGGATGGAGGAGTTTCTATTGAAAACATAGATATTGTAAAGAAGTTCATGTCCTCACTTCCTAGGCAATGGACACACTATTGTGTGGTGATCAAGAGAACTAAAAATCTCAAAACTCTTACTCTGACGGAGTTATATGGGATTCTCAGTGGCTACCAGATGGAGATGAACATGCAAGGTTCATCTGGAAACTCCAACAATCAGATGGGTTCAACCCTACATGTGATTGAAAGGGATAGCATAGAACCCAAACATCATCTCTTATGCTACCCTGACAACTCACCAAAGGGTCCTTTCATCACCTTCCTAGAGACACCAAAGGAGAACTATACTCAAGGAAGCCCATTCCAAGAGACAAGCTCTTCTCAAGCTTTTGTGTCTTCTGATGAAAGCTGTGGCAACTCTATTTTCACTCTTGATGACTTGGATTGCATCCATCCAGATGATCTGGAATATGTGGAAATAGTCCAGCAGATGGCTCTTCTCACTCACAGAGCCAAGAAGTTCTACAAGAGGACTGGAAGGAAGTTTCCAAGCAATGCAACCAGTGGAAAGTTTGGACTGGACAAAGGCAAAGTCAAGTGTTACAACTATAACTTGATGGGCCACTTTGCCAGAGAGTGTAAGGCACCTAGAAGAAATGGTGGCCAAACACAATCTAGACCAAACTACACTGACAAAGCTCTCCATAATGAGAAGTCAAAGCAGTAAGCTGCTGTTGCTATTGAAGAAGGAGGCTTTGACTGGAGCTTTCAGGTGGAAGATGCTTCTCCAAACCAAGTACTAATGGCTGATCATGATGATGCCAAGGTATTTGAACATCTCTGTACTCCTGAATGCATTGCTAAAGTTAACAGGTACAGGTCCTACAACTTGGAACTGAGATCTGACCTTGAGTCCTTAAACATTTTAAAATCTGATTTTAGAAAATCTGAAAATGATTATAAGCTGAAAATAGAGGACTTAGAGAAAACCATTTCAGTTCTAAACCACAAACACACAGATTTTAGGACTCAAATCAAAGATCTCATAACCAAGTTAACTGAGTGCCAGGCTGAGCTTGTGATCAGCAAAGCCAGGGCAGAAAAGAGTGTTCTTGAAGAGGAGACCTTCAAGAACATGATATCCTCATCCCTGCACAACAAAGTGTGCTATCAAAACAAGTAGGGACTGGGATCTAATGAGATGACCATACTTTATTCCACTATTCACCTTTTTATGTTAGTACAAGTTACCAACTTTAGTTGGTGACAAAAGGTAAGTCATGGACATGTCCTGACTACCATATCTCAGATAAAGTCTTATCTGAGATACCTTAAACTATAGTTTTGTAGTATTTGCTTTAGTTAGAGGATTCCAGCTGGTATCAAAGTATATCCAGCTGTAGGTAGTATTATATATAGTCTCTCATTGTAACTCATAAGAACATGCTTGTAAGAGTCTTGTAATATTGAGTTGAGAAGCAATATATGCAAGCACCTTGAAAATTACGTCTTGTGTTATGTTATTACTTATTATATTGTTATCAACTCTTAATAATTCTGCTTTCATCAAGAGTGTTGTTTAAGTGAGTTTGAGAGAAAACCAAGTGTTTAGTGACACAAACCAATCCTGCAATTGGTATCAGAGCTTTTTAGGCTCTTGATTGTGTGATCTAACCATCCAAATCAACCTATTTTTCACTCCTCCTTACAACTCTCAAAGAAATGGCCCTTAACAAATCCGATGTAGAGATGGGGACGATGACCAAAGCTCCCATCATTACTCCTGAAAACTTTAGGTCTTGAAGCAGAAGAATGGAAGGCTTCATCAGAAGTAATGATTGGATCTTGATTTGTTGCATGTCTTGGGGAATCTGATTTTAAAAGGGTTGATCTGACTATCAAAAGAAAATTGAGGAGTTAGAGAAAACTGTGTCCCTATTAAAACATGAGCATGCCAACTACAAGACTCAAATAAAGGATCTCATATCCAAATTGTCTGAGGCTCAAGCCCAGCTTGTCACTGCTGAGGCTCAAGCCAGGAAGCATGCTATTTCTGAGCAGAACTTCCAAGCTATTCTTGCATCATCCTCCCACTCCAAACTCTTTTATTAGAACAAAGGAGGGTTGGGGACCAATGAAATTGCTCCACCACATTCTTATGAGTCAGTAAGACAACCTAGATGTGGTACTGAAGAGCAAGAGGTTCCAACTGCTGACCCTTCTTTACTAGAGTTAAAGGATGAAGCAACAATAGTGGCCACCATAGGGAAGGAATAGGTAAATGTACCCACCTCTCCCAGTAAAGATCAAACCCTAACCACCAAAGCCAGAAGAAGCAAAGCTATAGCTGCTAGAAGAACTGCCAAGAAAGTGGTTGAGTCTAAGCTAAAGGTTGACCTAAAATAGAAAGGTGTCTTTATCTCAGCTGGATTCCAGGTGATAGGTACTTCTGATTCAGGAAAGGATTGTAATACCAGCACTCCTGTCCTACCAAAGGATCAGAAGTTAAAGGGAAAGGTTGCTGACCAAGAGAGAAAGACTAAGAAACAACAACCTACAAGCTCCCAAAAGACTAACATTACATGCATCATGTGTGGTCTGCAAAATCACATGGCTAAAGATGTTACTACAATCCTGCTAGCACACATTATGCAAATAATGTTAGAAAAGGAGTCAGGGAAGGTTTCTCGGTTGGACCTTATCAGATGGTTCAAGTGATGAAAAAAGGAAAACTTGTTTCTAAAGCCAGGTTTTCTTTGGAAGAAACTCCTTTTTCCGAAGGGAAAATGGCTTCGGAAACAAAAGCTACTAAAGTTTGGAAGAACAAGAAAGCTCCCTTGAAACCATCCCAGAAGAAGATTGCCTCAGAAGAAAAGGTGGTGAAGGTTTCTTCCGAAAAGAAAGAAGCTTCGGAAGAATGCCAAGCTGCAAAAGCTTCAACACGCTCATCCTCTATGATCAACCAAAGGATGGATTGGAAGATCAAGGAAGATGCTGCAGCCCAAATCTCTTCTTCAAAGACATCCATTGAACCTCCATGCTTAACTTTTGGTTCAATTATGTTAATATCATTGGAAGAACCCAAAACCAACAAGGCTTGGGTTTCCAATCAAAACTAACAATCTCATCTTATGTGCAGGGACATCCATATGACAAGAACAACAATGTCTGGATTGTAGACATTGGATGCTCCAGGCACATGACAAGGAACAGCTCTCTCCTTCAACAGTTTCAACACTATGATGCAGGTCCTGCCCAATTTGGAGGTGAGTCCGGAGGATATATTTCTGGCAGAGGGAGTATATCCAATGGTAAGTTAAAGGTTGATAAAGTTAACTTTGTTAAGCAGCTTAAACACAATCTGTTAAATGTTTCTCAGTTCTGTGATCAAAAGCACTAGATGCTTTTCACAGAGCATGAGTGCATTATCCTCAAACCAGGGATGATAATTCCTCCAGAATTGATGCTTCTTAGATCTCCCAGGAAAGGGATATGTAAAAGCCAGATATGAACAATGCTTCCCTAATGGGTGAAGTATCATGCTTTCTTTCCAAAGCTGATGGTGATGAGTCAACACTTTGGCATAAATGTATGTGTCATGTAAATTTTAAGACAATGAATAATTGGCTAAAAATAACTTGGTACATGGTTTGCCTAAAAAGGAATTTTTCTGCAAAGACAACTGTGTTGCATGCCTGAAAGGGAAGCAACACATGACCTCTCATAAATCCAAAAGTGTTAACTCCATCACTACTTCATTACACTTATTGCACATGGATCTTTTTGGTCCTACAAATATAGTGAGCATTGGAAGGACTTTATTCATAAGGTCCAAGAATGGCTACATTAGAGGAACCATTGACAAGACTTTATTCATAAGGAAGTCTGGTTAGGACATTTTTCTTGTTCAAGTCTATGTTGATGACATCATATTTGGTTCTTCAAATGACTAAATGTGTAAGGACTTTGAAAGCATTATGAAGAAGAAGTTTGAGATGAGTTCCATGGGAAAAATGGACTTTTTCCTTGGAATTCAGGTGAAGCAATGAAGGAAGGCTTCTTCATCAATCAATCCAAGTATCTCAATGACATCTTAGAGAGATTTAAGATAAAAGATTTCAAGCCAGCCAAGACACCCATACCCAGAAACAATAATCTTTGTTCTGACCTTAAGGGGGAGGATACTGATCAACATCAGTATAGGGCGATTATTGGTTCTCTGATGTATCTTATAGCCAGTAAACCTGATATCATGTTTGCTACCTGCATCTGTGCAAGATACCAGGCTACTCCAAAGGTGTCTCACCTAGCTGCTGCAAAGAGAATCCTCAGATACCTCAAAGGAGCACCTAAATTAGGTCTCTGGTATCCAAGAAATAGTGATTTTAATCTCTATGGATACTCTAACAGTGACTATGGTGGCTACAACATTGACAAGAAATCAACATTAGGAGGATGTCAATTTCTTGGTGGAAGGATCATCTCATGGCAATGCAAGAAACAATCCTGTGTCTCTACATCAATTGCTAAAGCTGAATACATTGCTGCTGCTAGCTGCTGTGCTCAGTTGCTGTGGATTCAAAACCAGATGTTAGACTATGGATTCAACTTTATGAGTACTCCTATCCATATTGACAACAACAGTGCTATCTCCATTACTAAAATTCCAGTGAAGCATTCCAAGACAAAGCACATTGATATCAGGTACCATTTCATTAGAGATATTCATGAAAAGAATCTAATTAAACTAATCAAAGTTGATTCAAATGAACAATATGCTGATCTATTTACCAAAGCTTTTGATGAACAAAGATTTAAGTATCTTATAACAGCTATTGGGATAATAAACATTGATTAGATACCTCTTTTGAAAACCTTTTAATGTGTAAAGTCTTATGTCAATACAAATTAAGCCCTATTACAAAAGATCTCTCTGAAGTTTTCTAAGTATAAATTTCTTCCGAAGATAAATTAACCCTCGGAAGTTATCTTCCGAAGCAAAATTTCTCCAAGGATAATTTTCTTCTTAGAAGAGTTTTTAGTCTCGGAAGAAGCGATTGATTTCATATTAGATCTACTTCCGAAGCTTACAAAATCATTCCCTTCGGAAAGTAATTTCTACTCTCGGAAGTTAGTTTTACCTTCGGAAATAGGAATTGCCTCAGAAGACAAATTACCTTCGGAAATGTTTTATATTCGGAAGAAAGATTTTACTGCGTAACGGAAATCTCTTGGGCCCCACACTGTAAAGAGCAAAGATATTGTTAATGATGTCCGATATTTAACTGTATTTAACCTTACCGCCCCTGTCACTCATCCACTATACCGTCATTTCACCTTATCCTAACACTTTACCGCCATTCCACCCTCTTTTAAATAATCATGACTGTTCACTCTCATCTTCTTACCACAAATTTTATAGCCCTAAAAGTTTCCCTGCTTCCAGATTCACCCAAACTCAAACTGCTTTACCTTCACTGTTACAATGGCCCTAAATCCTCAACACAACCAAGTCACTTTTCTTGATTCTTCAAGAGATGCTGACTTCTCTTAAATTATCTCCTTCCTCACCCAATCATCCTACTACACAACCTTGACTGCTAATCCCATGGTTTACCTCAACCATACGACTGAGTTTTGGGAAAACAGTCAAGTCGAAACCCTAAACGGGGTTCGTGTACTACGATCATGCATTTGTGGCCAAGAGTTTTCATCTCTGAACAACTCATCAGGGAGCATCTGGAGCTTCATGATGAAGGTGCCCCTACTGAGTTCCCCAAGGAAGATTTAGATAGCACATACATCCTCATGGGATATGGTGGAGATGTGAGCAGGTCGACTGTCTATAAATACAACTTCTCCTACAACTGGAAGTTCCTCCTGCACATTGTCCTTCACTACTTGTCAAACAAATCTGGGGGATAGGATCAAATCCCATATGAACTAGGGTGCCTAGTTCATGGATTGGTGCGAGGCCTGCGCTACAACTACTCAAGATTTGTGCTGCTCAATCTCATTGGAAATCTTCAGAGGGAAACATTCTTTATGTATCCAAGATTTCTTCAGCACATCATTAACTGTGAATTGGACCAGAGTCGGCTTGTCTGTGCAGCCACTCTGTTTGTCCGTTACATGAGGCCAACCATCTTCAAGATATTGAAGAGGGTATCCACCAACTTCACTAGAAGGTACACTTCTCTACCTCCTAGTACGACTGAGCACATCGCTCCTGGTGACATCCCTGTTCACCCCACAGGTGATGAACCCATACCAGCAACTGCAACCATAATGCCAACACTACCTTCTCCTCCCATCACCATTACCTACACAAGACACGCCAAACGAACCCTTGTTCAATCTAATCTAATTTAACAAGCTCCTTCTGTTCAACCTAAAAAGGCTAGAGTGGAACATTGGGCTCCCACTCAGTCTGAGGTCTCACCTTCCTTCACCATTGACCTCAATATGGGTCTTGAGTCTTCTCAGTCTCAAACCCATGAGCCATTACCCAATCTGAAAGCCCTCAGGGTGAGTCTTTACACTCCTCTGAGCAGCCAATAAGGGACAACCCAACCAGAGGCTCAATGCCTGTAGACATTGACCAAGGTCCTAGGTGAGGAGGTTTAACCTCCTTATCTTTTACTGACCTTCTTTTTGAACATGATGAAGAGATAACATCTCTCCATGGCAATGATGTTGATCTACAACACCCTCTCTAAGATCAACAGAGCCTAGAGAGACCTCTTATCTCTAGACCCCATCAGAAAACCATTACTGAGGTGAGTCCCACTGATGTGGAGGGGACTCATGCAGATTCAGCTGCCATTACAGAAGGTGCCTTAATGGACCTTATGGATAGTGGTAACATCTCTAAGACTGAATCTGCGACAACCATGCCTTTTGATCACTTTGCAAGAGACATCACTAAGCAAGGGTAACCAGGGTGCCAAGAAACCACATCTGGTGGTGAGGCTGAACATACTAGGTATGTTACCTCATCTCCCCGTGATTCTTCAAAAGAAGATAAGGGAAGCATGAAACTCTTCTTACAAACCTATTATCTAAAGTCTCAAACCTTGAATCCAAGGCTAGGACTTTAGAAGAAAGGTCCGCCACTTAGCAACTTGAGATTGACAATCTCCAGGCTCAACTAGCTGAGAAACAAATGTAGAGATCTGTTAGGCATGTACATGTTTAGGTCTCCTTGACCTCTTCCTCTAATTCATCTACCTCTCAAGATGATGCTACCAAAAGGAGGAGAGTGTTCAGAGACAAACATATGAGGACCCACAGAGCCAATCTTTAACTTCTAAATATTCAGCTCCTATCACAACTTCTTCTGAGCCATCTCAAGTCACTCTAACAATTGATTCAAGGATGCTCAGAGATCTCTACAGCTTCTTTTCTCTGTTCTTGTTGAGATCTGCTTGTGATCAACCAAGTCTTGATGCTGCCATGATTTACTTTGGAGCTGAAGAGCTTTAGAGGATTACTGCACCTTCTACCACTGTGGAAGAAGTTGGTCATGAAGGGTTTGTTTGTCCATAAAACCAAAGTTTAACCTCTTAAACTTTCTGAAAACGGAGCGAAAATATATTCAGAAACATGATTATAAAACTGAAATTTCATGTTTTATGGTGACATATATATGTTTAAAACAAACCCAAAACCAAAGGATCATATTATGTGAATAAGCAAGCTATTAAACATATATAAATGAGCATTATGGACAGCCATATAGGGGCTGCCATAACTACCTTTCAGCAGCTCAAAAGGGGTTGAGTCCTTTGAAGATGATGATGTTTATGAGCAGCAATCCTTCAAGGTGGAGGACCTCAAATCATGATACCCACAAGCTCTTCAAACACCTTGCTTGTTAGGATGCAACACCAAAGATAGCCCTTCTTTAGCTTCTCCAAAAACCCGAAATAAGCAGCCTCTTTCAAGCTTCAAAAACCGAAAATGCAGTCCCCTTTTCAGCTTCTTAAACCCGAAAATCAGCCTTGTTTTTGAAGGTTCTTTTGCTTGTGTTGTTAGAGAGAAAAGTGTGTAATGATATGGAGTGTTAGAGAGGAGAAAGAAAACCAAAAACCAAGACATAAGCTGGTCACACATGACCACATTTGGGCAGCCGATTTTTGGTATCCAAAATGGGTTTTCCCCCCATTTTGTTTTTTTTGATAAGTTACTCTCCTAACCCTCAACTTTATAAAATTAAAACCACTTTTAATTTTATAAAAATAACACACTTTTATTTGTTATTATTTAACCAACTTAAATAATAAACCAAATAATATCTCATGAACAAACTATCCACATAGTATTGTTGTATTACAAAGCAATGTTTTAGAAAACCCATTTTCTAAATTGGTGTACATGTTTATATGTATGATCTCATCAACGAATAAAAATTTATTGGTGTTTGTTTAGCTTGTTATTGGGTATGACCTGACTTGGATCATAACGTACTAACCACATCAATCTTGTATGTGTCTTGGGCATACAAGATTCAACAGGTCAACCTAAGGTCCACATGGAACCTGAGATTCAATTCAAAGGGGAAATGGGGATTGATGGCCTAGCAACTGAAACAGTTGGGACAAAATCTACATTCCCTCTTACTTCCGAAGCTAAAGTTAAAGCCTCGGAAGAACAAGCTGAATCTTCCAAAGCCGAAATGGAAGCTACGGAAGGACTGTTCAAAATGTCCGAGGAACTGATCATCATATATGCAATCCTTGAAATGGCATCTGAGGTGAACAATGAGGACTTTCTGGATCAACCTCCTATCCAGACACCATCTCTAACTCTCGCACAATCAGTATCCACTATCCAAGAACCACCAAAGTCAAGTTCCTCAAAAGATACCAAAGGAAAATGGAAGATGACTACGGAAGAGCTTCAAAAAGAGGAGAAGATTGAAAAGCTTAAAAGAAAAGGGACACTTTCAACTGGAAAGCTGTTGGCTGCTAGTACAAAAGCAGCTGCAGCCAACCAGGAGGCTGTCGACAACAAAAGGAGAGAAGAGATCATTGACCGGCTCATTCAGCTCAGAGCTGCCAATGAAGAAACACTCCTGCTACCATTAGAGGAGTTGATGAAACTGGAAAAGCCAACCAAGCTGCAGCAGGAAGTAGCAAGGGTGGCCTTAGAGGAAGAGAAGAAAAAGGAAAAAAAGGAAGCTGACATGTAGCTCAGGAGAGAAAGGATAAATTTCCTAACCTCCAAAGGCTTCTCCCTTCAAGAACTTTCTCCACACAATGAATGAAATGATCCTTTGGCTTGTCAGAAAAGAGCAGAATCAAATGGAGAAAGAAAGAAAAAAAGCTGCAATAGAAAAGTTGAAGGAGAAGAAGAAGAAAGAGGAAGAAGCAAGGGCATCTGCAACGAGGAAGATAGGTGACAAAGCCTGGATGAAAGACTATCTCTGGGCTCACAGCTTCTCTAGAAGGCAGGTGGGTCCCATGTCTGAAAGGACACTCCAACGAATTGTCAGTGAGATGAAAGCTGACATTCGTTCGGGGAAAAGAAGAGAGATGTACAGTAGGGTACAAGGGATAACCTTCACACCAACCACTCAACCCAACATGAACCAATTCCCTCTCCCTTCACCATCAAAACTGAACCCTACACTCCTGAACCCACACCTTTACCTTCATCTACTTCCTCACATCAACCACCAAGACTACCCATCCTTAAACCCAAAACTCTAACCCGAACCACCTCACCACATCCTACCCCACAACCTTCTCAACCACCCCCTCAGCCTTCTAAACATCTCTCTCTGGAAGAGTTTAAAAGCATCAAGAATAGGCTCATCAATTGCACAACCTTGAGCGATATCTCCTGTGAGGAAGACTCCATCAAGCTAACCTATGTGGATGGATCTTCACGTTCCCTCACAAGAGATCAATTTCTTGATCTACCCAGAGGAACACTGGACCAGGCTGAAGTACTTCTAAGAATCAACTCAGAATCATTAAATGATGAAGAGAAGAAACTAAGATGGAAGCTGGTGACTCTACGGGATACAAAGAAAGAGGACAAGATTCCTAGTCAGTCTCTTGTGCCTAGAAAGAATATACTCCGGTGGAGGTTCGATGAAGCTACTCACAACTTTGTTGTGGAAAGAGAGAATGGTGAAGTTAATAGACTGAATGCCACCTCTCTGCTACACTCCAGCAGGTTTGATATTGCTGAGTTAGCAGAGAGAAACTATTCTCTAACCCCTCCAACTCTGAAATTGCTGCTCACATCAAGAATCATCTTAGTAGTCTTCATCTCGCTAAGTTAACAGAAAAAGCCAAGATTGTGGAAGAGTTAAGATTGAGAAGAAAGGAAGACAAGGATAGATCTCTCACCAAGGGATACAGCCTTTCTACAGATGGTGGAAGGTCCTGAATTGGAACCTAAGTTTGATAGGAATATGATTATAGCTCCCATTAACTAACTCTTTTAAGAGGGCCATAACAAAGGTACATATCATTCAGGGACAGAGACTGGAGATCCTGTCAACCAAAGATTTGTACAAACTTCTCAGCACCACATCAGGGAAAAGCAAAGAGACTGATAAGTATTTACTCTCCTTGGTGCTGAAAGTTTTGAGGAGCAGAAACAAGTGAGATTTTGGTAGCATCAGCCTGGAGGGAGTTTGTTGGATCAAGAAGAAGGCTTGTGCAACCAAAACAAAATCACTTAGACAAATTTTGGTGCTGCTTACAAAGGCTTCCGAAGCCAAGTATGGAACTTCCGAAGGAAGTAGACTTCTTCCGAAGACAGAGTGGAAGTTCTACTTCCGAAGGCAAAACTCTACTTCCGAAGATAAAGTATACACTTCCGAAGATGAAGTCTCAAACGAAGAAATCAGAAGACTACTTCTGAAGTATGAAGAAAGCAGAAGTTCTCAAGCCCCGGAAGAAGTAGCCTCTTCTGAAGTATAAGTAGCTTCGGAAGTACTTGTCCTTCGAAGCCATTTAACTTTCGGAAGACACTGCTATGAACCAGTGGACATAAGTATGGCCTCTGACACTCCGCTACAGACCTCTCATACTGCATGGCGTTTTTTCAAAGAGCCATGTAGTTGACCATACTTTATTCCATTGTTCACCTTTTTATGTTATTACAAGTTACCAACTTTAGTTGGTGACAAAAGGTAAGTCACGGACACGTCCTGACTACCATATCTCAGATAAAGTCTTATCTAAAATACCTTAAACTATAGCGTTGTAGTATTTGCTTTAGTTAGAGGATTCCAGCTGGTATCAAAGTATATCCGGCTGTATGTAGTATTATATATAGTCTCTCATTGTAACTCATAAGAACATGATTGTAAGAGTCTTGTAATAATTGAGTTGAGAAGCAATATATGCATATACCTTGAAAATTACTTCTTGTATTCTATTATTACTTATTATATTGTTATCAACTCTTAAAGATTCTGATTTTATTGAGAGTGTTGTTTAAGTGAGTTTGAGAGAAAACCAAGTGTTTAGTGACACAAACCGATCCTGCATATATATATATATAAGGGAGGGTTCAAATGAGAAACACTTTTTTTTGTAAGAACTCTAAGAACCAATCTCAGCCACTCATTTATTATCACATGCTGCCATTCTCTCTCTTTTTTTTAAAAGTTCATAACTTTTTTTACGACATTTTTTTAAAATAAATTCACCATAAAATTCAGTATTTTTATATCTTTCCAATGCCTACCATATTGATGTACTTTTTAAAAAAAAATTGTTTATCTTTTACATATGTGTAAATCTAGTTATACCCATGTGTAGTACTGGATTTACACATGTGTAAAACTGATATTATACATTGTAAAATGAATTTCGTTAAAAAGACGGGAATTTTTTATTTTTTATAATTTTTTTTACCTTTTTTTAGAAAGAGGGAAAGTAAGGGAATATTTATGTGTTTTTATTTTTATGTTATATTTTGATTTATATTTTTTTAAATATCCTTTTGTTAATTACTATTTTGACATTGAAAACTAGTGGTTGAGATTGGTTCCTAGAGTTCTCACAAAAAATTTAATTCTCATTTGATCCCTCCCCAACATTTTCTGAAGCTAAACATGAAGTCTTTCGAAGCTTTAAAGACAAGTCTTCTGAAGCCAACACATGAAGATAGATTTCTTCCAAAGACTTTTGAGTAGATGCTTTATCTGATGTACCTTTTACCATAAAGCTGGACCACCTTTCCGCTGCAACTCTGTTTGACTCACCAACTTTCACAAGTTGGTGAGAGGTCCATGCTTTTGGTAACTGTACATTAAGGACTTGAGTCTGTTACTTTCTATTTTATGTACTTTTATCCATTTTGTAATATATTAGCATATGAGCTATGGCATGTCATAGTCACTAGTCAAAAGGTAATCTGCCTTTTTAATCTACATTGATTTTGTTGTTGTCTAGATCATGTATCCAACTGGCCTTCAAAGTATGGCCGACTCTAGGATGTAGTATAAAGTATCTCAGGTCCCTTGTATCTTTCTTTATGTTTTGTAAACACTTGTAAGGAATTTGAGAGCAATATACAACAATCTTGAAAACCAAACACTTGTGTTCTTGTTCTATCTCTTTATGAGTTGTATTACATTATATCAAAGTGTGACTGGTTACTAGTTCCCTATTTGATCTGTTAAGTATTTTAACTCACTCTCCTCATTGTGTGTTGTGTTGTAAGTAACCATTCCTTAATCGGTCCTACAATTGGTATCAGAGCATTCCAGGCTTTTGATTGTTAGATCTCACCATCTTAATATCCCTCACACACACAACATACTTAACATCTCAAATGGTAGCTATCATGAATGCTGATATGGAAACTGGAACCATGACAAAGTCCCTATTGATCACTCCTGAAAACTTTGACACTTGGTGCCAAAGAATGGAAGGTTTCATCACAAAAAACAATCAATTCATCAGATCTGAATCACATACAACATATATTGGATCTACATAATCTTTTATACAAGAAAAAACAAGAAAATCTTTAGATCTTAATTTTTCTCTCACACACACTAGTGTGTGTACTTGGTGTTTTTGGAGCTTCAACATCTTCATCCAGCAAAACTAGCATCATTCTGAACGAAAGTTCAAAGTTTCCAGCGAAATTACAACCGAAATTAGCAGTTTCGCTCATTTTTCTGGTGAAATTGTATTTTTCCGGCGATACTGCAAACTCTGGAAAAAATGTAAAATTTCGGCAAAACTGTCAAATCCAATGAAACTGTCAAATTTCAGCAAAACTGGAACTCCAGTAAAACTGCAAAAAGTTCTGGTGAAACTATTATTGTCAGCAAACTTAAAAAATTGCGAAACTAAACAAAAAACAAACACAACCAACATTGTACAAAAGTAAGCAAACAACAACCCAACCCAACATATTCGCATGAAACATTATAGTAGGATATCTCGCCGGAGAACACCAATGTTCAATGGAGCCTGTGGCATGCACCATGTCCAGTTGACCTCTCCATCAACATGTACCTTCTGAATAACCTCTACTTTAGGGATTTTGTGATTTTCCAAATTGGCTACTAGCGCCAAAGCAGGACGGGTAGGTGAGTTTCAGCAGACAGAAGGAAGTTAGGGCAATTGCAGGATTGATATATGTCACTAAACACTTGTTTTCTCTAAAACTCACTTACACACACACGGTTATGATGAAGCAGAATCTCTCAAAGAGTTGATTATAATATACTAAGTAACAAGGAAATAATTTTCAAGGTACTTGTATATATTACTTCTCAACTCAAAGTTTACAAGACTCTTACAAGCATGATACAAGAGTTAAAATGACAAACTATATATACTATCACCTATAGCCAGTTATACTTTGATACCAGCTGGAATCCTATAACTAAGGCAGATAATACAAAGTTATAGTTATGGTATCTTAGATAATCTCTTATCTAAGATATGGTAGTCATGACATGTCCATGACTTACCTTTTGTCACCAACTAAACTTGGTAACTATACTAACAAGTAAAGGTGGTCAGTGGAATAAATTATGGTTAGCTACATGGCCTTTAGAGAAAATGCCATGTAGTACATCAGAGGTCTGCAGTGGAGTGTCAGATGAACCTTACTTATGTCCACTGGTCCATAGCAACATCTTCCGAAGGTTAATTGGCTTCGGAAGAACTAGTTCTTTCGAAGCCTTTTTATATTTCGGAAGAGGCTGCTTCTTCCGTAGCTTGAGGACTTTTACTTTAGAAGTCATTTTCTTTGAGTTTTTCTAAGTCTTGAACTTCGGAAGAGAAGACTTTGTCTTTGGAAGTTAGAGTTTTCCTTTGGATGTTGATCTTGCACTTCATCTTCGGAAGAACAACATTTCCTTCGGAAGTTCCATGCTTAGCTTTGGAAGTCCTTTAAAAATTGCACCAAAATAATCTAAGTGTTTGGTTTTGGTTGTACCAGCCTTTCTAGATCCAACAAACTCTCCTTAGGCTGATGCTACCAAAACCTCACTTACATCTGCTTCTTAAAACTTTCTGCCCAAGGATAGAAGATATTTGTCTATTTCTTTGTTCTGTCTTGAAGTTGTGCTGAGAAGTTTGTGCAAGTCATCAGTGGATAGGAGATCTAGTCTATCACTCATAGTGACATGCACCCTTTGTTGTGGCCCCCCTGAAGAGAGTTAGTTGATGGGAGTTATAGTCATAATCTCGTCTAACAATAGGTTCAAGTTCAGGATCTACAACCATTTGGAGAAAGGCTTTGCCTTTGGTTGTTGATTCTTTTCTCTCCTCATCCTCTTTCAGTTTTAACTCTTCTTCACTCTTTGTCCTAGCAGTTAGCTCGGCAAGATAAAGGCAGCTCAGGTGATTTCTGATGTGAGCTGCTACCTTAGAGTTTGAGGGGTTAGAGAATAGCTTCTCTGCTAACTTAGCAATGTCAAATTTGCTTAAGTGTAGCAGAGATGAGGCATTAAGCCTGTTTAGCTCGACATTTTCTCTCTCAACAACAAATTTGTGAGAAGAGTCATCGAACCTCCACAAGACTATCTTCTTTCTTGGCACAAAGGGGTTTGCTTGGTACTTTGTCCCTTTTATTAGTATCTAGCGAGTCACCAGCTTCCTTCTTAGCTTCTTCTCTTCATCATTGAGTGAATCTGAGTTGAGGCCAAGGAGTTTTACAACCTGGTCCAGTGTTCCTCTTGGCAAATCAAGGATTTGATCTCTTGTGAGGGAACATGAGGATCCATCAACATAACTCAGCTTGACAAAATCCTGCTGACTAGATATCGCTCAAGGTTGTGCATTTGATAAGCTTCATCTTGATTTCCTTAAACTCTTTTAAGGAGAGATGTTTAGAAGGTTGAAGGGATGGTTTGGATGGTTGTTGGGTAGGTAGTGTGTTTGGGTTCTGGGTAATATTTTAGGTTGGAGGATGATTAGTTGAGGTGGTCGTAGTGATGAGGTAGGTATGATGGTTGGTAATGGTTCATGGGTGTAAGGTTCAGAAGTGGATTTAGTTTTGACAGGGAAAGGAAATAGGTAAGGCTCAGGTTGAGGTTGATGTTGAGTTTGGGTTGTAAGTTGGGATTGAGGTGTTGGTTTGATGGTCATCCATGTCCCCTTCTTTACATCTCCTTCTTTTTCCCAAGCGAATGTCAACTTGATATCACTGACATGTTGCTGTAGTGTCTTTTCAGACATGGAACCACTTGCCTACCAGAGAAGCCGTGAGACTAGAGATGATCCTTCATCCAGGCCTTCTCACCTATCTTCTTTGAAAGCAATGACCCCTGCTTCTTCTTTTTTTCTCTTCTTCTCCCTCAGCTTTTCTCTTGCAGCTTTCTTCCTCTCTTTCTCCAATTGATCTTGCTCTTTTTTGAAGAGCCATAGGATCGTGTCATTGTCATGTGCTTCAAGAGAGAAACCCCTGGAAGTTAGGAAAGTCATCCTTTCCCTCCTAATCTGTAGATCAACTTCCCTTTTCTTCCTTTCCTTTCATCCTCTAAGGCCAACCTTGCTGCTTCTTTTCTTTGTTCAATCAATAGCCTGGTTCCCTTTTCTAGCTCAATTAACTCCTCTAGTGGTAGCAGAAGCACATCTTCACTGATAGCTCCATGTTTGATGAGCTTGTCAATGATTTCCACCATTCTCTTATTGTTGACCGCTTCCTAGTTAGCTGGAACTGCTTTGCTACTAGCAGCTAGCAACTTCCCGGTTGGAAGTATACCTTTCCTTTTAAGTTTCTCAATCCTCTCCTCTTCCTGAAGCTCTTCCACAGTCATCTTCTTCTTGCCTTTGACATCCTCGGAAGTGCTAGACTTTGGTGGTTCTTGGATGGAGGGTTCAGGATGAGAAATGATAAATGGAGATAAAGAAGTTATCTAAGCTAGGGGTCGGTTGAGAAAGTCCTTGCTATTCACCTTAGATGCCAGCTCTAAAATTGCATATGTGATGATTAGATCCTCGGACAAGGAGAACAGACTTTCCGCAGCTTCCATCTTAGCTTCGGAAGATTGAAGTTGTTCTTCAAGACTTTGACTTCAGCTTCCGAAGTTTGAGGGAATGCACTATCTGTCCCAACTATTTCAGTTGCTGGGCCATCCGCCCTCATTTCCCCTTCGAAATCAATCTCAAGTTACATGTGGGCCTTAGGTTGACCAACTTCTTCCATAGTGGTAAAAGGTGCACTTAGACACTAAAGCTCTTCAACTCCAAAGTATATCATAGTCACATCAGGGCTAGGCTGATCTAAAGAAGATCTCATTAGGAACTTGGAGAAAATCCTGTAAAGATCCCTGAGCATCCTTGGATCCATTTGCAGGACAAGTTGAGGAGGCTCAGGAAAGATTGTTGTTTTGGGAGCTGGGTATCTAGTAGATAAGGAAGTTAAAGCTTGGCTCTATGGTTCCATAATTTTTTGTCTCTACACACTCTCCCCCTTTTTGGTAGCATCATCTTGAGAGCTAGATGAGTTAGAGGAAGAGGTCAATGAGACCTGAATTGGTACATGCCTAACAGATCTCTCAATCTATTTCTCAGCTAATTAAGCCTTGAGATTTCAATCTCAAGTTGCTGAGTGGGTGACCTATCCTCCAAAGTCTTAACCTTTGATTCAAGGTTTGAGACTTTAAAAAGTAGGCCTTGAATGGTGAGTTTCATTCTTCCCTCATCTTCTTTAGAAGAATCACGGAGAGATGAGGTAACATACCTAGTATGTTCATCCTCACCACCAGATGTGGTTCTTGGCACCCTAGTTTCCCTTGCCTGAGGATGTCTCTTCCAGAGCTATCAAAAGCCAGGGTTGCCATAGATTCAGTCTCAAAGATGGTACCACTGGCTTGATGATCCAATAAGGCTCCTTCAGTAGTGCCAGCTGAATCTACATAAGTCCCCTCCACATCTGTGGGACTCACCTCAGTTGGGTTTGCCTGATGTGTGCTAGAGACAAGAGGTCCCTCTAGGCTTTATTGATCCCTTAGAGAGTGGTGTGGATCAACTTCATTTCTATGAAGAGACGTAATCTCCTCATCAGTCCTAATCAATAGGTTAGTAAAAGATAGGAAAATTATACCTAATGACCCGGGACGTTGGTCAATGTCTATTGGCATTGAGCCTTTGGTAGGGCTGTCCTATTTTGGCTTCTCAAGAGAGTGTTGTGTCTCATCCTGAGGGCTTTCAATATGGGTTTCAGGCTTAGGGATTGGAGACTAAGGAAACTCAAATCCCATATTGAGGTCAAATGAGAAGGATGGTGAGACCTCTGACTGAGTGGGAGCCCATGTTTCCACTCTAGTCTTTTTGGTTGAACAGGAGGGGCTTGTTCAATCAGAGTAAACTAAACAAGGGTTCGCTTGGTGCATCTCTGATATGTTTTTTTGATGGGGTGAGTAGAAGATTAGGTAAAGTAAGGGTAGTTACTGGTGTGGGTTCATCACCTGTGGTAATAACATGGATGTTACTAGAAGCCATTGGCTTAATTATACTGGAAGAAGCTCAGTGTGTCTTCCAGTGAAAATGGTGGACACTCTCTTCAAGATTTTGAAGATGGTCAGCCTCATTTGAGGGACATGTAGAGTAGTTGCATAGACAAGCTAACTCTGGTCCAATTCACATTTGATAATATGCTGAATGAACCTGGGATCATGAAGATGTGTCCCTATGGAGGTTCCCCATAAAGTTGGTTAGCGCAAACCTTGAACAATTAAAGCGGAGGCTTGTCACCAATCCATGAATTAGGCATCCTAGTTCATACGGGATTTGATCTTATCCCCTGGACTTATTTGGAAAACAATGGAGAACGACATGGAGTAGGAACTTCCGTTGTAAGAAAAGTTGAATTTGTAAACTGTAGATCTGCTCACATCTCCAGCATATCCCATTTGGAGATATGTGTCATCTAGGTCTGATTTGGAGAACTCAGTAGGAGTGCCTTCATCGTGGAGCTCCAGATGCTCCCTGATGAGTGTTTTGTGATGATCACTCCTGGGCTGAAATGCTCGACCTAATAACCCTAACTCCATTTAGGATTACTATCTAACGGTTACCCCAAAATTCTTCCAAGTGATTCAAATAAACGATGGGGTTCACAGTCAGAGTAATGAAATAAGCAGATTGGTAAGAAGAAGATGATTTTTGAGAAGTCATCATCCTTGGATGAGTCAAGGAATGTGACTTGGTTATGTTGAGGGTTAAGCGCCATTGTAAGAAAAAAGCAGATTAAACAGTTTGAGCAGGGTGAATTTAAGTTGAAGGAAGCTTTGGACAGTAAAATTTGGTAAAATGATTAAAATGAAGAGTCGGGATTATTTTAATGGGGGAAATGGCGGTTTTGGGAATGGATAAGGTGAAAAGATGGTTTGGGGTAAGATGTGACAGTGGAGATAAAATTAAAAACCATTTAAAAGATTCTGACATCATTAGTAAAATCTTTGCTTTTTACTATGTGGGGCCCAAAGATTTTCGTTACACTGTAAGGTCCTTTTTAAGAATAAGGGGTTTCCAAAGGTAATCTTCTTCCGAAGCCAATTTTACTTCTGAAGGTAAATTTCTTACTTCTGAGAGTAAAATGTGCTTTCCAAATGGAGAGGTTTATATGCTTTGGAAGTAGATTTGATCTGCAATCAAACGCTTCTTCCGAGACTAAAAATTCTTCCGAGAAGAAGATTTCCTTTTGAGGAATTTAGCTTCGGAAGATATGAAATGAATCTTTTGAAGGTTAATTTCTCTTTGAAAAAACTCATACTTAAAAACTTTAACCTATTGTAGCATGGCTTAGATTGTTATGAAAAAAGACATTACACATTTCAAAAAGGTTTTTCAAAGGAGATAGACTAATCAATGTTTTTCATCCCAATAGCTGTAATGAGATATTTAAATCTTTGCTCATCAAAAGCTTTAGTGAACAAATAAGCATACTGTTCATTTGAATCAACTTTGATTAGTTTGATCATGTTCTTCTCATGAATGTCTCTAATGAAATGGTACCTGATATCAATGTGCTTTGTCTTGGAGTGCTTCATAGGATTTTCAGTAATTGATAGCATTATTGTTGTCAATATGGATAGGAGTACTCATGAAGTTAAATCCATAGTCTAGCATCTGATTTTTAATCCATAGCAGCTGAGCACAATAACTTGTAGCAGTAATGTATTCATGTTCAGCAGTAGATGTAGAGACACAAGATTGCTTCTTTCATTGCCATGAGATGATCCTTCCACCAAGAAATTGACATCCTCCTTAGATAGATTTCTTGTTGATGTTGCAGCCACCATAGTCACTGTCTGAGTAACCATAGAGATTGAAGTTGCGATTCATAGGATACCATTGACCCAATTTAGATGCTCCTTTGAGGTATCTAAGGATTCTCTTGGTAGGGACTAGGTGAGATACCTTTGGAGCACCCTGATATCTTGCACAAATGCATGTTGCAAACAAGATATCAGTCTACCTGCTATGAGTAAATAAGAGATCCAATGATTGCCCTATACTGATTGTCACACCCCCGCTAAGAGCGGAAACACGGGGTTGCGACGAGACGGGAATCGTCATAACACATGGTAAGCGATAGAGACGCAATAATAAAATGATGACGAGCGTGTCATGACGACACCCGACAACAAGGGGACTTGTGTCGTGTATAGTCAATGTTCACAATAACATAGCCATATGCATAACAGGATAAACGATTCACATAATCACATAAAGATGAAATTGTAATGTAAATTCCACAACCCGGGAACAAGTTTCAAAAGATTGTAATTGTTTACACAGTTCATCATTGTTCAAAGTAACTGTTTGTCAAACATGATTAGTCCAAAAATGCATCCTAGGTCTCCACTAAGGCAGCACACCTAGAACCTCAGCTAGCTTGATCACCTGAAAAGATATACTCAAAATGGTCAACAAATTGTTGGTGAGCTCGCAGGTTTAAGTAATATAAATGTAAGTGATGCTGTATAATGAATGATATGGAATACCGTGAATACAGTTATATACACAAGTAAAATCACATGTCATGAGCTTTGCAACCAAACCTAGCGACGTACACAAAGAAATTGTCGGCGTATATTCACCCAAGACCCGTACCTGGCTATTGTTGGTACTAACTAGTATACCAACACGAGGGTGGGGGTGTCAACCCAGTAGTACTACCAATACCTAACCGTCGGTTCCCACATTGGAATTAAATAGTTGCAAAGATAGAACCACACAGCAGACCCAAGCATGTATCAGATAAGTACTTGCAACACAGTATCACGTTGATTCCTTGTATGAAAATTTTATGTATGTTGTACAGCATGGAAAACGGGCGAGCATACTTTTCCTCCATGTTTGTAAATGTTTGTAAAGTAGTATAAGCATAAAAAAGGGCCACGAAACTCACTTGTTAAGTGGTAAGTATGAAAGGTCAAGATTTCCAACAGTTGAATGCAATGATCGGTCAAACACCTATTGACAGTTATGGTCAAGCATTAATGACATGTATAAAGCGTATAGTAATGTTTGGTCGGTTCGGGTTGTATCGGTTCGGTCGTGGGTAGCACACACACAAGCGGACACACGCATCATCAACACACGACGGGACCAGACGCTCGACCCACGTTCCATTCGTATGAATCAACCTTCAATCATGCGAATTAGCTACTTTCGTGCGCTTGAACCTCATTCGTGCGATTGACTCAGTCGTACCACACAACACACCCATTCGCACGACCCAACCTCCATGCGCACGAATCAACCCTAAATCGTACGAATTAGCTACTTTCGTGCGATTGAACCTTCATTCGTGCGATTGGACTCCAGTCATGCGAAACACGCACAATCGCATACACTCAGTCGTCACCCTGACTCAATCGCACACAATCATTCATACGTAGGACTCAATCGTATACACTCATTCGCACGCATGACTCAATCGCATACAAACACCCAGTCGCACGACTCAGTCGCACGACATGCCTAGTCGCACCCGCACGATTGGCTTAGCGCATGATTCAGTCGCACGACTCACTCAGTCGCACGGCTTAATCGCATGACAGACCCAGTCGCCCGAACTGCAGAATCGCGACTGTGGTCGGGCTGACCAGCCCCCGAGCTGCTCTAACGCGGGTTTTATACCACGAGGACTTCCAGAAACACTCCACTAACATACACAAACATGAAACACAAGCAGAAGACCTCACACGCACCCACTCGACCTCATGTGCTCGGATGAACCCGAGCACCCGAAACCCTAGAAATGCAGCAGCAGTAAAACCGAACCAAAAACGGGTTGAACAAGGTTGTCTACCTGCTAGGAACGCGTACACACGATGATACCCAATATTTGGTAGTGAAAACGCGACATCGTGACGATGTTTGGTGCTAGATCGAGAGAAAAAGTGGAGAAAAGGTTGAAGGTGAAGAAGATGAAAATGAGGATAAATGGCTGGAAATGGGGCTTATATACCCAGCCCAAGTTTGCAAAATTACAAGTTTAGTCCCTGCACTTAACCCTCGAGTTTCCCGAAAATTTGTTTCGGTTGATTACGATCTTAAAATGTTCGTTATATTACGGTTAAAAGCGTGTTTAATGGCATTTGATAGCCTAAAATGGTTTTATTAACGACAATGGTCGAAATTAAAAATGATATATTGGTGGTAATGGTGATGAAATTTATAAAAGTTTTATGCTTAACACACGTTCTCGAAGGAAGTACATGCACAAGGGAAAAATAACCAGACATGATTCCATAAAGCAGGAGTTCATGAAGAAAAGGAAGATTAATTAAAATATTTCCATGTTATTTATGTCGTTCGACGGACCTTAAGGTGACGGATGTCACAGTATCCCCCAGTTGAGAGAGTTTCGTCCCGAAATTTAGCTGGAGTTACGTCCAAGAGTGTCATCCATGAATAAGCGTGGGTATTTGAGTTTCATTTGATCTTCCCGTTCCCATGTAAACTCTGGCCCCGTTTCGAATTCCACCTTACGCGAACAATTGGTATTCTACTGCGCTTCAAGTGTTTGACTTTATGATCCATGACCTCAATGGGTTCCTCAATAAAATGAAGCTTTTCGTCGATTTTGATATCGTCAATGGGTATGTGAAGTGATTCGTCAGCCAAACACTTCTTGAGGTTCGACACATGGAATGTATCATGCACACCGTTGAGTTCTTGTGGTAACCTTAATCGGTAAGCCACTGGACCAATTCTTTCTGTAATCTCGAATGGTCCCACGTATCTCGAGGCCAACTTCCCTTTCTTTCCAAACCGAGCAACTCCTTTCCAAGGAGAGACCTTGAGTAACACTCGGTCCCCAACGTTGAATTCTAGAGGCTTTCGACGATTATCAGCGTAGCTCTTTTGGCGATCTCTAGCGGCTTTCAGTCTATCTTTGATTTGGAAGATCTTGTCAGTTGTTTCCTGGATGATCTCTGGGCCTGTTAGCTGACTTTCACCAATCTCAGCCCAACAAATGGGTGATCTACACTTCCTTCCGTACAATGCTTCGAACGGAGCACACCCAATGCTGGTGTGGTAGCTGTTATTGTATGAGAATTCAATCAATGGCAAATGAGTATCCCAACTACCACCAAAGTCGATTACACACGCTCTCAGCATGTCTTCTAGCGTTTGTATGGTTCGTTCGCTTTCGCCATCTGTTTGAGGGTGATAGGCGGTACTCATGTCTAATCGAGTGCCCATTGCTTTCTGTAGTGTTTGCCAAAATCGTGAAGTGAATCGGCCGTCACGGTCGGAGATGATTGACACCGGCACTCCGTGTCTTGTCACGACCTCTTAATGTACAATCTCGCCAACTTGTCCATTTTGTAGTCTTCTCGGATTGGCAAGAAGTGTGCTGATTTCGTCATTCGATCCACTACGACCCATATCGAGTCATGCCCGTTGCTCGTTTTAGGGAGTTTGGTAATGAAATCCATGGCTATATTCTCTCATTTCCACTCGGGAATATCAGGTTGATGTAACAGTCCTGATGGTTTCTGATGTTCAGCTTTAACTTTCGAGCATGTCAAGCATCTGCTGACGTACGTGGCTATGTCTTCTTTAGGCCTGGCCACCAGTACAGATCTTTGAGATCGTGGTACATCTTGTCTGCGCCAGGATGAATAGAATATCGTGTCTTATGTGCTTCATCCATGACCAAGGTACGTACACCTCCCACTTGGGTACCCATATCCGGTCCACGAAGTACTGTACGCCATCGTCCTTGCACATCAGCTGTTTATCCAACCCTCGGAATTCTTCTCCCGCAAGGTTTTCTTCTTTCAACGCTTCACTTTGTGCAATTTGGATCTGAGCTTTCAAATTTGTTTGAATGGTCAATCCCAAAGCTCGAGCACGTAGTGGTTTCACGCGTTCTTTGCGGCTTAGAGCATCAGCCACCACGTTAGCTTTCCCCGGATGATACCGAATTTCACAATCGTAGTCACTGAGTAGCTCTACCAACGTCGCTGTCGCATATTGAGTTCCTTCTGATCCAGAATATGTTGAAGGCTTTTATGATCTGTGTATACGATGCATTTGGTTCCATACAGGTAATGCCTCCATATCTTAAGTGCGAATACTACAGCACCCAACTCAAGATCATGAGTCGTGTAGTTCTTCTCGTGCACTTTAAGTTGTCGCGAAGCGTAGGCGATCACCTTATCTTTCTGCATTAGTACACATCCCAACCTTGATGCGAAGCATCACAGTACACCAAAAACCATCAGTTCCGTCTGGAAGGGACAATATCGGTGCATTGCACAGCTTATCTTTCCGCATTTGGAACGCCGTTCTTGTGCATCTCCCCAATCAAACTTCTTGTCTTTATGAGTCAGCAATGTAACGGTTGAGCGATCTTTGAAAAGTTCGCAATGAAACGACGATAGTATCCGACCAATCCTAAGAACTGCCGTATCTCTGAAGGTGTCTGGGGTGTATCCCATTACTTTACCGCTTCGATCTTGCCGGGATCTACATGAATCCCGTTTTGGTAACCACATGACCAAAAACTTCACCTCTCGCAGCCAGAATTCACACTTCGAGAACTTGGCGAAAAGTTTCTCTTCTCTTAACAGTTCCAGTATTGCCCGAAGGTGTTCTTCATGGTCCTCCTTCGATCGAGAGTAGATAAGTATGTCGTCGATGAATACGATCACAAACTTATCCAAGTAAGGTTTGCACACTCGATTCATCAAGTCCATGAACACAGCTGGTGCGTTAGTCAATCCAAACGGCATGACCAAGAACTCATAGTGCCATAACGAGTTCTAAATGCTGTCTTCGGTATGTCCTCCTCGAAAACTCTTAGTTGGTGATATCCAGACCGAAGGTCGATCTTGGAAAAATACGAAGCTCTTGTAACTGATCAAACAGGTCGTCGATCCTGGGAGAGGATACCGATTCTTCACAGTTAATATGTTCAACTCACGGTAGTCGATGCACATACGGAACGACCATCCTTCTTCTAATGAATAACACTGGTGCTCCCCAAGGCGAGTGACTCAGCCGAATAAAACCCTTCTCCAGTAGTTCCTGTAACTGGCTAGATAACTCTTGCATTTCGGACGGTGCCAACCAATACGGTGTCTTTGCTACCGGTGTAGCTCCAGGAATCATATCAATACGAAATTCCACTGTCGTGGAGGAGGCAAACCAGACAAGTCAACTGGGAATACATCTGGGTAATCCCGCACTATAGGGATATTTGTCAATTCCTGTTCCTCCTCTTTCTTTTCCACCACATGAGCCAGAAAAGAGTAGCATTGTTTTCGTAAGCTCCGGCGTGCTTTCATGCAGGAAATAAGCTTAAGTTTCTCCCCGGTCTTCTCCTTGAATTCTGAGTACTCCCCCGTCTGACATAGGGATTCGCACTACTTTGTCTCGACAGACAATCTCGGCCCCGTGTTTAGACAACCAATCCATTCCCACAATCACATCGAAACTTCCTAACTCAAAGGGTATCAAGTCTATATCGAAGGTGTGGTCCTCTAATATTATCAAGCACTTTCTAATTTCATCGGTCTGAACAATCCTACCGTTGGCCATTTCTACAGAGTAGCTAGTTTCTAGCCTACTAGGGCTCAAATCAAGCAATTGCACAAACTCAGAAGATATAAAGCTATTGTCTGCTCCAGTATCAAACAGTATAGATGCAAAGTGATTATTGAGTAAGTGCGTACCCGTGACAACATTGGGTCTTGGCGAGCATCGTTGGCTCCAATGACGAATGCACGTCCCCGAGCTGTATTCCCCTGATTGGTCGGGCCTGATTTCCAGCTATGGCCATCACTTGCTGTTGGTTGTTTCCTTGTTGACCCGGTGCCCGATTCAGCCTGGGGCACATGTTTCGGTAGTGATCAAGGCTTCCACACTCATAACAAGCCCTTGCATTCCCGGCGGGGTTAACCGCATTGACCGGTGCAACCATATTCGGCGCTGCTCTGCAGTCTCTTGCAAGATGCCCGGGCGTCTACAATTCGCGCACACCCGGCACTGCGTTCCTAGGGGATGATGATAATTGCACTTGTCACATTTGGGGTGCGGACCCACATACTCTCGCCTGCCCTGCGTCACTGCCACAAAGTTTCTGGTTGTCTTGGCTCTTTTGTCAAACTTCCCGGCACTCGCCCGGCTCGTTTCCCCAAAATCCTTTCTCTTCTCTGCTCCTCTACCCAAAACTCTCGTTCTCACCATTTCGTCAGTCAAAGCGCCAGCCTTTAGAATCACGCTCTGAATAGTAGGAGGAGCGGTAGTGGTTACCATTGCCCGGATTTGAGGCGCAAGTCCCCAAATGTACCTCTCTATCCTTTATAATTCCGGGGTGACTAGATGTGGAACCAACCTTGCTAACTCATGAAAACGGTCGGTGTGAGCTGCGTGCCCAGCCCCCACCATGGCATGATTCCAGAACTCATGCTCAAGTTTTTGCATCTCATTGAGAGGACAGTACTCCTTGGTGATTAGGGCCTTGAACTCATCCCACGACATTTGCATCGCGGATTCTCTTCCCCTAGCCTGAATCTGAGTGTTCCACCATGTCAGTGCCTTGCCCTGTAGTGAGCAAGTGGTGTAATATTCTTGGCTGTCGAGGCATTCGCTGATGTCGATCACGGCCTCCATCTTTTCAAGCCATCTGGTCAGAGCTATGGCTCCACCTTTGCCATCAAACTCTCGTGGTTTACAAGCCACGAATTCCTTGTACGAACATCCCCGTCTAGTATTCACAACTCCGGTCTCATTAACAATTACAGCTTCGTTACCTGCTATACCACCATTTCCGGTCTCCTGATTGCTTTCATTCCCAGTCGGGTTACCGTTATCCTCATTTTCATTGCCACCGTCCCCGTGGGGGTGAGAATTCTGAAGAGCATCACTCACTTGGGCCACGATTGTCCGGAATTAGTGCGGCCAGCTGTTGAGCGATCAGGGCTGCCATATCAGTGTTCCTGTTCCTTGATTGTTACTGGTTGGAGCATCGCTTGTTCTTGGGGTTCTTCCCCTGCCTCTACCTCTGCCTCTGCCTCTTGGGGTTTCAATTCCGCTACTATTACTGCGAGTAGACCTTCGAGGCGGCATGTTCTATTCATAAAAGAGATAACATGTAAGCTTTAGTCACCATATGATACACAAGTATTCCGTTTATCAAGTTCCAATGTTCATGTTCGGTCGGTCAAGATCACCATGCAGCCCATTTCAAGCATATTCTCGGTATACCGGTGATGTTTATATATAGGGTTCCCCGCAGTGTTCCCACCACACCTACGATGCACCGAGAATGATGCCCGATCCAGTTACATGACATCTGACTTCCCTTTACATCATATCCATTATAATCCATCAGGTCAACTGAGAGCACAAGCACGTAATCACGTATAGTCTGTGGAGGTTGCCTATCTCGCATCCTTAAAGGATTCAGACATAGCCTCCTCGGGTCGGTCTTAGTATCCAAGGTAAGCGCAGTATATGATCTGTGAAGATCTCTTCGGGTCTGAATACCCAAATCTGGTTATGATAACTTGGGGCGCAGAGGGAACGGAAGATCTAATAGGAGTATCCCATAAAAGAGTGAGCACAAGGCTCTCTCATGGGGTGGAAAGATCACAAAATAGATAGATAACGAACAAGTAATGAGGAACACGTATGAGATACAAAATGCACACAACCCTGGCATGCAATCTACATGAAGGTTCCTAGGTTATAGTCTAGGTCAAGTGTATTGCCTAATTCTCTATAACCAATGGCTCTGATACCAGTCTGTCACACCCCGCTAAGAGCGGAAACACGGGGTTGCGACGAGACGGGAATCGTCATAACACATGGTAAGCGATAGAGATACAATAATAAAATGATGACGAGCGTGTCATGACGACACCCGACAACAAGGGGACTTGTGTCGTGTATAGTCAATGTTCACGACAACATAGCCATATGCATAACAGGATAAACGATTCACATAATCATATAAGATGAAATTGTAATGTAAATTCCCACAACCCGGGAACAAGTTTCAAAAGATTGTAATTGTTTACACAGTTCATCATTGTTCAAAGTAACTGTTTGTCAAACATGATTAGTCCAAAAATGCATCCTAGGGTCTCCACTAAGGCAGCACACCTAGAACCTCAGCTAGCTTGATCACCTGAAAAGATATGCTCAAAATGGTCAACAAATTGTTGGTGAGCTCGCAGGTTTAAGTAATATAAATGTAAGTGATGCTGTATAAAGTGAATGATATGGAATACCGTGAATACAGTTATATACACAAGTAAAATCACATGTCATGAGCTTTGCAACCAAACCTAGCGACGTACACAAAGAAATTGTCGGCGTATATTCACCCAAGACCCGTACCTGGCTATTGTTGGTACTAACTAGTATACCAACACGAGGGTGGGGGTGTCAACCCAGTAGTACTACCAATACCTAACCGTCGGTTCCCACACTGGAATTAAATAGTTGCAAAGATAGAACCACACAGCAGACCCAAGCATGTATCAAATAAGTACTTGCAACACAGTATCATGTTGATTCCTTGTATGAAAAATTTATGTATGTTGTAGAGCATGGAAAACGAGCGATCATACTTTTCCCCCATGTTTGTAAATGTTTGTAAAGTAGTATAAGCATAAAAAGGGGCCACGAAACTCACTTCTTAAGTGGTAAGTATGAAAGGTCGAGATTTCCAACAGTTGAATGCAATGATCGGTCAAACACCTATTGACAGTTATGGTCAAGCATTAATGACATGTATAAAGCGTATAGTAATGTTTGGTCGGTTCGGGTTGTATCGGTTCGGTCGTGGGTAGCACACACACAAGCGGACACACGCATCATCAGACACACGACGGGACCAGACGCTCGACCCACGTTCCATTCGTACGAATCAACCTTCAATCGTGCGAATTAGCTACTTTCGTGCGGTTGAACCTTCATTCGTGCGATTGGACTCAGTCGTACCACACAACACACCCATTCGCACGACCCAACCTCCATGCGCACGAATCAACCTCAATCGTACGAATTAGCTACTTTCGTGCGATTGAACTTTCATTCGTGCGATTGGACTCCAGTCGTGCGAAACATGCACAATCACATACACTCAGTTGGTCACTTGAGTCAATCGCACACAATCATTCATACGCAGGACTCAATCGTATACACTCATTCGCACGGATGACTCAATCGCATACAAACACCCAGTCGCACGACTCAGTCGCACGACATGCCTAGTCGCACAACTCAGTCGCACGATTGGCTTAGACGCATGATTCAGTCGCACGACTCACTCAGTCGCACGGCTCAATCGCATGACAGACCCAGTCGCCCGAACTGCAGAATCGCGACTGTGGTCGGGCTGAGCAGCCCCCGAGCTGCTCTAACGTGGGTTTTATACCATGAGGACTTCCAGAAACACTCCACTAACATACACAAACATGAAACACAAGCAGAAAGACCTCATACGCACCCACTCGACCTCATGTGCTCGGATGAACCCGAGCACCCGAAACCCCAGAAATCGCAGCAGTAAAACCGAACCAAAAACGGGTTGAACAAGGTTGTCTACCTGCTAGGAACGCGTACACATGATGATACCCAATATTTGGTAGTGAAAACGCGACAATCGTGACGATGTTTGGTGCTAGATCGAGAGAAAAAGTGGAGAAAAGGTTGAAGGTGAAGAAGATGAAGATGAGGACAAATGGCTGGAAATGGGGCTTATATACCCAGCCCAAGTTTGCAAAATTACAAGTTTAGTCCTGCACTTAACCCTCGAGTTTCCCGAAAATTTGTTTCGGTTGATTACGATCTTAAAATGTTCGTTATATTATGGTTAAAAGCGTGTTTAATGGCATTTGATAGCCTAAAATGGTTTTATTAATGACAATGGTCGAAATTAAAAATGATATATTTGGTGGTAATGGTGATGAAATTTATAAAAATTTTATGCTTAGCACACGTTCTCGAAGGAAGTACAGGCACAAGGGAAAAATAAGCAGACATGATTCCGTAAAGCAGGATTTCATGAAGAAAAGGAAGATTAATTAAAATATTTCCATGTTATTTATGTCGTTCGACGGACCTTAAGGTGACGGATGTCACACTGATGTTGATCAGTATCCTCCCCCTTAGAGTCAGGACAAAGATCATGGTTTCTGGGTACAGGTGTCTTGGCTGGCTTACAATCTTTCATATCAAATCTTTCTAAGGTATCAGAGACATACTTAGATTGATTGATAAAGAACCCTTCCTTCATCTACTTCACCTGAATTCCAAGGAAAAAGTTCATTTTTCCCATGGAACTCAGTTCAAACATCTTCTCATAATGCTCTCAAAGTCTTTACACATTTTGTCGTTTGAAGAACCTCATCAACATAGACCTGAACGAGCAATATGTCTTTCGCATAATTCTTTATGAAAAGAGTCTTATCAATGGTACCTCTAATGTAACCATTCTTCAGGAGAAATTGAGACAATGTCTCATACCATAACCTAGGTTCCTCGTGCAGCCCATAAAGAGCTTTATCTAGCTTGCACACATAGTTGGGGTGCTGTGGGTCTTCAAATCCTGGAGGTTGGCACACATAGACCTCCCTATCTATATTTCCATATAGAAAGGCACACTTGACATCAAGCTGATAGACAGTAAAATTCTCGGATGCAACATAAGCAAGAAAAATTCTAACTACCTCAAGTCTTGTAACATGTGCAAAGACATCCTTCAACAACTAGTCTAGCTTTATTCTTGATGATCAAGCCTCTATCATCTTTCTGTTTCCAAAAACCCATTTGGTGCCTATAGGTACTTGACCAGATGGTAGCGGACAAGGTTCCCAACCTTTTATCTATTGAATTGAAGCAACTCCTCTTGCATTGACTCAACCCAACTACTATCCTTTAAGGCTTCTTCTACTTTCTTAGGTTCCATCTGAGACAAGAAGCATGAGTACATGCAGACATTCCCATGATGAGTTTGTCCCCTTGGTCTCACACCTTTAGAGACTTCTCATATGTTGTTCTTAGCTGGATAGGTGTTGTGAATCCTTTGTCTAGGAATCACTTCTAGTTGCAAAGATAAGTCCAGGTTGGACATATTTTGCTCAAGAGCATGAACACTTGGACTAGCTGTTGTTTCAATGTCATTCAGTAAGGACTGATTGAATGAGAGAGAAACATCATCATCAATGATTGGCTGAGAAGAAGTATTAACAGTTTCCTGTTCCTTCATAATACTACTTCTATTAGATGGGTGTTGTACCATGTCATCAGATGAGTTTTGAGGCTCATTAGATGGAACACTGGCTGAAGCTTCACTATCTCTTGAAATAGTTATGCTATTTGAATTTAAAATAGTTGGAGCTGGATCTTCAATCACTCTTGGAGAACTTGAGCAGAATCTGGGTAATTCAAACAGTTGATCAGAATCATTTTGAGTATTTGTTCTAGCTGAAACATTCTCACGAGATGGATTAGAATAGTTGGGAAACAATTCTAAGTCAAAAATATAATCAGGGCCATTCCCCCTAACACAAGGAGTGTGCTCATTAACAACAATGTTAGATGACTCCTCAAATTATTTATTTTTGATGTTATAAACTCTAGAAGCAATAGAGTTGGACGAATATCCAACAAAGATGGCATCATCTGTCTTTTCAGCAAATTTTGCCAAATTGTCCTTTGTGTTAAGTATGGCACACCCACTACCAAAGGACCTTAGAAAACCAATGAATGGTGGCCTCTTGTTCCATAGATCATAAGAGGTTTTTCCATGTGGCTTAACTACAAGGACTCTATTATGCACATAGCATACAGTGCTCACTGCCTCTACCCAAAAAGTAAGAGGCAGCTTTGAATTAGCCAACATAGTCAGAGTGGTCTCAATAAGTGTCTTGTTTCTCCTCTCAGCAACACCATTTTGTTGAGGAGTTCAAGGAGCACTATATTGTTTGGAAATCCCTTTTGAGCTACATAATGAGTAAAGAACTTGATTCTTAAACTCAGCCCTTGATCACTTCTAATTATTTTCCCTGTGATGAATTTGATTTTCTATTTTAAGAATAAAAATTTGAACATTTCAGTGGTTTCATCCTTAGTTCTTAAAAAGAATACCTGTGTGAATCTTGTAAATTCATCAACTATCACAAGGCAATATGTTTCCTTCCAATGCTCATTATCCTAGTTGGACCAAATAGATCCATGTGCAATAAGTGTGATGGGGTGGTGAAAAACAACTTTGGATTTATGAGGTTCCCTGTATTGCTTCCCTTTCAGGCATGCAACACAGTTATATTTGCAGAAAAATTCCTTTTTAGGCAAACCATGTATCAAGTTATTTTTAACCAATTTATTTCATGGTTTTTAAATTGACATGACACATTCGTTTATGCCATAGTGTTGACTCATCACCATCAACCTTGGAAAGAAAGCATGATACTTCTCCCAGTGGGGAAGCATAGTTCATATACAGCTTGTACATATCCCCTTTCCTGGGAGATCTAAGAAGCACCAATTCTAGAGGAAAGGTCATCCTAGGTTTGAGGATAATGCACTCATGTTCTGTGAAAAGCATTTGGTGCTTTTGTTCCAGAATCGAGAAACACATAAAAGATTTTGTTCAGACTGTTTGACAAAGTATACTTTGTCAACCTTTAACTTTCCATTGATACACTCTCTTTGCCAAAAATGTATCCTCTAGCCTTACCTCCAAACTAAGCATCCACTATTTACAATCCACACGTTATTGTTCTTATCATATGGATGTTCCTGTACATAAGGTGAAAATGTTAGTTTTTATTGGAAACCCAAGCCTGATTGATCTTGGGTTCTTCCAATGAAGATTTTATTGAACCAAAATTTATGCATGGGGGTTCAATAAGTGTTTGTGAAGAGGAGACTTGGGCTACAATATCTTCTTTGATCTTCCATTCCATCCCTTGGTTGATCATAGAGGATGAGCTTGTTGAAGCTTGAGCAGCATGACATTCTTTCGAAACTTTTTTCTTTTTGGAAGAAGCCTTTGCCACCTTCTCTTCCGAAGCAGTCTTCTTCTAGGATGGTTTCAAGGGAACTCTCTTGGTTTCTGAGCATTCTCAGCTTTAGTTTCTAAGCCTTCTTCTGGGATGGTTTTAAGAGGGGTATGGTCTACCTGGATCTTCCCTGTGATGGTCTCCATACTTGCATCATTCTTTGACTCATGAGAAGGTGGGTCAACAGATGTGACCTCTTGCTCTTCAGTACCACACCTTGGTTGTCTAATAGACTCATAAGAGTATGGCGGAACAATTTCATTGGTCCCCAATATTGGATCTTGTATGCCCAAGACACATACAATATTGATGTGGTTAGTAGGTTATGATCCAAGTCGGGTCATACCCAATAACAAGCTAAACAAACACCAATAAATATTTGTTTGTTGATGACATCATACAAATAAATATTGACACCAATTTAGAAAATAGATTTTCTAAAACTTTGCTTTTGTAAAAGAACAACATTATGTGGATAATTTTTTCATGAGAAATTATTTGTTACATTATTTAAGTGTGTTAAATAATAACAAATAAAAGTGTGTTAATGTTATAAAATTAAAAGAGGTTTTAATTTTATAATCTAATGGATTAAGAGTGTAACTTTTATAAGAAAAATAAAATGGGAGGAATCCAATTTCAAACAAGTTTCGGCCGCCCCTTGTGGGCATTGGGAATCCATATTTAGTCTTGGTCTTTGCAAGACATTAGACATTCTTGCACTCTTCCATCAACAAACACACACACCTACAAGCAAGGTCTTTTCTCTCCCTTTTGTGGGTGAAAAATTCAGGTTTTACAGGCTGAAAATTTCAGGTTTTACAAGCTTGAAATTTGGTTTTGGATTGGTTGCATTCGGGTTTGTAAGAAGAAGGATTGATTTGGTGGTCTACTACCTAACAAGTTAGGTGTTTGGAGTGCTTGTGGGTATACAAACTTGAGGCTTTCTCTCTTGGGGGCCGGACATTCAAGAGCATCATCATCTTCATCTCATCCATACTTCAACATCTTGTTCTTGAAAGGTAGTTTCAATAACACTGTTGGACCAAAAGAACCAATGAGCCTGATCAGAAAAACCTGGAAGTCCCACAGACATTACAACTGCGAAGAAGATCACAACAGCTGAAGACATCAGCTGATTACAAGGTCTGAAGACAAAGTCTGAAGACAAGATCTGAAGATTTCTACTAAAGACAAAGTCTGAAAGTAAAGTACTGAAGACAAAGTCTGAAAGTGAAGTACTTCAGACAATGTCTGAAGCTATCAGCTGAAGACAACATCTGAAGTAAAAGTCTGAAGAACAAAGACTGAAGACAAAGACTAAAGACCAGAGTGATTAGTAGTTGTCACAACAGCTGAAGTTATTAACTTCAGTAGTTGTGATGGTTTTCCTTTTCAGTACTTGTAATTTACCTTTCAGTAGTTTATAGTTTCAGTAGTTTTAGTTCAGTAGTTTTATGTTCTTGTACTTAGCATTCTCTGAGATGTGATCAGTTGTTGAGAACATTCTCAGTAGTTTGCATAATTTCAGTTGTTTGTATAATTCTGTAAGATGTCACTATCAAGTGACATCAGCAGACGTCACATTCCTTATTTAAGGAATGTTGACCTAATTGTAACATGTGACTTTCAGCCACCACGAAAGTATTTGAATGAAATATTCCTTTTGTAGAATTCTCTCTCTCTCTTTATAACCGTGTACTATTCCATTGAATATCAATTGAGTTCTTGCTAAATTGTCTAATTCATTGTTCGAATTCCGCTGCAATTTACTCTAATTGATCAAACTTAATTCACTAATCCTAACAAATGGTATCAGAGCTGGTTAGTAATTGATCGATCTAACAATTGATCATTGAAACTGCTATTTCGATATCTAAGTTTGATCGAATTAGCATATTTGCAAGAATTGGTTATAGAGATTGAATTCTGCTGCTTTCGGTTATTTGCTTTGAGATTCCTCTTGGTTCGTATTGAGTTTGTTGTGTTTTGCACTAAATCAGTTAAAACTTAATTGAATTTGATTGAATCTAAGAATGACTACTCCTTCTAATGACCCTCACAATATTGGCTCCTCAACCAAGCCTCCGATGCTGGTTAGGATTGAGTATAACATATGGCAACGAGGAATGCTCCATCACTTGTCTGTTAACAGTTTAGGTTGTTGGACATCTATGGTACATGGTCCACACAAGCCTATGGTGAACAATCCGGAAACCAACCAAATGGTTCCGAAGAAGAAGGAACAATACTCAGATGAGGATCGAAAACTGTTTGAGATTGATGCAAAAGCCCATGGAATTCTGGCCATGGCACTGCCGAATGAAATCTATTCTGGGCTTATGCATCATGATTTTGCTCATGACCTCTGGAATACATTGAAAGAACAATTTGGTGGAATAGATGAGGTCTTAGCAAACAACAGAGAAATCCTTGCCCAACAATATAAGACATTCTCTCATAGGAAGGGTGAGACACTGACTCAACAGTTTGAGCGTTTTTCCTGTTTGATCTCTGAGCTGAAAATGGTCAAACATGAATAAACTAATAGCCAGATGAACAACAGATTCCTCAGATCACTGCCTGAGAGATGGGACACATATACCATTTTCCTACGCTCCAATACAAATCTGGATAGCCTATCTCTCACCCAACTCCATGGGAAACTGCTTACATTTGAAAGAGAGATAGAGCAGAAAAGGAAACTGGCATCATCAGGAAAGCTCACTGATCACTTTGTACCAGGGAACACTACCTTGGTTGGTCATGAGTCAGAATATGCTGCATCAGAAAGCCATTATGATGAGCATATAGATTTCTCTTCAAACAGTTCTGATCATGCATTTGATAGTGTTGATAGTCCGTCAGGCTGTAATAGTGACAATTTGTGCTTCATTATGGATGATTTGAAAGGTATTGCTGATGATGACTTAGAAGAGATGGATATTTTGAGCCAAATCAAGTTCAAGTTCCTATTGCACAACAACCTCAAGCCTTACCTGAGCCTGAACCATCTCAACCATCTCAATCACAACCTCATCATAGTTTCTTCACCCCTGGTGCTGTTGACTGGAGCAGTTTACCAGATGATCTTTCTGGTAATAAGCAATTATTTACTAGTGATGGTCAACATGGTGGTGAACATCCTTTTGGGAATCTTGCTCTCATGGCCCTGGAGTCTACTGAGGGTTCATGCTCCAATGCATCTTCATTAGAGGGTTCTTCAGCATGCCAAAGAAGCATCTAGTATGTAGACAGTGGAGGATCTATGCATATGACAGGGAGCAGTTCTCTTCTTAATGACTACTCTCAAGGAAAGAAGGGATTTGTTTCATTTGGAAATGATGCCGAGGGTTACATCATCAGGAAAGGATATGTATCTAATGGAGAAATCAGATTTGATGATGTTAACCATGTGGAGAATCTCAAGTATAATCTACTGAGTGTCAATCAGATGTGTGATAAGGGGCATGTTGCACTTTTCACAAGCCAAAACTGCAGGATTCCATCTTCCACAGTTCTGAGGCTGATTTACAAGGTATTGGATGAACATACTCTCCTGAAGGCCAACAGGATTGGAAGAGTATATGCCCAGTATTTGTCAAAGAAGATTGATTTGAAGGGTCATCCTTGTCTGTTCTCCAAAGCCTCTCCTTAGGAATCTAAACTGTGGCACAAAAGGCTGGGTCATGTAAATCTCAAAAACATGAATCAACTGATCCATAATAGTTTAGTGAGAGGTCTACCAATAAAGGAGTTCCACTGTGATGAAACCTGCACTGCTTGTTTGAAAGGAAAACAACACAAAGTCTCATTCCCTCCTATTGAAGAACCTAAGTCCACTGCCTTCTTGCAATTACTGCACATGGATCTATTTGGTCCTATGAGAGTGATGAGCATGGCAAAGAAGAAATACTGTCTGGTAATTGTAGATGATTACTCCAGATTTGTATGGACTTTCTTCTTGCATTCAAAGGATGAGGTTGCTCAGACGATTATAAACTTTGTGTTGTATGTTGAGAAGCGGTATTCCCTATCAGTCAAGTGTATAAGGAGTGATAATGGAACAAAATTCAGAAACCACACACTTGATGATTTTTATCTCTCAAAGGGAATCAAGAGGCAGTTTAGCATCCCAAGGACTCCAGAACAAAATGGAGTAGTGGAGAGAAAGAACAAGACCTTAATTGAAGCTGAAATGTTGGCTGACTATGGTTTGCCATTGACCTTTTGGGCTGAAGCTGTCAACAAGCTTGCTATGTGCAGAATAGAGTTTTAGTAAATCAGAGGTTGATGAAGACTCCATATGAAGTTCAACATCATTTGGCTCCTTTAATTTCATTCTTCAAAGCTTTTGGGTGTCCTTGTTTCATTCTCAACACAAAGGATCAACTCCACAAATTTGATCCTAAGGTGGATGCAGGGTATTTTGTAGGATATTCATCCACATGCAAGGCTTACAGAGTCTTCAACTGTAGAACAAAGATAGTTGAAGAAACCTTGCATGTGAAGTTCAATGAATCTCGTAAGGATAAAATTCCACAAAACCTTGTGGAGTTGTTTGATTTGGATATACTGCAATATGTTCCTTATCAAGTCTTCCACCTGGCGGTACTGAAGATGATGATGATATCAGTACTCACATTTTCAAGTTTAGTGATCAACTGCCTAAGTCTACTAAACTTGATGTTCCTGTAGCTTCAGCAGCTCCATCCACAACAAATGCTGATGAGATTTTTGACTCCTCTACATCATTTGAATTGCCATCTCATACTTGGTTTCAAGAGTCTGGATCAACATCTGTTGCTGCTGAACCTACTACAAACACTTGCACTGATCTTATAGTGTACCAAGAGCTGAAGAATCACCCCATGTCTCAAATCATAGGTGATATCAATGCTGGTGTCTCAACCAGAAGTCAATTGTCCAACTTCTGCTTCTATGCTCTCATCATCAGTCAGCTAGAGCCAAAGAACTATCATGTTGCTTTAAGAGACAATGGATGGGTTGAAGCCATGCAGCTTGAGCTACTTCAGTTAAAAAAGCAGCAAGTGTGGGAACTGGTTCCTCTACCCCCAGATAAGTGTGCAATAGGCACTAAGTGGGTGTTTAGGAATAAAACTAATGTAAATGGGCTTATTGTCAAGAACAAGGCTAGACATTTTGTACAGGGGTTTTCACAAGAAGAAGGTATTGATTATGATGAAACCTTTGCTCCTGTAGCTAGACTGGAGGCAATTAAACTGTTCTTAGCCTATGCTACATTCCACAATCTTAAAGTTTTTCAAATGGATGTCAAAAGTGTTTTTTTATATGGAAAAATAAAAGAAGAGGTTTATGTGTGTCAACCACCAGGTTTTGAGGACAATAAACATCCTGATTGGGTGTATAAACTTGATAAGGCTCTTTATGGGTTGAAGCAAGCTCCTAGAGCCTAGTATGAAACACTTTAAAATTTTCTTCTTCAAAATAATTTCACTAGAGGCTCCATAGATAAAACTTTGTTTATTAAGAACGTGGATCAACATAAGCTACTTGTTCAAATTTATGTTGATGATATAATTTTTGCATCCTCTGCCAGTTGTGTGATGATTTTACAAGTTTAATGAAACAAAAGTTTGAAATGAGTGCAATGGGAGAATTACAGTTCTTTCTAGGCTTGCAAATCAAACAAAAAAGTGATGGAACCTTCATTCATCAGTCAAAATATACAAAAAATCTTTTGAATAAGTTTGATTTACAAAACTGTAAGCCCTGTTCTACTCCCATGTGCAACACCACACAACTGGATGTAGATCAGAAAGGTAAAGCTGTTGATGAAACACTTTACAGATGTATGATTGGTTCCTTGATGTGCTTAACAGCTTCTAGACCAGATATTATGTTTGCAACTTGCCTTTGTGCTAGATTTCAGGCTGCTCCTAAAGAGTCTCATTTGATTACAGTCAAGAGGATCTTTAGATATGTGCAAGGTACACAATCTCTAGGTGTTTGGTATTCCACTGGACACTCTTGCAAATTAGTTGCTTTTTCTGATAGTGACTATGCAGGGTGTAAGTTAACCAGAATGTCAACTTCTGGTGGATGTCAATTCCTAGGCAACTGTTTGATTTCTTGGCAGAGTAAGAAACAAACATCTGTTGCTACATCCACTGCGGAAGCAGAGTACATTGCTACTGCAAGTTGTACATCTCAGGTACTCTGGTTTCAGAACCAATTATTGGATTATGACATTACAGAGACTAAGACTCCATTGTTAATGGATAGTGCTTTAGCTCTGTGTATTGTCAAGAATCCAGTCCAGCATTCTAGGGCCAAACATATAGAGATTAGACACCATTTTATTAGGGATTGTTTTGAAAATGGTCTGATTGATCCAAAGTTTGTGCCAAGTGCTGATGAGCTTGCAGATATATTTACTAAGCCTTTGGACAGTTTAACTTTCCAAAACCTTGTGTTAAGGCTTGGTATGCTGCAGCTAGAATAAGTGACAACTCCTGATGCTCTCAGTAAACAAGTACTGATGACCATTAGTAAACATGTCACAAATAAGTACTGATAAGTTTTTTTCTTAGTTGGTTTCATAACCACTGAAGACTAAATTACTCAAAAAGTACTATACTTTCTGTTAAAAGAAACTGATGCAGTTACAACTACTGATGTCAGTAACAACATATAAGTACTGATGTCCTATGAAACAATTGAAAACAGCTAAAAAGTCTGATGAGTAAGCGTTGAGGACAGTATGAAACAGCTGAAAAGCTAAGAATTGACGAATACTACTGATGAGAATTTTCTCTTCAGTCGTTTCCACAAAATGCTGTTTCACCTTAAACAACTGATGACAAAACCATGTCTTCAGTAGTTTCACAACTACTGATGACTAACACCAAGTCCTTAGTTGTTTCCTACACCTGAAGACAAAACCAAGGTTTTCAGTAGTTTCATAACTACTGATGACCAAAACCAAGTCTTCAGTATTTCAAATGTCTGATAGTTAAAACCAAGTCTTCAGTTCTTTTCATACAACTGAGGACAACATCAACACTGTCAGTAGTTTTCTTTTCAGCCTTTTCTTAACCTATAAATACCTGCACTTATAGCCAAACGTTTCATTAGCCGTTTTCTATCCTTTGCTCTCTCAACAATTGCGACCATGAAACTCAAACCCAGACACAACTGTGTTGCCTACCTCTCGAAATCAGCCTTTTGGAACAAATTTGATAATGCCATCAATCTTATGGTGGATTCCCAATACAGAACCGCCTTTCTTTTGAATCCTACCATATACCCTGATTCCTTAAACCAATTCTGGACCAACGTCTCTGTAACAACTGGTGAAAATGATAGCCAAATCACTCTCCAGTCGTTGGCCAACCAGAAACAAGTGGTAATCACCCCTGACATCATTCGCAAAACCCTAACTTTGCATGATGCCACCTATATTAGAGAATACCTGAAAGGCACCATTGATATGTCTTTCATCAACAACGGTTATGAAGGAGACTTAAGTGCTACAACCATTCTTAAAATGCACTTCCATGATGCTGAAAGACTTATCTTCCACATGGTGAATGTCTGCCTTGCTTCAAAGACATCTTCATGGGATCAGATGTCCTCAAGATGGCAACAGGTATTGTACTCTATCTTTGAACGACAAACTCTAAATTTTTCTGAGATAGTGTTTATGGAACTTAAGGATCTGGCTCAGAAACCTGTGACAAAAAGATGGCGACTATATCCCAGGTTTCTGATGGCCATAATTTTAAATCAATTAAAATCTGAAGGCCTTGTTGCTCTTGGAGTCCCTGCTCCAGCTGTCTTAGCTGAGGTATACTCCAGACATAACTCTGACCCTACTCTCAAAGGGGCTGCCCGGCTGCTCAAACCCAAGCAGAGGGAACCCACAGCCTCCACCTCCAGATCCAAAGTCCCCACCAAACCCAAACCACAAAAGCCCAAAAAGGCTACTCAGGGAGATGAGTCCCCTGAGGATGCCCCTGTACGACCAATACAGGAAACACATACTGGTTCTAACCCCCTAGTCATGTCAGAGACTCAACCAGCTGAAACCGCATAGGTATCCTCTCCACAAGATCCTGTTGCAACCAAATTTGGGGAGACCACATTACTGGAACCTATCTCAGTTGAGAAGGTTACTATTGAAGAGCATCTCTCACCCCGGGTGCAATCTGCTTCTGACCAATCTCCAAATGCAACCGCCCCTCAAAGCCCAGCCCTTATAGTTGCTAAAGTGCTGACTCAGCTGCAATCCTCACCCCCTCCCCAGAAACCAATTACCACTAGGAATACCTCAACAATTGCGGGGGAGGACCAAAATGTTACTGATAACCCACAGCACAGGGGTTATAATGTTCAATCTCCAAGTGTAGAAGAGGAGGTTAGAACATCTGGTCAGGCTGCCACTTCTACTGATTTAGCAAATGAAAAGGATGAAGTTGGTAACGTATATAAGACCTCACCAGAGGCAACTGCCAATGAAGGACAAAGTCCAGAGGCAGGAAGTCCCCAGAACCAAGAACAAAGGGCACATGCATATACTGATCTACACTCAGGGCATGTACATCCTGATTTACTCAGGAGGTCAGATGATTCAGCAAAGACTAATGATGACCTGGGCTTTTTTCTTTGATGTCTTAGCCCATAACACAATCCTAGAGACTGAGGTGAGCACACTCAAAGAACTGCTAGCCAAAATGTCTCAGGATAAAAGTCCATCTGCCCCAATAAACCCACGGATGGCACCTTCATTTGAAGGTTCACCAAACACACAGCCAATACACTTAACTAAGCCACCAGCCACTGCTTTTGGCACCACCTCTCAGGGACAGAACCCCTCTGAGCAGATGGTTGCAACCTTTCAAAGCTCCTTACCTCTCATCACTCTCATCATTACTGAGATAGTATATAAAGCCATTGATGAGAGGATCTCCTCAAATCTTCAAACACTCCTTGATGATGTTGTTGACAAGTCACTTTCTGCCTTTGAAGCCCCTGATCCCATTGCACCCAAAAAGGGGGAGACTACTAAGTCTAAGGCAGTGAAAGAAAGGAAACGGAAAAGAGTAGAAGATGAGAAAGAACTAGAAAAAGAAAAGGAGTTGGAGAAAGAACAAGAATTGATCTCAGAGAAACAGCTGATCACAGTGCAAGAGCTGAGCACAGACAAAGAGCAGAAAGATCAGCTGATTACTTACAAAAGGAAGAGAAGTGTTGAGTCAAAGTCTGATGGAGAAAAGTCCTTAGAAGATCTAGTCAAAGAAGCTAATGAAGCTCACAGCAGATCTATAGACAAAATAATAGATCAGCTCTTCAAACAGGGTCATGACATAGCCACCTTAGATGTTGAGATCAGAAGGCTGGAGATAAATGAAATTCAAGCAAGATGGGCTAGTTACAGTGTGATGGATAGGGAAAGGTTGGAGATTATGATCAGGTTTATTGCCAAATATCTAGGAAGATCATTGATAGAGATGAAGTCTTTGTCCAGAGACAGTATCTTGGAAATAACCAAGAAAATCTGTTCTGTTGGAAGCTACAACAAAGGGTTGATCATCGAAGCACTGGATGAAGCAGGTGCTGGGAAGAGAACTGAGATGGCAAAGCTCTCAAAAGCCAAACTCACCACTAAATTGCTAGATCAGCCTTCTCATACTCCCACTCAAAAACAACCCTCAAAGCAATCATCTCTAAAATCTGCAAATTCTATCCCTAAACCAAAACCACCCACAACTCAACCCACAAAACCAATTCCATTACCCCAAAAACCATCTCAAATCACACCCAGTGATACACCCAGAAGGAGGAGAAGGGTGTTGAGGGTAGAAGAAGAAGAAGAAGAGGATGCGAATGATGACAGTTTACCAATCTCTGCTGTTTTCAAACTTAAAACACCTGAGCCCAGAAGTCAACAGATGATCACACCTGACTTGCAAATGCAAATGGTGAAAGTGAAGATTGAAGAAGTAGAATAGCAGAAGCAGCATGATGAGCAATTTCTCAAAATGGTTGACAAGGACTTCCCTCAGTCCTCATCCATTCAAGAAATGAAGAAACAAGCTCTAAGGCTGTATACCCTTAGGAAGACATTCTAACATCAAAGAGAAAGAGTGAGGATTTGGCCAGACCCTAGGGTAAGTTCCAGAATACACAAGAAGACATACCAAGTAGATATCATGGCCAAGTGAAAAAGACTTTGAATGCTGCAATTATGTTGGCCAAGGTAGTCTCACCCTAGGAGATTATAGAGGAATTCAAGAGAGCACACAACTCAAAGACAACCCCTCAATCTCTACTTGAGAACAAAATGATCAAGAAGGGGCTGTTATACAAGAGACTTGAAGATCTTCAAAAGAGTGAACTTCAGTTGTTGCTAGAAGGCTCTCATCTAGATGAATTCGCATACAGAGAGATCACAACTGTTGAGTTGAAGAATGGGAAGACAGTAAGGTATCTGTCTGAATATTATGGCCCTGAGTTCTTCTTTGAGGGAGAAGTAGAAGAACTCACCAAGGAGGAACAAGTTGTTCTCCTTGAGGCCTATGCAAGAGAGTCTTACAGACTCATCAATGGGAATTAGGTTTCATGGATGGGACAAGACTTTGTGTCCAGTTTCCCAAAGACATAGTTACCTTCACACTTAGCCAATCAAAAGATCAGAAACCTTTTTCCGGTCTGGGCTTACATGATTACCTCTGAAGCTGATCAAGAGGGTGTTTCTACCAAAGAATAAGTGGGATCATTAATAAACTTAGAGGTTTTGGCTGCATTGGTTCAGGGGGGTTTGTTGGACCAAAAGAACCAATGAGCCTGATCAGAAAAACCTCCAAGTCCCACAACATTACAACTGCTGAAGAAGGTCACAACAGCTAAAGACATCCGCTGATTACAAGGTCTGAAGACAAAGTCTGAATACAAGATCTGAAGATTTCTACTGAAGACAAAGTCTGAAAGTAAAGTACTGAAGACAAAGTCTGAAAGTGAAGTACTGAAGACAATGTCTGAAGCTATCAGCTGAAGACAACGTCTGAAGTAAAAGTCTGAAGAACAAAGACTGAAGACAAGACTGAAGACCAGAGTGATCAGTAGTTGTCACAATAGCTGAAGTTATTAACTTTAGTAGTTGTGATGGTTTTCCTTTTCAATACTTGTAATTTACCTTTCAGTAGTTTATAGTTTAGTAGTTTTATGTTCTTGTACTTAGCATTCTCTGATATGTGATCAGTTGTTGAGAACATTCTGAGTAGTTTGCATAATTTCAGTTGTTTGTATAATTCTATTAGATGTCACTATCAAGTGACATCAGCAGACGTCACATTCCTTATTTAAGGAATATTGACCTAATTGTAACATGTGACTTTCAGCCACCACGAAAGCATTTGAATGAAATATTCCTTTTGTAGAATTCTCTCTCTCTTTATAACCGTGTACTATTCCATTGAATATCATTGAGTTCTTGCTAAATTGTCTAATTCATTGTTCGAATTCCGCTGCAATCTACTCTAATTGATCAAAATTAATTCACTAATCCTAACAAATGGTATCAGAGCTGGTTAGTAATTGATCGATCTAACAATTGATCATTGAAACTGCTGTTTCGATATCTAAGTTTGATCAAATTAGCATATTTGCAAGAATTGGTTATAGAGATTGAATTTCTGCTGCTTTCGGTTATTTGCTTTGAGATTCCTCTTGGTTCGCATTGAGTTTGTTGTGTTTTGCACTAAATCAGTTAAAACTTAATTGAATTTGATTGAATCTAAGAATGACTACTCCTTCTAATGACCCTCACAATACTGGCTCCTCAACCAAGCCTCCGATGCTAGTTAGGACTGAGTATAACATATGGCAACGAAGAATGCTCCATCACTTGTCTGTTAACAGTTCAGGTTGTTGGACATCTATGGTACATGGTCCACACAAGCCTATGGTGAACAATCCGGAAACAAACCAAATGGTTCCAAAGAAGAAGGAACAATACTCAGATGAGGATCGAAAACTGTTTGAGATTGATGCTAAAGCCCATGGCATTTCAACCTAGTAGGTGTGAGTACCTAGTTCAATCATTTGGCATGATTAACCTTGAATAAAACCAAAAGCATGATTAACAATTAAAAAAATTTAGAAAATCACAAAAAGAAGTCACTTTTGATGAAGAAAAAGATATAATTAGGAAATGGTATAATTACAGTCATTATATCATTCACTGTGCTTAATTCAAAAATTTAAAGACTGACTTGACTTACTTCATATGTGGGTAGGCTCAACTTGGAAGAGAAGATATATGCTGTGATTAATTAAAATCTTATTCATTGTGAAACACTCATCTTAGAGTACAAGTATGTATTGGCTTATGTAAGTTTATGTGTGTGTAGTAACCTAAACACACCAGGTAATGATACTTTATGAATCTCTTTAACCTACATCAAGATTCATCTCTATTATGCTGAGCAAAGACCTAATGAAATAAGCACATAGTGCAGATGTATTGATTCAAAAGATTCACAATGAGGAACACATCCAAATTGTATGAATCTACAAAAGAATACATTCTTTATAAATGAACAAAAAGAATCAAAACATGGATCACCTTCCAAAGTGAAGTGAAAAGAATCCTAATATGGATCAAATCATGAAAAGGATCAATGTAGAAGAATCCCAATGAGGATCAGTGAAAATGAGATCTCATAACTTAAGTAACCTAGAGAAGAATGTTGTGAATGTTGGGTTTGTTAGAACATAAACATAGTTTAACCATTTAAACATTGTGAAAACGCAGCGGAAATGAACTTTATAACATAATTTATGAACTGAAAAATCGAGTTCTATTTTGATATTATAAAGTTACAAACAAACCCAGGAACAAAGCATCTTTATATGTGAATATAACTAGCTATAGAAACACATAAACATACAATATGGACAACCATAAAGAAGCTTCCATGTACTACCTTCCAACAGCGAAACGGCGGATATGGAGGATGATATGGACCAAGAAAACAACCAAGGCACCAGATGGGAGGTCCTCTCAAGCTTGTATACCCCAAGCACTATAGCAAACACCTTCTTGCTAGGGAGAAGAACACCAAGACCAATCCAAAAACCCTTTAAAATGATGCTGCCGGACGAGAGATTTTTGAGGAGAGAAGGAGTTGCATTTTGTAGGAGCATACAAAACATTGTACAAACTAGGAGCAAACAAAACATTGTACAAACTAGGAGCATACAAACATTGTACAAAATTACTTCCAAACCATTTGGAAGTTTCAAGATGTAGTCACCACAGGCTTCAACTTGAACTTTAGCCCCATTGCCCATGTAGAGGCTAACATCCCCTTGTTGAAGTTGCTACTTCTTTTGAACCCTTGCAACAAATTGCATATGTGAGTTTCACATCCGGTATCTAATACCCATGTGTTAGAGGATATTAAGTTTAAATTAATATGGATCATGTATATGGTACCTGAGGTCTGCCCAACATCCCTCTTTGCTTTCAACTATTGGAGATGGACAGGACAATTTCTGAAAATAGATGTGCTAAAAAGGTTGATCTCGAAGCTTAATCTATACTCACTCAAGCACTAAAAATAGATGTGCTAAAAAGACATGAAAAGTATGGAACTGCTAAAGTGGTATGGGATGCACTGCTGATAATGTGTGAAGGAAGTAGTGAAGTAGCTGAAATTAACAAGGATAAGCTTGTTAATGAATATGAAACCTTTCATCACTCCAAGGGGGATTCCATCTTTAAACAGCTGAATAGATTTGTGCAACTGGTGAATGATTTAGAGATCATGGGGGTAACATACAAAGCCAAAGAACTGAAGAAGAAGATGCTTCACAGTCTTCCAGAAAGTTGGAAACAAAATGTTACAATGCTGGAAAACACTCTTGATCTAGAGAGTACCACCTTGGACATCATGATTCCCAAAATAGAAGCTCTTTAACTTGATGAAAGGGGTAGGAATCTAGGTGGTCCTTGAGTTATTGAAGCTTATAAGTTTCCATCAGACACTCACTTTTTCAAGAGCTTATGCATTTGAAATTTCAAATGAGTGCAATAGGGGAACTCATATTCTTTTTAGGAGTGGAAGTTCAATAGACAACAGATGGAATTTTCATTAATCAATCCAAATATGTAGAAACAATGTTAAAGAAATTCCACCTTGCTGACTGTCAGTCTATGAGAACATTTGTTGATACTAAAGTGATGATAGGTCTAGATCCAGAAGGAAAATCAATGGATCAGACTCACTATTGATCCATGATTGGTTCACTTATGTATCTAATAGCCAGTAGGCCTGACATTATGTTTGGTGTTTGTGTGTGTGCCAGATATCAAGCTGATCCTAAGGAATCTCATGTGAATGTTGTCAAGAGTATATTGAGATATCTTAAGGGCAATTGAACTCTTGGTTTATGGTATCCAAAGGAAGGAGACTTCAATCTCTATGCCTACACTGACAGTGATTATAGGGGATGCAACTTCAATAGGAATCCACTTCTGGCGGTTGTCATTTTCTTGGTCCTAGACTGGTCTCCTAGCAGTGCAAGAAGAAGACAAATGTATTTGTTTCAACAGTAGAAGCTGAGTACATTGCAACATCAGCTTGTTGCTCTCAAGTTTTCTGGATTCGAAACTAGATGCTTTAATATGGTTTTAACTACTTGCACACTCCAATTCATATTGTCAACACAGCAGCTGTCTTCATCACAAATAACCTAGTTTAGTACTCAAAAACAAAACATATTGAAATTAGATATAAGTTATTGAGAGATTGTACTGAAAAAGGGTTAATCAAATTGATTAAAGTTCTAACTGAAAATCAATTAGCTGATTTATCACCAAGGCATTTCACCTAGTAGGTGTGAGTACCTAGTTCAATCAATTGGCATGATTAACCTTGAATAAAATCAAAAGCATCATTAACAACTAAAAAATTTAGAAAATCACAAAAAGAATTCACTTTTGATGAAGAAAAAGATATAATGGGAAATGATATTGACAGGACCTGGTATTTGAACAAAATACCGAATGATTAACGTGTAAACCTAACCAAATAGTGCGGAATCCTATTTGATTGGCGATCCAATCGGTGAGAACGCACGTAGAATCAATAAAGTATTGAATCAAATGTTTAGAATCGATTAAGAATCGATCTACCGCGTTCTATGAACTTGGAGTATCAACTTGGAGGTTTCTGGACGGCTAGGGTACGTCTGGAATCGAAAATAGAATCAATTCTCACGTTTTTCCACGAATTGGGTTGCATTTATATTTTAGTATTGTTCATTCGTGCGACTGAACCATTAGTATGATTCAGTCGTGCGATTGAACCATACGGTTGATTCATCCGCACGACTGAGTGTTCAGTCGTACGACTGAGTCATTTGTATGAAGTTATTCATGCGTATGGGCTATTTAGGTGCATGGACACTTAGTCGCATGGCCATTCGGACGCATGATGACTGTTGGGACGCATGGTCCAGTCGGACGCATGAGAACTTCACTTCACCAAGTTTGAGTGTATTTAACATTATAACATTATGCATGACACTTCAAACAGTCACAAACCTAATTAACCAATTCAACATCGACTCATTAATGAAATATTAAATGTTATAAATACCAGACAATCAATATCATTTCATTAATCATTCGAACCATTACATCAGAATTAGACAAACAAGATCTATTACATTTATAACATGATCTAGGGACATATATGTACCAACAAACTCCCCCTTGGACCTAGATCTCTCTAATGTCTTGTTGTCTTCATTACCTCCTTAAACTTCTTGTACTTATCCATTTTTGTAACTCCTGCATGAATCTCAAATGTAAAACCGAGTCTTATAACATTTTCGAACTGGAGGGCTTGTACTATGTCCTGCGTATCATAGAACAGTGGCCACTTGTACAGAGTGTAGACATCGTTTGCTGACAAGTTGGTGAGACACATTGGGTCAAATACCCTAATGGTATCTATTTGGCCCTCTTTGTTTAGGACTATGACCGCTTCTCCTGTCCTCCAATCGTAGTGCCACCTGTTAAAGTGTGGAGTGAAGTCCTGTGGCATTTCCCTGAGTGGGATTCTTGACATCGTGCGCGGAGGACTCCACTTCAACACTATCTTTGGCTTTCCAGTAATGGCATCAACTTCAGATCTTCTGATGTATCTTGTAGGCTGTTGGGTTCTGAAATTAACTCACCTGGTGTGGTACTCCTTTCTTAGGGCAGCCTCAAACCAGCCTGACATCTTTCTCGTGTCAGCATACAACAGCTACAGTTTGGCCAGCTGGTTGAGCTCAAAACCTGGTAGAGTCTTTAGATCATGTGGAAATCTAAAATACTCTATGCCCTTCTCCCTCTAACTGCATAAACATTAAGGTCATCAAAAGATGCCCATGCTATATCCTCCCTGACAGCTTATGATGTTTCTTGACTCTGTAGAGTTTGGTGTAGGCGTCATGTTTAGGTGCAGCTCGTTGGGCTCTAACTTCTTCAAAACATGCAGCCCACTCAGCCTTTCGGATATCAACATCATCATTTGAGGCCTGGGCCGTTTCTTCGGTCTTCTCAGACTCCTGCTCCATAACGTATCACTGACAAGGGATTCACCCAGATTGGGGACCACATTTCCCTCATTGTCAGCATACTGAGGGTAGTGCTCTGCAGTGACATCTTTTATCTCTATGTCATCAACGTCGTTGAGCTCTTCGTCACTTGTTGAGTCGCACGTTGGAATATCCTTTACAATCTCATCGGGATTTAGCTTGAAGATCTCAGCTAGTTGCTCATTTGATAGATCGTGAATTATTCCCCTTCTTCAGGGGTATAACTCACCGACCTTCTGACGATCCCTTGCAGATCAGAATCATAGTTAGCTGAGTCTTGATCTGCTGAAGGGGAGCAACATTGAACTCATCCCTCTGATCTTTTGGATCTGTTTGATATAAACATGTAGTACATCAACCATTAGCTAATAATCAGAACAGAAAAGCATTAATCTTAACATAACCATTAAATACATAAGTTTAATACATGATTCAAATACAAAAGTAATCAAATACATAGACATCTAATTATTACTTTTGTCTTGGATTACTAGGTCATCACTTGGTGGAGCAGAGGAGGAAGCTTGTTGGTCTTGATTCTTCTTAGACATCCTTTCTTGACCTTGAGCAGAGGTAGATGCAGCTGCATCGCCTCCTTTCATCATCATCCTCATTCCTCTCCTCTATCCTCTCGTCCTCAATCCCTTATCATCCTCAGTATCATCATCATCATCTTCATCATCATCCTTATCATCATCATCACCATCATTACCATCTCCATCTTTAATCTTCAGAGGCTCATCTTCAGATCTCTTAAGCTTGAGCATGATGGTTTTCTTAGCATTCTCCAACTCCTCAATCTTCTTAGCAGATGTGACTCTATGTCTTGGAGTTGGGCGATCTCGTGGCTCTGAGCAGCCATTTGCTGGGCCTGCTCCTCAATCAGCCGAGCCTGCTCTGTGATCTGGTATGACTGCCCAGTAGTGAGATCTGCAAGCTGACGGATCTGCGCAGTCTTCTCTTCATCAGCAGCTAACAGTCACATCACCATAACGATTTAGTGCAAAGCTGGTCCTCTACCCCAAATTGAGGTAGATGAGGTCCATATTCATGTGTGGGATGAGATGAGGGTCCTGCTTGGTGGCTAGTAGTGGTGGTGTGGCTGTGGTGAAAATGGGGTTGGGTTTGTGAGATAGTGGAGGTGATGTAGGAGTGAATGATATGGTGGTGGTTGGCATATGTTCACTGGTGGGAGGTGTGGTGGTGGTTGTTGTGGTGGCTGTGGTGGTGGATGGTGTGGCTGTAGAAGGGGTATGGTGATGGTAGATGTAGTGGCTGTGGTGGAGAGGAAGGTCAGTCTTCTCCTCTTCTTCTTCTGGCCGTTGGGCTGAGCCATCCGTTTCTTCGTCGATCCAGTCAAGGTGGATGCTCCCCCTAGAACACGGCTAGTAGACTCAGGAGCATAGCTGGGATCTGTAGTCGTCTCTCCCGAATCCCTGGGGCGTTCACCAACCGCCCAGAGTCCATACTCTGTGGGAACAACCTTGCTTCCCACAGTCCTAGTCAATGGCTCCTCGTCTGACTCTTCTTCCTCCTCACCAGGTATAAAGTCCTGGTGGAACCCGGCTGACTCAGCTGTGTCTCCCATGGGGGCAGATACTAGAGGTATAACGTTTGTAGTTGCGCCCCTCGGTGGAATAGGCATGTCATCTCCAGCATCCCACCGTCATCATCATCAGAGTCATCGGCGAGTAGAGCAATCTGCTCAACATCAGAATCGCTGTCGTCGTGGTGCCACTTCCTCCTAGCTGGCACCACATAGTTTTCATGGGCCAGATGCCCAAACAATCTCCTGACAGGGGGTTTCACCGGCTTTCCCCTGTATACCTTCATCCGGCCCAAGGTGGTATCATCCATCACCTCAAGCACTACAACATCATCCTTCTCCTTTGGCAGGGAGAGGAGCTTCTGGTCTATGATCGTTTGCATAAATCGGGGGTACATGTAGAAGCCCTCCTTCCCTTTCCCCTCAATGTTCTCCACCAAGTAGGTGAAGATCATCCTGGAGAAGCTGAACGGGTGGTTCAGCACCAACGCAACAAAAGCATTCTGGATCTGGTCAGACAACTCATCAAAGCCTCCTTTCTAGATGCTATGCATTTCAGCAATACGTGAGCAAGGTACTTGAGCTGGGGACAGAGGTTGCTCTTGTTAAGAACCCGAGCATTGATGTCCCCAGCGTACTTGGCTTGAAGAAAACATCCTCTAACAGTAAAGGGGTGTAATTTAGTGGGACAGTCAGCATCGTCCCCCAACTGTAACACGGTCCTTAGATCCTCCTCTATGATAGCTATAGTCTCTCCAAAGATAGTACCTCTGATACAGTGAGGCTCAGAGGATCGATCAACAACCGCACCTTCCCAGAAGGCCTGCTGAATAGACCGATAAGGTGTACATGGAGCAGATATAGCGTGTGCAATCCTCGATCTCCTGAGGAAGGTTATAATGCCCGAGAAGTCTGAAGCATTTCTGGATGTGAGATCCAATGAGCACAAATATTGTGCTTCGTACTCATAGTCCAACGGCTGGCCATCTGTTACACAAGGAAAGTAAACATTAGTACTCATTGGTTAAGAATGTCATGAAACACTCGGACTTGAACACAATGCTTTTCTGTCATGCGAATGAGGCTGTGCGACTGGGATTCAGTCGTGCGAATGACTCCATATGTACTAATGAGTGTGCGACTGGACTCATGCGTATGTAGCCTCATGCGGTTACACCAGTCATGCGTCTGAACTCATACGCACAGTTCAGTCGTGCGGTTACGCTATTCGCACTCTTCAGTCGTGCGACTAAAGCTCATCAACGTGTCCATTCGCATGTCTTTCTGTCTGCTCAATTCAAATTCAATTTTTTACCAATTTTGAGTTTTAAGCTTGGTGTTCTGGTTTCTTAGACTCGTAATTCATTCGTTTAACACCTAAAACCTTTAATTTCATTTGTTTACATCGTTTAGTTAGGTTATTTTGCCACACAAGACACGGTTTTTCTAACGAATCCGATTGTCCAGATTTAGAGTCAAATTGAATGATTTGATAATGTTTCTGCACCGCAAATTACCTGTAGAGTCAATGCAAATGGTCAGTATGTGAGAATCGAGGGTTTATAGTGATCAAACGAAAATTGCCAGCATAACGTTAGTCGTGCGATTTAGGGTAAATTTAAGAGTGGTGAGTCTCTGCGACCGACTCACTCTCTATTTATACTAACCCTAAATTCAATCGTACGACTGGGCTCATACGCACGTTTCATTCGGGCGAATGTGCCTCAGTCGTGCGATTGATTCAGTCGCCCCATTCAGTTGTCTCATTCAGTCGTCCGACTGGAGTTCAGTCATGCGACTTACCCATTCGTTCACTCTTAAACATCCGACTGGGTCAATCGTATGGGCCATTCGGTTGAATGGTTCATATGTATGGTCCATTCGTACGAATGGCTCCCATTCGTATGATAAGTCCATACTAAAGGTCCATTCGTGCGAATGGGTCATACTTATGAAATTTTTTGGATTTCTTACCATTTTACATTTAAACCTTTTTCAAACTATAGTATAAACATTATAATCATTTGATCATCTCAGACATGATCCTTTTAGGTGAGTGAATCCCATACTGATTTTCATGATATAGTCCAACGAACAGACAAATTAAAATGTCTAACTAACTAGAAACTTAAACTAAATACAACAATAAACACTTGTTTTTGACTTTTTGTGAGATAAATCCTAAGATAGACATCTACAGGATTTGGTTCCAGAATAGACAGCTTCAATTAAGTTTGACCACACCTGGACCAATTCAATTTTGGAATCATACAGGCAAGTCAATTCATTTGGGACTAGTTATCGAAACCTTTTGATGCTCACTTCTTGGTTTTCATCCAGAGTCTGTAGCAATTTTAAGAAATCACACTGGTACTATTAGATTCCCACATTGATTTGAACTTTCAAGAATTGCAGCCACAATGATTGTCAATATATTTGTCCTCTTAAATTCATACACAGACTTTAGACACAAACTGGTGATAGTTTTGGTTTAATTATTTCAACTAACATTTGTGGATCCCACACTTATATGGTAATCAACATTTCTCAAGAGCTTTTGAGCGGTCTACGGGTATTTTTACAAAAGAGACTATTCTTAGAGCTTTCACAGAGAAGCCAATCCTCAGGTCAGTGCCATCGCACAGTAGAGAGGCGGCAAACAACAATGAAGTCTAGAATATCTAGGTTATGCTTATCCTCAGGTCAGTGCCATCGCACAACAGAAAGGCACACAACCTATCTTCTTGTTAAAGCAGCTAAGTTTTCTTTTGTACAGAATGCACCAACAACATATGTCATTAGCTTGATTGCATTTGTCTTTCATTTTTTCATGCTTTGCTCTAATATTGGTCATCCACACACATTTGTGGCGTTTACATGCTCATTACCCCTTATTGGAATATTGTTGATTGTGTTAACCAGTGATAAGATGGCAGCCCACAGTCAATTGAACAGCTTAGTTTGATCTTAAAATCACCAGTCAGGTCTACTCATCCATTGTGTTGAATCTACCGACATATCATTTGTGGTCTAGCAACCTCTAGGTCTACTTTCTTTGTGTTACTTTAGTAGTTACCAGTTTTTCTATCATCTTCCCTTTTATATGGCTTAGACTACACAGACTTATACTTGAATTTTGCATCTTTTCTAAATAAATTTTAAAGTCCCTTTTGATTTGTTCCTGTGTACAATCATTGTCCAAAAGGTTTGAATCGGTATCACAGATACGTTCTACCTATATCGGTTGTCTACTCCGTCTCCCTCGTTTTTTTTAATGTTACTAGCTGACCTACACTCCCCCTAAAATTCTAAAATCATACTGGATTGAATTATTTTAGGATTCTAACAGACAGCTAAATAACATGAATTTAATTTAAACAGAATAAAATCAATAAGGAAATGAAAAAATGTAACTACAATGCATCGGAATACACATGATCATCATCAGGAATAACATCACTTTTCTTTTTAACGCCGTTGACCTCTAACAAATATAGAAAACGTGGTTTATCAAGGCTTTTGTATAGAGGTCAGCGCGTTGAAAATCAGTATTAATTTTTACCACATCTATTAAGTTCTTTTCAAACAGTCTCTTATGAAATGGTATTTAATACCGATGTTTTGGTCTTTGGATGTTGTACCGGATTTTTAGTTACTGCAATTGCAGCAGAGTTATCAACAAAGATAGGAGTAGAAGAAAACTTTAAACCGTAATCCCACATTTGCTGTTGAATCCAGATGATTTGTGAACAGCAACTTGCAGTAGCAACGTATTCGGCTTCACAGGTTGACAATGCAACCGAGGTCTGCTTCTTACACTGCCAGGTAACTAATCTCCTCCCAAAGAATTGACACCCTGCTGATGTAGACTTGTAGTTCTTTTGCAGCCCCCAATCCGAGTCACTATAGGCCGTGAGCTCAAAGTCATCATCATGAGGATACCACAACCCAAGTGTGGGTGTACCCTTCAGATAATGAAATATCCTTTTGACCCCGATCAGATGGTTAACCTTAGGCTTAGCCTGATATCTAAAACATAAACATGTAGCATACATTATACCAGGTCTTGAGGCAGTGAGATACATGAGGGATCCAATCATTCCTCGGTACATTGTGGCATCTACCAGATCACCATTTTCATCAGGTGCTATATCATGATTTGTAGCAAGTGGAGTCCCATCTACAGAAGCATGCTCCATGTCAAACCGACTGAGAATGTCTTCCACATACTTGGTCTGATGTAGAAAGATCCCATTTGGTGTCTGATCCACCTGTAACCCGAGAAAGAATTTCATCTCCCTCATAGCACTCATTTCAAACTCTTTCTTCATAACTGCTTCAAACTCTTTGGATAATTCTTCGTTCTTTGAACCGAAGATTATGTCATCGACATAGATTTGTACTAGCAGTAGGTCTCCATCTTTTTCTTTGATGAACAGTGTGTAGTCAATAACTCCCCTACGAAAGCCATGTTTCACAAGATGAGTTGAGAGTTTCTCATACCAGGCCCTAGGAGCTTGATGAAGCCCATATAAGGCCTTGTCGAGTTTGTAAACTCTGTCCCGATGATAAGGATCTTCAAATCCCTCAGGTTGACTGACATACACTGTCTCTCGAATTTCCCATGAAGGAATGCACTCTTCACATCTAATTGATAGACTTTAATCTTCATATACGATGCATAGGCAAGGAAGATACGGATGGCTTCCATCCTTGCCACTGGTGCAAACACTTCATTGTAGTCAATCCCCTCGACTTGGCGAAATCCCTGAACAACTAGTCGAGCCTTGTTCCTGATAATGACCCTTTGGTCATCCTTCTTGCATTTCAAGACCCATTTGTTGCCAATGACTTTAGCACCTTTAGGTCTATCTACGAGAGTCCATACTCCTAACTTCTTGAATTGAAGAAGTTCTTCTTGCATGGCACTCACCCATGCCTCATCATTTAATGCATCACTTACGTATTTTGGGTCAAACTGCGAGACAAAACACCGATAAGCACCATCATGAATGTAACCCTTTTCCATAACAGAGGATAATCAGCTGAGTACAACTGATTTCGGGTTTGTACTCCTGATCTGACATCCCGAATGACATTGTCCAAGGGATGATAGACGTTTAGACGTGATCCTGGAGTAGTAGGAATAGCTACCTCAGAGCCAAGATTATGAACATTTGGTTCTGCATTTGAGGTAGAAGGAGTTTGAGGTTTCGAAGTCGAAGGTGCATCACCGTTAGATGCTTGTGGACTTTTAGGAACTGAAACCTGTTGCTCCTGACTGTTCTGGTCATCTTTTTCAGCCTCATCTTCAGAGGAGGAGTCACTGTCGTCGACTACTTCCCCTGACTGAGTAGATGATTCTCCTTCTGAAGTCGATGATGTTGAATCAAGAGTTTGTGTATTCAAGATATCATCCATCATCCGAGTAGCGACTCATCATCAGAAGGAGAGATAGGGATGTTGAAGGACTTAAAGAATCTATCATAGTCGAAAAAGTAGGCAGGTCCTTTGCCAGTAGGTGGTGTGGTATATCTCTGAATATCAATATTACACCACACTTCTACTAGACCTGTTGAGTTGTTGTAAACTCTCTTGTTCGGTATGTTGTATCCTAGGAAGATTCCTTCATCAGCCTTCTCACTAAATTTACCTTCTTGAGTCTTCTTCAGAAGTGTACACAGTGCGCCAAATGGTTCGAGATACTCCAGATTCGGTTTACGTCGTTGTAGTAGCTCGTAACATGTCTTTCCGTGGCGCTTGACTATAAGAACTCGATTCAGTGTATAACACGCATTAGCCACTGCCTCATTCCAAAATTGAATAGGCAGTTTCGAGTCTGCCAGCATTGTCTGTGCTGTCTCTATCAAGCTTCTGTTCTTTCTCTCAGCAACACTATTCATCTGAGGCGTGTATGCAGAAGTGAATTGATGCACAATTCCCTTTTCCTTGCAATAAGCCTCCATCCATTGATTCTTGAACTCGGTTTCGTTGTCTGATCGCACCTGTCTTACCTTCAGCTTGTATAGGGATTCCAGTGTAGTTACCAATTCCTTGAAGGATTCAAATGTTTCTGATTTGGACTTTAGAAACATTACCCAAGAGAATCTTGAGTAGTCATCAGTAACCACAAAACCGTACAAGTCGCCTGCAATGCTCTTTGTACTGACTGGGCCAAACAGATCCATGTGAAGAAGGTCAAAAGGAAGTTCTATTGAATGAGCTTTCTTTTCCTTATGAGACTTCTTCGTCTGTTTGCCTTTTTTGCAAGCTACGCAAAAATCAGGAAGTTGGAAATTCTTGACATTAACTCATCTCACAAGATCCTTCTGGATCAAGTGATTCATCTTCCGTTGATTGATGTGACCCATTCTCCTATGCCAGGAGATGGAGTCCTTCTCAGTGGCTTTTGATAGAAAGCACTGAACTTCATGATCCGTTGTAGAAGCTGTTAAGAGATCCAAAACATAAAGGTCTTTATATCTTGAAGCTGTCATCAGCACTTGGTCCTCCGGAATCACGTAATCTTTCCTTAGGACGTAACACTTCTTGTTGTCGAATATGACTTTAAAACCTTTATCATAGATTTGGGAAACAGAAAGTAAGTTGTTTTGAAGTTGCTGGACGTAGTTCACCCTATCAAACTTAACTTTCTGATTTCCAACTTCTCCCTGAGCTGTGATATAGCCTCCGTTGTTTCCCGCAAACGAAACATGCCCTCCTTTTATTTGCTTTATGTTTGATAAAAGAGCCCTGTTTCCTGTCATGTGCCTGGATGCTCCGCTGTCTACAATCCATGTGTTGGTTTCAGCATTGTAGTGAACACCCTGTACATACCAAGTAAAACCGTTAGTTTAGGTTAGGAACCCAAGCCTTTACTGGCTTGGGTTTCCCAGAGGCATCGCACATCATGAATTCCACCCATTGACCCTTAGAGAGTGAGGGTAGCTCAGGTTCCTTCTTGTCATCATTACCAGATACAGAGGATGACTTTTCTTTCCATAATCCAGATTTGGGCAATGCCTGTTTGTGATAAACATTCGACTGGCTGACAGATTGAACATTAGGTTCGCTAGTTCTTCTAGGTGGAGTTAAAGAACTCCTCTTATAAGACCTAGGTTTTGAATTCTGAAATTCAATCTTCTTCCTAGGTGTCTGATAGTAAGGACAAAAGGAAGCAATGTGCCCACACTCTCCACAGTTGTAGCACGACCTGCTATCAACTTTATGATTAAAATTCTTTGTGGAGATGTGTGTGACACCCTAGTAACATCACTTAGTTTGGGTTTTAACTCTGTGTCTTTTGATGTTTTCTTCTGTTGAACAAAATTAATTGTCTTAACATTTGTAACATCTTTTTCCTTTCGGTTAACTGGTTTTTGACATGAAGCTTGTGAAAGATTAGCATTAGCCATTCTTTTAGATTCAGATTTGACTCTGTTTGACCCTAACTTTAAGTTAACCTTTTCAAATTCTTTTTCCAGATTAACACAAGGAAATTTACCCTTTGCCTTTGAAGTGGCCTCCTTTTGTTTGTTTCCAGATTCAATAGATGAACATGAGGAATTTGGATCACTAACAAGAGGAGTAGACACCACATGATCCTTGATGGGTTATTATTTACTGGTCTACTCTTAGTGTTCATCAAGGTCTCAGGTGGTGGTGGAACCACTTTGTAACCCAAACCCTCCCCGTTGTTTCTTTCTCTCACTAAGTGTTGGACTATGTGTGATGAACTTGTCCAACTATGCAGTTTCTGTTTTAATGAGTTTACTTCTACTTCTAGAACTGCCTTTTGCTTCTTAGTGTCTTCTAGGGAGTTTAGATAGTACCTAATGTCATTAGCTTGGTTAAATGCAACTACTTCGGTTTCCCTAAGCTGTTTAGTCAAAAGGTCTCTCTTTTCTTTGTAGCTATGCTCATTTTGTTTTAATACTCTATTAGCCTCAGTGCATAGTTGCAATTCTTTCACTAAGTTATCATTATGATCTAATAACCTAGCAAATTTCTCATCTATGCTATCTCTAAAAGTATCACAATCAGAACAAGCATGTTTTTTAAACAATTTGTCAATTGTACTTACCTGAGGAGATTCAGTAGAGTTAGCCATCATCGCAACATCAGATTCAGATTTGACTTTGTTTGACCCAGACTTTATATTAACCTTTTCAAATTCTTTTTCCAGATTAACACAAGGCATTTTACCCTTTGCCTTTGAAGTGGCCTTCTTTTGTTTTGTTCCAGATTCAACTGATGAACATGAGGAATCTGGATCACTAACAAGAGGAGTAGATACCACATGATCCTTGATGGGGTTGTTATTTATTGGTCTACTCTTCATGTTCATCAAGGTCTCAGGTGGTGGTGGAACCACTTTATAACCCAAACCCTCCCCGTTGTTTCTTTCTCTTACTAAGTGCTGGACAATATGTGATGAACTTGTCCAGCTGTGCAGTTTTTGCTTTAATGAGTTTACTTCTACTTCTAAAACTTCCTTTTGTTTCTTAGTGTCTTCTAGGGTGTTAAGATAGTACCTAATATCATTAGCTTGGTTAAATGCAACTACTGTAGTTTCACTAAGCTGTTTAGTCAAAAGGTCTATCTTTTATTTGTAACTATGCTCATTTTGTTTTAAAACTCTATTAGCCTCTGTGCATAGTTGCAATTCTTTCACTAAGTTATCATTATGATCTAATAACCTAGAAAATTTTTCATCTATGCTATCTCTAAAAGTATCACAATCAGAACAAGCATGTTTTTTAAACAATTTGTCAGTTGTACTTACCTGAGGAGATTCAGTAGAGTTAGCCATCATCGCAGCATCAGATGTCTCTGGTTCTGGTGATTCTTTCTTTACTGTTGTCTCTTTAATATTTGACATTGCTATCACAACTGCAATATCACCCTCACTCGCGGAATCATCATCCAAATCATCTACACTTGCAATATTTGATTCCCCTGGACAGACAAACCGAAAGCTCCAGTCTTGTCCTTCATCATCATGAGCAGTCAAGGCTTTTGGATCCTTGCTTGATGAAGTAGAGCTGCTGGCTTGCTTGTCTTGACGAGTGAAGGATGAGAATGGGTTCCCGTTCCCAGTCTTCTTTGGCTTCACACATTCTCTCTTGAAGTGCCTATTTTCTCCACAGTTAAAACAGGTCACTTTACTTTTGTCAAAGCCAAATGTGGTATCCTTAGTAGCAACCAAGTTTTGTCCGGTCTTTTTTACAAACTTCTTCACCCTCCGGACAACACTAGCTAAGGCCCACATAATATCCATTCTTTCTATCTCCAATTCATCCACCTGCTCGTAGTCCTCATCTGCCAGATGGCAGTTTCCAATCATCACAGCAACCAGTCCATCATAAGACTGAACCATTGCTGCCAAAAGACCCATGTGCTCTCGAGCTAGTTCCACAGACACATTACCGAGATTCTCAGTCTTTAGTCTAGTAGCATTTGCTTCAGTTCCAATGTACTGGGTATAAGAGGACCCTGAAGTTTCTGAACCTGAAGGAGAAGCTTGTGAAGGACCCGATGAGCTAGACACAAATGCAGTCCGAAGAGGTGCTCTAGACGTCTTGGCTTGTGGCGTGGCATTGTACAAAGCTGGATTCTAAGTGTACGATGACTTCTGAGCTCTGTACTTCATCCTAAGTGCTTCTTATCATAGCTTTAGAATGAATTCATTGATATCCAACTTTGCCAACATCTCATTCTGTCTTAGATTTGACACAAATGAAGCCCACTTTTCCGGCAAACCATCTGCAAAATTTGACACCTTTTCTTCCATGGTAGTAGTAACACCATGTGTATGCATTTCACTCATCAGATGGTAGAATCTATCAATCACATCGTCCAAACTCTCATTCCCCATCGATGAGAAGTTGTCAAATTCTTTCTTCAATTCCTTAGCTTTAATTGCCTTCAGCGAAGCATTCCCGTCGTATCTCTTTTCCAGCTCATCCCACAATTTCTTGGCCTGTTTATTCTCTGAGTACTGGTGGAAAATATCTTTAGGAATAGACTGAGTAATCAATGCATAAACTCTCTTCTCTGCATTATACTTGACTTTCGGAGCAACAGTCATTCCTCCCAAAGTAAGCTTTACCCCATCTGCTCCCACCGGCATACTATACCCAATCTCGATAGCTTCCCACAAATTTGGATCCACTCCATTGTGGTAGATCTCGAAACGTTGTTTCCAGTGGGGAAACTCATCTAACGTTAAAAGTTTTGGTGGTTTATTGTGATTCCCCACCTCACTCTCATGTAACAGTAGGTTCTGGATCCTTGAGTCCTTACCGGCAGTAAACGCTAACATCTGATCTTCCATCTCGATTAACTTTTAAGAATGCTAACCAAACTGTCAAACTGGTGCGACTGGGTAAAGCGAATGGGCTATCCGTGTGTATGAACTATGCGATTTGTTCAATCGTGCGGTTGAATTGAGCGATTGGTTCAGTCGAGCGAATGAAGCTGATGCATATGAACACTGCGAACGGATGGTTCAGTCGTACGAATGGAGATGCGACTCAGTCCAATCGTGCGTCTGGTGTATGCGAATGAAGTCCAGTCGTGCGAATGGCTCACTCGTGCGACTGAAGCTACTGTTTTGCGAAAATTTCTAGGTTAAACGTGTTTTGGCCTTAAAAATTCGAAATTTCGCAAACCCTAATCGCCTAAGGCCGTAGAAACCGAAACTTGATGAGCAGGGAACGTCCAAGACAACTTTTGACACAAAAGATTGCGTTTTTAGTGTAAAAACACAAACCTTTTATCAATCTTGATTGAATCACACATAATCAAGAGCCAAAGCTCTGATACCACTTGACAGGACCTGGTATTTGAACAAAATACCGAATGATTAACGTGTAAACCAAACCAATAGTGCGGAATCCTATTTGATTGGCGATCCAATCAGCGAGAACGCACATAGAATCAATAAAGTATTGAATCAAACGTTTAGAATCGATTAAGAATCGATCTACCGCGTTCTATGAACTTGGAGTATCAACTTGGAGGTTTCTGGACGGCTAGGGTACATCTGGAATCGAAAATAGAATCAATTCTCACGTTTTTCCACGAATTGGGTTGTATTTATAGGTTAGTATTGTTCATTCGTGCGACTAAACCATTAGTATGATTCAGTCGTGCGATTGAACCGTACGGTTGATTCATCCGCACAACTGAGTGTTCAGTCGTGCGACTGAGTCATTTGTATGAAGTTATTCGTGCGTATGGACTATTTAGGCGCATGGACACTTAGTCGCATGGCCATTCGGATGCATGATCATTGTTGGGACGCATGGTCCAGTCGGACGCATGAGAACTTCACTTCACCAAGTTTGAGTGTATTTAACATTATAACATTATGCATGACACTTCAAATAGTCACAAACCAAATTAACCAATTCAACATCGACTCATTAATGAAATATTAAATGTTATAAATACTAGAAAATCAATATCATTTCATTAATCATTCGAACCATTACATCAGAATTAGACCAACAAGATCTATTACATTCATAACATGATCTTTTGATGAAGAAAAAGATATAATTGGGAAATGATATAATTACAGTCGTTATATCATTCCCCTGTGCTTAATCCAAAAATTGAAAGACTGACTTTACTTACTTCATATGTGGGTAGGCTCAACTTGGAAGAGATGATATATGCTGTGATTAATTAAAATCTTATTCAATTGTGAAACACTCATCTTAGAGTACAAGTATGTATTGGCTGAGCAAAGACCTAATGAAATAAGCACATAGTGCATATGTGTGATCTAAAATATTCCCAATGAGGAACACATCCAAATTGTATGAATCTGAAAAAGAATACATTCTTTATAAATGAACAAAAAGAATCCAAACATGGATCACCTTCCAAAGTGAAGTGAAAAGAATCCCAATGTGGATCAAATCATGAAAAGGATCAATGTAGAAGAATCCCAATGAGGATCAGTGAAAATGAGATCTCATAACTTAAGTAACCTAGAAAAGAATGTTGTGAATGTTGGGTTTGTTAGAGCATAAACATAGTTTAACCATTTAAACCTTGTGAAAACGCACGGAAATGAACTTTATAACATAATTTATGAACTGAAAAATCGAGTTCTATTTCTATATTATAAAGTTACAAACAAACCTAGTAACAAAGGATCTTTATATGTGAATATAACTAGCTATAGAAACACATAAACATACAATATGGACAACCATAAAGAAGCTGCCATGTACTACCTTCCAGCAGCGAAACGGCGGATATGGAGGATGATATGGACCAAGAAAATGACCAAGGCACCAGAAGGGAGGTCCTCTCAAGCTTGTATACCCCAAGCACTATAGCAAACACCTTCTTGTTATGGAGAAGAACACCAAGATCAATCCAAAAACCCTCTAAAATGATGCTGCTGGCCGAGAGATTTTTTAGGAGAGAAGGAGTTGCCTTTTGTAGGAGCATACAAAACATTGTACAAACTAGGAGCATACAAAACATTGTATAAAATTACTTGCAAACCATTTGGAAGTTTCAAGATGTAGTCACCACGGGCTTCAACTTGAACTTTAGCCCCATTGCCCATGTAGAGGCTAACATCCCCTTTGTTGAAGTTACTACTTCTTTTGAACCCCTGCAACAAATTGCAAATGTGAGTTCCACATCCGGTATCTAATACCCATGTGTTAGAGGATATTAAGTTTAAATTAATATGGATCATGTATATGGTACCTGAGGTCTGCCCGGAATCCCTCTTTGCTTTCAACTCTTGGAGATGGACAGGACAATTTCTGAAAATAGATGTGCTGAAAAGGTTGATCTCAAAGCTTACTCTATACTCACTCAAGCACTAAAAATAGATGTGCTAAAAAGACTTGAAAAGTATGGAATTGCGAAAGCGGTATGGGATGCATTGCTGATAATGTGTGAAGGAAGTAGTGAAGTAGCTGAAATTGACAAGGATAAGCTTGTTAATGAATATGAGACCTTTCATCACTCCAAGGGGGATTCCATCTCTAAACAACTGAATAGATTTGTGCAACTGGTGAATGATTTAGAGATCATGGGGGTAACATACAAAGTCAAAGAACTGAACAATAAGATGCTTCACAGTCTTCCAGAAAGTCGGAAACAAAATGTTACAATGCTGAAAAACACTCTTGATCTAGAGAGTACCACCTTGGACGTCATGATTCCCAAAATAGAAGCTCTTCAACTTGATGAAAGGGGCAGGAATCTTGGTGGTCCTTGAGTTATTGAAGCTTATAAGTTTCCATCAAAAACTCACTCTATGGAAAATGCATTCATTACCGAGGATGATGATTTTCTCTCCTCAAGATATGAAGTGAAGACAAGCGGTTTCATTGTTGCACCATCAACAAACAAGCCATCAACATCATTTCAACCAATAAGGATTACTACCACTCCCTTAACTGCTCATGCAGACCCAAGATTAGAATAGCAAAAGGCAACTTATAATGCATTTGTTGCTAAGGCAGACTCACTTTGCTCATCTGATCCAAGATGGCTTGGAAGAAATGGATCCTGATGATGTGGAAGAAATAGATCTGCAATGGAAAATGGCTATGATTGCAATGAGATCCAAGAAGTTTTTTAGGAAAGGGAGAAAGCTTAGCCTCAATGAAAACACCAAACTTGGATATGACAAGTCCAAAGTAAAGTGTTTTAACTATGGAATGACCAGTTACTTCTCCAGAGAATGTAATGCTCCAAAAGAAACAAAAAACATTTCCAAAGGAATTCTTAGTGTCAGTCATCTCCACAACTAAGCACAAGCTCCCACTCCAATAATCAACAACAGTAGTATCATCATTAACAACATCAATAACCTTATCAAAATCAGCCACAGTTGACTAATCAAGCTCATGGAAGTAGTCAATCATCCTCAAATACTCTTGTTATCAGACAGGATGAAGTATGTGATTGGAGTCTATATGCAGAGGAAGTGAAGCCTTAATTTCAGAATCAGGCACTCATTGCTCACATCAATGATGGTCCATCTCCTATGCCATCTGAGGTAAAATCTAACCTTTGTAGTGACAGATACATTACTAAACTGCAAGGTTATCGAGAGCACAATCATAAACTGGCTGATAAAATAAAAGTAGAAAAGGTCAAGTTAGAGATGCTTAAGAGAGAAATTAAAGGTTTTGAAATCAAAATTAAATCTCTCTTCTCTGATATTGAAAAATTGCATGGTGAGAAGTACACTCTTGCAGCTGAGAATAAGCAACTAACTGAAAAGTTAGCTCAATCTAAAGTTGAACAAACACTTACTAAAGTAAAACTTGAAAAGATTCAATTGTCTTCAGTCAAGCTGCAAGAGATGCTTGTCTCACAAAAAGATCGCAAGGATATGTTTGGGATTGGGTATAACTCTTGTCCTCCACCCAATAATGACAACTACACTGTCATGCCTGAATCTGCAACACTCGAAGAGCAAATTGAACCTAATACTACTGAACCAAAAACAATAGTAAAACAAGTCACAAATCCTCAAAACAAACCAAATGTTTACATTGAAACAAATGAGGAGAAAATTAAATTAGGTCACTCAATTAAAATTAAGGAGTTTTCAGACAAGACAGTGAATGTCATTAAACCATCAAGCCCAATCAAGGCCATTGTCCCCTTTATGAAATTTATACCTACAGTTTCAAAAGGAAAGAAGAAAGTTGTGAAGTCATGTAAGGCCCCGTTCCCGGGCACCTCAGCTGGTGGTTCATCGCACATAAAACATTAGAAAACATACATTAATTTTGCAGCGGACATTAAAACATTAATAAATAACTAAAAACATGTCATTTACAATATTAGTTTTCATCTCAAAATACAAGACATGTCAAAATACAGATGCCAGCCTCCAAACACTCCCAATAGCTTATGCATCCATGCCTGCAACTCCTCAGCATCAACATATACCTGCTAACTATCATGTATACAAAAGTCAGTGACGCTGAATGAGTCCTAGTTTTATAATAAAACATACTTTTCTCTGTTAAAACCGTTCTTTACTTTATTTCAAAACATGCTATACTTTATAACCATTTGTGATCATGCATCATACGTACATATAGATAATAACATTATTATCTTCATCATACGTTCTTTAACTTGTTCGTTCAACGTATCACATTATCGTTCTCTTCTCTTACTGGATCCAGTCAGACTTTACCCTCTTCGTGGGACTCAGCCACGATTACTGAGGTCGAATGACAAGGATCCTATTCTGTACTTTATTACGATAATTCATTTACGTTCTTTCATACATTTGTTCATTCATACATTACCTTTCGTTCATTACATTTGTTAATCTTCATTCATTCGTTACATCTGGTGACATGTACATTCCCCCGAACATTGTGCACGAAGCTAGTCATTGGGCCTGAGGTCTATCATAGACCCCGAACGTTGTGCACGAAGCTGACTCCAGTACCTGAGGCAAGTACATTCACCATTCATCTTTTCGTTTCATTACTCATTATTACTCGAATCTTGTCTCTTGCAATATCTCAAGTCCGAAGACTGATGCTGTGCCGGGGCCTGCTCACAAACCCCCGACTCATGTCCAAAAGACTGACACAGCACCGTGATACGCGAAAAAGATCCCATACGAGTCAATCACAGGGATTGAACTCCATCCGAGTTTGTTGCAACACCAAGTCGCTCACCTCATTATCTCGTCTCATGCAATATCCCCGACTCATGTCCGAAGACTGATACTGTGCCGGGGCCTGACACACAAACCCCCAACTCATGTCCGAAGAGTGACACAGTACCGGGATACACGACACGGATCTCATCATCCGTCACTTTCGTCATATGCAATACTCCCGACTCATGTTCGAAGATTGATACTATGCCGGGGCCTGCTCACAAACCCCCTACTCATGTCTGAAGACTGACATAGTACCGGAGTATGCAAACTGTATCCTGTCTCATGCAATACCCCCGACTCATGTCCGAAGACTAATACTGTGCCGGGACCTGACACACAAACCCCCGACTCATGTCCGAAGACTGACACAGTACCAGGATACGCGACAAGGACCTCTTTCGAGTCTGTTCTGACACAGAGTCGCTCACCTCATACATATGCTTGCAAGCCTTTCTATACTTTCTCTTTTATTCATTCGTTTATTCATGCATGCACTCATTCGTTTCCTTCCTCTTTACATTATCTTCCACTTTACGTTACATAATACTTTCATTACATTCGTTAACGTTCAACGCAAAGCCAAGGGAAGACATACGTACATAATAAGGAACATACACATAATCATAAACATACACCATACAGGCAACATCATACATGCATAACACACATCAAACGTAAGCCATCACATCATAACCGGGCCTATCTCTCCACAATACCCCTTAAAAACCACTTAGAAAACCTCAAGTCCAAAGTGGGCGCATGGGTGCTTCCAGGCGCATGTGCATAAAAATTCTAAGTATAAAATAGTTTGGGCGCATGGGCACTGTTTGGGCATTTCTGCCCTATTCAGGCACATCAACACTTAACATTTCACTTGAGCGCATGGGCACTGCTTAGGCGCATGGCCAACACTTAGCCGTTTCAATCTCTGGGATGCACGGACACTGTTTAGGCGCATGGTCCACACTTAGCCATTTCTTCACTTGGGCGCATGGGCACTATTTAGGCGCATGGTCCACATTTAGCCTTTTCTTCACCTGGGTGCATGGGCACTATTTAGGTGCATGGCCAACCCCTGGGCGCATGGCCAACCCCTGGGCGCATGGCCAACACTTAGACGCATGGGCCAACATGCTGGGCGCAGAGGCCACTATTTAGGCGCATGACCCACCCTTGGGCGCATGGCCAGCACTTAGGCGTCTGGTCTCTCATGCTGGACGCATGGACAACTGTTTGGGCGCATGAATCACTGTTCATGTTCATCAAACATTCTGAAATCCTTTCCCAAGCTACTATTTTCACCCGATATTCATTCTAAGCATACCCAAACACAGATCTAACATACTAAGGCCATTTAAGCATGCTAAACATCATCTCTAACCCATAGTCATCACCAAAACATACATACATACATACAACATTCGAACATAAAGCTGTAATTCCACGGTTTTACTTGAAAACATCACTTGGTATGCATAATAGCCCCAAATCAGTTAAATATCCATAAAAGAGGGGTTCTAGAAACTCACCTTAAGCAGCTTTTGAGCAACACTCTTCCCGTTCAAGACCCACTTCGATTCAGCTCTTTGAATCTCGAAAGTAAACTTTAAACAACTGGAACTTCGGTCAAGAACTCACTACTCAACTGAAACCGAGCTCAAGGAAGAGAAGACTTACCTTTTTCAGCTTCTTCTTGCTCTTTCTCTCTCTAGAACCAAGCTCTCTCTCTTCTTCTTTTCAGCTGTGAAGAATATGATGAAGAAGGAAGAATGGGCAACCATGCTCTTAAATATCTTAAAATAATAGGATTGTACTTTGTACACTTTATCCCCCTCCATTTGTGCAAGGTTTTTATTCCTTCTATTTAAGTAGAAATTTCAGGGTGTTACAAGTCAGTGAAACCTTCTGCTGAAAGTAGTTCTGATTATGAGATTAAATCTTCAAAAAATTCAAGCAAATCAGACAAGGTTTCACTGCCAAAGAAAAATAAGAGTTCAGTGATTTCAAAAGCCAAAATTCATTTAGATCCACCACCATCAAAATCAAAACAAGGAGTAGGTTTTGAGATCTGCAATAAGGAGCATGTTAATCAGTTTGAGGAAGAAGTCAAGAAATGGTTGAGGAAACAAAAATAGCCTAAAATAGTCAACAAAAGTAGTATTGTGAAGCAAACTGCTAAAAAGGCTGATTTTGCTTATTCCCTCAAAGCAAAGATCGTGACTCAGTTGAGAACGAGTAAATCAACTAAGTAAGTAAAAGAAAAATGAGATTCAAGAAACAAACATATGTATTGTGACATATGTGACATGTCTAATCACAAAACAGAAGAGTGCTTTTTCAATCAATACTGCTCTATCTGTGACATGAACAATCATTCCACCAAAAATGCTATTTCAATAAATATTGTTCAGTTTGTGATATGAACAATCACAATACATCTTATTGTTACTTCAAGCAAAAGGGGTTGAGAATTTCCCACAACAAACCTATCTCACATACATCATTTGTGAAACCACAGTCAAAAGTCATTTACATAAAAATCAATCTAGGACGTCTAGATTAGATAATGACATGAGTAGCATAAAAGAGTTGAGGAAGAATCAAAGAAACAAATATCATAACATCAAGCAAATATATGATCTTCCCAAACCAAAAATGATGTTTGGTAATAAAAAACGGGTTAGATTTCTTCAAAGAAATAGGGACCAAAGGTTTCATTATTCCTCTGACTATTCAGTTCATGTTGATGAGATGAACCAATCAAAATATCATCAGAAATATCCTAGAACACATCTCTCTAAATCACAGTTTAGAGGAAAGTACCAAGAGGTCACCATCATTAATAGGAACGGGAAACCAAAGACCGTCATGGCTTGGGTTAAATATTTTAATTAGTTTGTTTGTACATGCAGGGTTGTCCATACAGGTCCAATAGCTCGGGGTATGTGCACAGTGGACGCTCCCAACACATGACTGGAGATCATTCCCTCCTTCATGACTTCAAGCATATACAAGGAACTACTATAGCATTAAGGGGAAATTCACAAGGTGGAAGAATTACCGGTGAAGGATTTGTGACAAATGGGATGCTGAGCTTTGATAGAGTGAACTACTGTGAACAACTAAATTTCAATCTTCTTAGTGTGTCTCAGATCTATGACAAGAAATATTCAACTCACTTCACTGACACTCATTGCTACCTTCTGAAACTAGGATTTCAAATTCCTGAAGAATGGTTGTCTTGAAGACCCCGAGGAAGAATAACACATATGTCTTAAACCTTAATTCTGCCATTCCAAAAGAGGAAACATGTGTTCTGTCAAAATCACCTTTTCATGAGTCACAGCTTTGGCACAGACGTTTGGGGCACACAAATTTTAAAAACATGAACAGATTGTTCAAGGAAACCATGTCATGGTATTCCCCAAAAAGAATTTCACTTTTTTGATTACTGTTCAACGTGCCTCAAAGGCAAACAACATAAATCTTCTCACAAACCAAAGCTGGTGAACACAAACAATACTCCATTAAAGCTACTTCATATGGATCTGTTTGGACCGACTCATGTTATTAGTATAGGAAAGAAACAGTATTGTTTGGTGATCATTGATGACTTTTCAAGATTCACATGGGTATTCATCTTACTTCATAAAAATTAGGCATCCCAAATAATAAAAGACTTTATCACAAAACTTGAAAACCAACTTGATTATAAGGTCAAAACAATAAGAAGTGATAATGAACTGAGTTTAAAAATGAAGACATGAGTTCATTATGTGCAACCAAAGGCATTGATCATCAATTTAGTGCAGCTAGAACTCCTAAACAAAATGGGGTAGCTGAAAGGAGAATAGGACACTGATTGAAGCAGCAAGAACAATGCTAGTCGATGCTAAACTGCCAATTACCTTCTGGGCAGACGCAGTTAACACATTGTACTTTTTGCAAAATCAACTCTGATTATAAAAGAAAGTAACATGATTACATATGAACATTTGTTTCACAGAAAACCACTTATTGGATTTTTCAAGTCATTTGGTAGCCCTGTCTCAATATTAAACACCCAAGACTATTTGGGAAAATTTTCATCTAAGTCTCATGAAGCATTCTTTATAGGTTATTCATCTGTTTCAAAGGCTTACAGAGTGTTTAATCCAAGATTAAACATTATTGATGAATCAACAAATATTCAATTCAAGGAACACTCTTTTCCCAAATCTACAAATGGTCCTGACTGTTTGTTTGATACTGACTCATTTAAAAATCTTTTGATCAATTTCACTAGTTTGATGCAGGAAAACTACTGAACCTTTTTCATGCATAGAAAGAAGAGATGACTTTCCAATGATTCCTCCTACCTATACTAAGCAACTGAATGAAGATGCTCCATTACAAGCTGATCCTATCAGACAATCATCTCAAGATCAAAGTGTTTCTACTGAAGCTGGTCCCCACTTGTTACCATCACCTTCAAAAGTCCCATCAACTGAAGTCAGAAATCAAAATCAAGCTACACCTCCAGTTGAAACAGAAAGAACCTTAAATGATAGAAGCAATCAAAGTGCTGCTAATCCTGAAGTAGTCATTGAAACAAATTTGGATTATCTTCATAGCTCCCCAACAGTACAAGATGAAGGTTCCTTTCACCAAGATGATCTGAATATCTCCAATTTTGATGTAAACATTGCTGGTGACTCAACTCCAACCACTAAAATACACACGAATCATTTGGTAGAAAGCATTATTGGTGAACTTAATGAAAGGATGACAAGAAGCAAGTCAAGTATTGCAAAAATCTGTTTGTTCTCATGCTTTCTTTGTCAAACAATACCTAAAAACATCAAAGAGGCTCTTCAAGACAATAGCTGGATTGAAGCAATGCAAGAAGAATGCTACAGTTCAAGAAGCATGAAGTATGGCAAACGGTGGATCTTCCCGAAGGACAATACCCTATCGGTACCATATGGTTGTACAAAAATAAAACTGATGATAGAGGGATTGTCATCAGAAATAAAGCAAGACTAGTGGCACAAGGGTATACACAAGAAGAAAGAATTTGTTGGACCAAAAGAACCAATGAGCCTGATAAGAAAAACCTCTAAGTCCCACAAACATTAAACTGCTGAAGAAGATCTCAACAGCTGAAGAAATCAGCTGATTACAAGGTCTGAAGACAAAGTCTGAAAGTAAAGTACTGAAGACAAAGTCTGAAAGTAAAGTACTGAAGAAAAAGTCTGAAGCCATCAGCTGAAGACAAAGTCTGAAAGTAAAGTACTGAAGAACAAAGACTGAAGACAAAAACTGAAGACCAAAGTGATCAGTAGTTGTCACAACAGCTGAAGTAATTAACTTCAGTAGTTGTGATGGTTTCCTTTCAGTACTTGTAATTTACTTTTCAGTAGTTATAGTTTCAGTAGTTGTAGTTCAGTAGTTTTATGTTTTTGTACTTAAGCATACTCTGAGATGTAATCAGTACTTGAGAACATTCTCAGTAGCTTGCATAGTTTCAGTAGTTTGAATAATTCTGTTAGATGTCACTATCAAGTGACATCAGCAGACGTCACATTCCCTATATAAGGATGTTGACCTAGTTGTAACGCGTGACATTGAGCCATCACGAAAGCATATGAATGAAATATTTCTTTTGCAGAATTCTCTCTTTCTATAACCGTTTCCTGTTACATTGAATATCAATTGTGTTCTTGTGAATTGTTTAATTCATTGTTCGAATTCCGCTGCAATACTATCTAATTAAACAAACTTAGATCACTGATCCTAACAAATGGTATCAGAGCTGGTTAATCATTGATCAATCTAACAATTGATCATTGAAACTGCTATTTTGATATCTAAGTTTGATTGAATTAGCAAATTTGCAAAAATTGGTTATAGATCATTGAATTTCTGCTGCTTTTGGTTATTTGCTTTGAGTTTTCTCTTGGTTCATATTTGTTTGTTGTGTTTTGTTCTAAATCAGTTAAAACTTAATTGAATTTGGTTGAATCTGAGAATGACTACTCCTTTTAATGACCCTCACAATACCGGTTCCTCAACCAAGCCTCCGATGCTGGTTAGGACTGAGTATAACATATGGCAACAAAGAATGCTTCATAACCTGTCTGTTAACAGTTCAGCTTGTTGGACATCTGTGGTACATGGTCCAGACAAGCCTATGGTGAACAATCCATAACCAACCAAATGGTTCCGAAGAAGAAGGAACAATACTCAGATGATGATCGAAAACTGTTTGAGATTGATGCTAAAGCCCATGGAATGCTGGCCATTGCACTGCCGAACGAAATCTATTCTGGGCTTATGCATCATGAAACTGCTCATGACCTCTGAATGCATTGAAAGAACAATTGGTGGAATAGATGAGGTCTTAGCAAACAACAGAGAAATCCTTGCCCAACAATATGAGACATTCTCTCATAGGAAGGGTGAGACACTAACTGAACAGTTTGAGCGTTTTTCCTGTTTGATCTCTGAGCTGAAAATGGTCAAACATGAATACACTAATAGCCAGATGAAAAACAGATTCCTCAAATCATTGCCTGAGAGATGGGACACATATACCATTGTCCTACGCTCCAGTGCAAATCTGGATAGCCAATCTCTCACCCAACTCCATGGGAAGCTGCTTACATTTGAAAGAGAGATAGAGCAGAAAAGGAAACTGGCATCATCAGGAAAGCTCACTGATGACTTTGTACCAGGGAACACTGCCTTGGTTGGTCATGAGTTAGAATATGCTGCATCAGAAAGCCATTATGATGAGCATATAGATTTCTCTTCAAACAGTTCTGATCATGCATTTGTTAGTGTTGACAGTCAGTCAGGCTGTAATAGTGACAATTTGTGTTTCATTATGAATGATTTAAAGGGTATTGTTGATGATGACTTAGAAGAGATGGATATTCTGAGCCAAATGGCTTTGATTAATATCAGATCTCAAAAGTTCTACAAGAGAACTGGTAGGAAATTTCAAGGACTCTCTGGCAAAACCAAAGTTGGTTTTGACAAGAGTAAGTTGAGGTGTCACAAATGCCACAGGCTTGGGCACTTTGCAAGAGAGTGTAGATCAACTGGATCTAACTCCTCTGCACCCTTTGTGACTTTTCCAAGCAATAGTTCACAAAACAGAGGGCAGCATCCTGCTAGTTCTGGTCATCATTCACAACCTATATCTCTTGCATATTTTGTCCCTCAGGATTCAATGTCATATCCATATCCCTGCTATTACATGCCTCAGCCAAATCAAGTTCAAGTTCCTATTGCACAATAACCTCAAGCCTTACCTGAGCCTCTACCATCTTAATCATCAAAATCACAACCTCATCACAGCTTCTTCACCCCTGGTGCTGTTGACTGAGCAGTTTACCAGATGATCTCTCTGGTAATAAGCAATTATTTCCTGGTGATGGTCAACATGGTGGTGAACATCCTTTTGGTAATCTTGCTCTCATGGCCCTGGAGTCTACTGAGAGTTCATGCTCCAATGCATCTTCATCACAGATAACCCAGGTATCCTCTAAGGCTAAGGCCAAGCTATGTTCTGAATCTTGCATAGCTGCATTTATCTCTATTAGAGAGGCAAATGTATCTTTAATTAATCAATCTCTTGAGCTTGAGCAAACTATTTCCAAAAGAAAAGCTAAATATGAGTCTGTCCTTAAGGATAAAGATGATGGGATTTATAAGCTTAAATGCCAATTAAATGATGAAAAGGCTAAGCTAGAGGTCATTCTTGAGAACCACAAAGAACTCAAAGAAAAACTTGTAGTTACCCAAGTTGAGTGTGACCGCTGGGTATCATCCTGCAAGGGATTTGAAATGCTGCTCAGCAAGCAATCTGCTTCGAATGTGAAGTTTGGAATAGGTTACAACCACATTGCACCACCTACAGCTTTTACTCCAAAATCAATAGTAAAACCTGAAGGTGAAAGTAATTTCCAAACCACATCATCATGTGCATCATCCTCAAGTGATCACCCAAAATCACAAGATGAAATCATGTTGATACCTCAGCAAATCAATTGCCTGATGGGTCAACTAGTGATAAGCACATGAAGCTGAGTACTTCAGATGTTGTCCCTCAAAGTATCTCAAGCACTGAAGGGAAAGACACAACATTTGAAAAGCATTTCAAATCAGCTGAAATAATAGGATTAACAACTGTTGATAGAGAGCAGCTGAAGAACAAGTCTTCACTTGTTACAGATCCTTTAGTACTTAACACAGGTACTGAAAGGACGAAAGTACTGAAGAACACCCTTCAGTAGTTTCCACATCAGCAGTTGATCAATTCAAGATGAAGAATAAGCCATGTGAAATATGTGGTAAATTCAATCATCTTTCTGATGAATGTTGGTACAGAAAGGGTTCCAAACTCAACAGAGATAAGCTCGTTAAAATCCAGATGGATGAAATGAAAAATGAGTTTGAGACCAAGTTTGTACCACAGTCATCCCAATGTGATAAACCCAAGCCTTCATCCAAATCCAAAACGAGATAGGGTTTATCATAAAACAGCTGATAGTGCTCCTCATGATAAACATCAGACTAAGTCTGTGAATTTCAAGGAGGAAATGGTGGGCCACAGGAACTCATCATAAACAAGTACTGATATGTCACAAGAGCTGAAAGCTTTGGCTACAAATCAACACAACTTGTTATGATGGTTCAGCATTTGTTGGCGAGAGTTAACCAACTAGATGCACCTGTGATCAAACCACTAAAAAGGCATTCCAAGCCCAAATCCAAGGAATCCATTTCAGCACCATCTCCTTCTTCATCAACTGTTAATCATAAGAAACAAGTTACGGTTAAATATGTTGATGAAAACAGACCCAAAACAAAAAGGTTTGGGTCTCAAAACCTAACTACTTCTTTATGATAAATGCAGGGTTCTTCAGCATGCCAAAGGAGTATCTGGTATGTAGACAGTGGAGGATCTATGCATATGACTGGGAGCACTTCTCTTTATAATGACTACTCTCAAGGAAAGAAGGGATTTGTTTCATTTGGAATGATGCCAAGGGTTACATCATCGGGAAAGGATATGTGTCTAATGGAGATATCAGATTTGATGATGTTAACCATGTGGAGAATCTCAAGTATAATCTACTGAGTGTCAGTTAGATGTGTGATAAAGGGCATGTTGCACTTTTCACAAGCCAGAACTGCAGGATTCTGTCTTCCCAAGTTCTGAGGCTGATTGACAAGGTATTGGATGATCATACTCTCGTGAAGGCCAACAGGATTGGAAGAGTATATGCCTTGGATTTGTCAAAGAAGATTGATTTGAAGGGTCATCCTTGTCTGTTCTCCAAAGCCTCTCCTCAGGAATCTAAACTGTGGCATAGAAGGCTGGGTCATGTTAATCTCAAAACATGAATCAGCTGATCCACAATAGTTTAGTGAGAGGTCTACCAATAAAGGAGTTCCACTGTGATGAAGCCTGCACTGCTTGTTTAAAAGGAAAACAGCACAAAGTCTCATTCCCTCCTATTGAAGAACCTAAGTCCACTGCCAGCTTGCAGTTACTGCACATGGATCTATTTGGTCTTGTGAGAGTGATGAGCATGGCAAAGAAGAAATACTGTCTGGTAATTATGGATGATTACTCCAGATTTGTGTGGACTTTCTTCTTGCATTCAAAGGTTGAGGTTGCTCAGACGATTATAAATTTGTGTTGTATGTTGAGAAGCAGTATTCCCTATCAGTCAAGTGTATAAGGAGTGATAATGGAACTGAATTCAGAAACCATACACATGATGATTTTTATCTATCAAAAGGAATCAAGAGGCAGTTTAGCATCCCAAGGACTCCGGAACAAAATGGAGTAGTGGAGAGAAAGAACATGACCCTAATTGAAGCTGCAAGGTCTATGTTGGCTCACTCTGGTTTGCCATTGACCTTTTGGGCTGAAGCTGTTAACACAGCTTGCTATGTGCAGAATATAGTGTTAGTAAATCAGAGGTTGATGAAGACTCCATATGAAGTTCTACATCATTTGGCTCCTCTAATTTCATTCTTCAAAGCCTTTGGGTGTCCTTGTTTCATTCTCAACACAAAGGATCAACTCCACAAATTTGATTATAAGGTGGATGCAGGGTATTTTGTAGGTTATTCATCAACATGCAAGGCTTATAGAGTCTTCAACTGTAGAACAAAGATAGTTGAAGAAACCTTGCATGTGAAATTCAATGAATCTCCTAAGGATAAAATTCCACAAAACCTTGTGGAGTTGTTTGATATGGAAATACTGCAATATGCTCCTTATCAACCTCCAGCTGTTGCAGATCATGTGGATAAATCATCTTCTGCAGCAAGTCTTCCACCTCGTGGTACTGAAGATGATGATGATATCAGTACTCACCTTTTCAAGTTTAGTGATCAACTGCCTGAGTCTGCTAAACTTGATGTTCCTGTAGCTTCTGTAGCTCCATCCACAACAAATGCTCATGAGATTTCTGACTCCTCTACATCATTTGACTTGCCATCTAATACTTGGTTTCAAGAATCTGGATCACCATCTGTTGCTGTTGAACCGGCTACAAACACTTGCACTGATCTTATAGTATACCAAGAGCTGAAGAATCACCCCATGTCTCAAATCATTGGTGATATCAATGCTGATGTCTCAAGCAGAAGTCAATTGTCTAACTTCTGCTTCTATGCTCTCTTCATCAGTCAGCTAGAGCCAAAGAACTATCATGTTTCTTTGAGAGACAATGGATGGGTTGAAGCCATGCAGCTTGAGCTACTTCAGTTCAAAAAGCAGCAAGTGTGGGAACTGGTTCCTCTACCCCCGGGTAGGTGTGCAATAGGCACTAAATGGGTGTTTAGGAATAAAACTGATGAAAATGGGCTCATTGTTAAGAACAAGGCTAGACTGGTTGTACAAGGGTTTTCACAAGAAGAAGGTATTGATTATGATGAAACCTTTGCCCCTGTAGCCAGACTAGAGGCAATTAGATTGTTCGTAACCTATGTTGCATTCCACAATCTTAAAGTTTTTCAAATGGATGTCAAAAGTGCATTTTTATATGGTAAAATAAAAGAAGAGGTTTATGTGTGTCAACCACCAGGTTTTGAGGACAATAAACATCCTGATTGGGTGTATCAACTTGATAAGGCTCTTTATGGGTTGAAGCAAGCTCCTAGAGCCTGGTATGAAACACTTTCAAATTTTCTTCTTAAAATAATTTCACTAGAGGCTCCATAGATAAAACTTTGTTTATTAAGAAAGTGGATCATCATAAGCTACTTGTTCAAATTTATGTTGATGATATTATTTTTGCATCCTCTGATCCCTAGTTGTGTGATGATTTTACAAGTTTAATGAAACAAAAGTTTGAAATGGTGCAATGGGAGAATTACAGTTCTTTCTAGGCTTGCAAATCAAACAAAAGGCTGATGGAACCTTTATTCATCAATCAAAATATACAAAAGAACTTTTGAATAAGTTTGATTTACAAAATTGTAAGCCCTGTTCTACTCCCATGTGCAACACCACACAACTGCATGCAGATCAGAAAGGTAAAGCTGTTGATGAAACACTTTACACATGTATGCTTGGGTCCTTGATGTACTTAACAGCTTCTAGACCAGATATCATGTTTGCAACTTGTGTTTGGGCTAAATTTCAGGCTGCTCCTAAAGAGTCTCATTTGATTGCAGTCAAGAGGATCTTTAGATATTTGCAAGGTACACAATCTTTAGGTCTTTGGTATTCCACTGGACACTCATGCAAATTAGTTGCTTTTTCTGATAGTGACTATGCAGGGTGTAAGTTAACCAGAAAGTCAACTTCTGGTGGATGTTAATTCCTAGGCAACTATTTGATTTCTTGGCAGAGTAAGAAACAAACATCTGTTGCTACATCCACTGCTGAAGCAGAGTACATTGTTGCTGCAAGTTGTACATCTCAGGTACTCTGGCTTCAAAACCAATTATTGGATTATGGCCTTACAGAGACTAAGACTCCATTATTAATGGATAGTGCTTTAGCTCTGTGTATTGTCAAGAATCCAGTCCAGCACTCTAGGACCAAACATATAGAGATCAGACACCATTTTATTAGGGATTGTTTTGAAAAAGGTCTGATTGATCCAAAGTTTGTGCCTAGTGCTGATGAGCTTGCAGATATATTTACTAAGCCTTTGAATAGTTCAACTTTCCAAAACCATGTGTTAAGGCTTGGTATGTTGTAGCTAGAATAAATGATAACTACTGATGATCTCAGTAAACAAGTACTGATGATCATTAGTAAACATGTCACAAATATGTACTAATTCTGTTAAAAGAAACTGATGCAGTTACAACTACTGATGTAGTTACAACTCCTGATGTCAGTAAAAATAGATAAGTACTGATGTCCTATGAAACAACTGAAAACAGCTAAAAAGTCTGATGAGTAAGTGTTGAGGACAGTATGAAACAGCTGAAAAGCTAAGAATTGACGAAAACTACTGATGAGAATTTTCACTTCAGTCGTTTCCACAAACTGCTGTTTCACCTTAAACAGCTGATGACAAGACCATGTCTTCAGTAGTTTCACAACTACTGATGACTAATACCAAGTCCTTAGTTGTTTACAACAGCTGAAGACAAAACCAAGGTTTTCAATAGTTTCACAACTACTGATGACTAAAACCAAGTCTTCAGTTGTTTTCAAACGTCTGATAGTTAAAACCAAGTCTTCAGTTGTTTTCATAACAACTGATGCCAACACCAACACTTTCAGTCATTTTCTTTTCAGCCTTTTCTTAACCTATAAATACCTGCACTTATAGCCAAATGTTTCATTAGCCGTTTTTCAAACCTTTTCTCTCTCAACAATGGTGACCATGAAACTCAAACCCCGATACAAATATGTTGCCTACCTTTCGAAATCGGCTTTCTGGAACAAGTTTGACAATGCCAATACCGAACAACCTTTCTTCTGAATCCTACCATATACCCTGATTCCTTAACCCAGTTCTGGACCAACGTCTTTGTAATAACTGGTGAGAATGATAGCTGTTGGACCAAAAGAACCAATGAGCCAAGATCAGAAAACCTCTAAGTCCCACATGATATCACAACAACTGCTGAAGGCTTCATCAGCAGTTCGACAAGTGCTGAAGACTTCAACAGCTGAAGATCAAGCACTGAAGACTTCAACAGTTGAAGACTAAAGTGCTGAAGCTCAACAGCTGAAGAACACAAGTGCTGAAGCTGAAGACTAAAGTGCTGAAGTCCAACAGCTGAAGAATACAAGTGCTGAAGCTGAAGACCAAAGTACTGAAGTTCAACAGCTGAAGAGTCCACAAGTGCTGAAGATCAACAATTGATGTACAAAGTCTGAAGACAAAGACTGAAGACATCAGCTGATGACATCTACTGAAGTCATCAGCTGATGAAACGTCTGAAGTTCAAGTCTGAAAACCAAGTGCTGAAGTTTCAGTAGTTTGTCACAACAGCTGAAGAGTACTTCTTCAGTAGTTGTGTTTATCAGTAGTTTTATGTTTTTACTTTCAGTAGTTTGTGTAAAACGACTGAAGAGCTTGTTCTTCAGTCGTTGTAGTTTCTTTTCAGTAGTTGTAGTAACTGATAACACTTAGTATTTTTGTAAGAAGATGTCAGCTGTTTTGACATCTTCAGTAGTTGTATTTCAGTTGTTTAAATAATTATGTTAGATGTCACTATCGAGTGACATCAGCAGACGTCACATCTCCTATATAAGGAATGTTCCACCACGATATTCCTATATAAGGGATGATTGACCTGATTGTAAGTGTGACATTTTGCCACCATGAAAGCGCGTTTTGAATGAAATCCTTGATTCGCAGAATTTCTTCTATAACCGTTTGCTCTTGCGTTGAATATCCATTATTATCTTGTGAATTGGCTAAATGTTTTCTTAAACTTCCGCTATAATAATCTCTAATCAATCAAACGTAGATTGCTCATCCTAACAATAGCAAACTCACTCTCCAGTCGTTGGTGAACCAGAAACAGGTGCTCATCACCCCCGACATCATTCGCAAAACCCTAAATTTGCATGATGGCACCTATGTTAAAGAATACCCGAAAGGCACCACTGCTATGTCTTTCATCAATAACGTGTATGAAGGCGACTTAAGTGCTACAACCATACTTAAAAAGCACTTCCATGATGCTGAACGACTTATCTTTCATATGGTGAATGTCTGCCTTGCATCAAAGACATCTTCTTGGGATCAGATGTCTTCCCGATGGCAACATGTATTGTACTCTATCTTTGAACGCCAAAATCTAAATTTTTCTGAGATAGTGTTCATGGAACTAAAGGATCTGGCTTAGAAACCTGTGGCAAACAGATGGCTACTTTATCCCAGGTTTCTGATGGCCATAACTTTGAATCAATTAAAATCTGATGGCCTTGTTGGTCTTGGAGTCCCTGCTCTAGCTGTTTTAGCTGAGGTATACTCCAGACATAACTCAGACCCTACTCTAAAAGGGGCTGCCCGGATGTTAAAACCCAAGCAGAGGGAACCCACAACCTCCACTTCCAGATCCAAAGTCCCCACCAAACTCAAATCCAAAAAGCCCAAAAGGCAACTCAGGGAGATGAGTCCCCTGAGGATGCCCCTGTACCACAAACACAGGAATACATACTGGCTCTAACCCCCCAGTTATGTCCAAGACTCAACCTGCTGAAGCCGCACATGTATCCTCTCAACAGGATCCTGTTGCAACCATAATTGGGGATCCCACATTTTTGGAACCTATCTCAATTGAGAGGGTTACCATTGAAGAGCACCTCTCACCCGGGGTGCAATCTGCTTCGGACCAATCTCCACATGCAACCGCCCCTCAAAGCCCAACACTGATAGTTGCTAAAGTGCCGAGTCAGTTGCATTCCTCACCCCCTCCCAGAAACCACTTACCACTGGGAATACCTCAACCATTGAGGGGGAGGACCAAGATGCTTCTGATAACCCACAGCACAGGGGATACACTGTTCAATCTCCAAGTGTAGAAACGGAGATTAGAACATCTGGTAAGGCTACCACTTCTACTGATTCAGCAAATGATAAGGATGAAGTTGGTAACATCCATAAGACCTTACCAGAGGCAACTGCCAATGAAGGACACAGTGAGGCAGGAAGTCCCAGTACCAAGAACAAGGGGCACATGCTTCTAATGATCTACACTCAGAGCATGTACATCCTAATTCAATCAGGAGGTCAGGTGATTCAGCACACACTGATGATGACCTGGGCTTTTTCTATGATGTATTAGCCCATAATACCTTCCTAGAGATTGAGGTGAGCAGACTCAAAGAGCTGCTAGCCAAAATGTCTCAGGATCAAAGTCCATCTACCCCAAAAACCCCACAGATGGCACCTTCAATTGAAGGTTCACCAAACACTGAGCCTACACACTTAACTGAGCCACCAGCCACTACTTTTGGCACCACCTCTCAGGGACAGAACCCCTCTGAGCAGATGGTTGCTCTCTTTCAAAACTCCTTACCCCTCATCACTCCTATCATCACTGACATAGTGCATAAAGCCATTGATGAGAGGATCTCCTCAAATCTACAAACCCTCATTGATGATGCTGTTCACAAATCTCTTTCTGCCTTTCAAGCCCCTGATCCCAATGCAACCAAAAAGGGGGAGACTTCCAAGTCTAAGGCAGTGAAAGAAAAGAAAAGAAAAAGAGTTGATGATGAGAAAGAACCTGCAAAAGAGAAGGAGGTGGAGAAAGAACTGATCTCAGAACAGCTGATCAAAGATAAAGAGAAGGAAGATCAGCTGATCACATATAAAAGAAAGAAAAGTGCTGAGTCAAAAGCTGATGAAGATAAATCCTTAAAAGATCTTGTCAAAAATGCTGATGAAGCTCACAGGAGATCCATGGATAAAATTATAGATCAGCTCTTTCGATAAGGTCATGAGACAGCCACACTAGACACTGAGATCAGAAGGCTGGAAATAGAAGAGATTCAAGCTAGATGGGTTGGTTATAGTGTGTTGGAAAGGTAAAGATTGGAGATAATGATCAGATTCATTGCCAAATACCTTGGAAGATCATTGACAGAGATAAAGGCCTGGTCCAGAGACAGTATCCTGGAGATAACCAAGAAAATCTGCTCTGCTCGAGGCTATAATAAAGGGTTGATCATCGAAGCACTGGATGAAACAGGTGAAGGGAAGAGAACTGAAATGGTAAAGCTCTCCAAAGCCAAACTCACCACCAAAATGCTAAGTCAGTCTTCTCACACTCCCACTCAAACACAACCCTTATCTCTAAAATCTCCCAAATCTATCCCTAAACCAAAGCCACCCACAACTCAACCCACAAAACCAATTCCTTTACCATAAAAACCACCTCAAACCTTACCCAGTGATACACCCAGAAGGAGGAGAAGGGTGTTAAGGGTAGAAGAAGATGAAGAAAAGGATGATGATGAAGATTGTCTGCCAATCTCTGCTGTTCTTAACCTTAAAACACCTGAGCACAGAAGTCAACAAGTGATTACACCTGACTTGCAAATGCAGATGGTGAAGGTAAAGATTGAAGAAGCAGAACAACAGAAGCAGCACGATGAGCAGTTTCTCAAGATGGTTGACAAGGATTTCCCTCGGTCCTCATCCATTCAAGAAATGAAGAAATAGGCTCTGAGGCTGTACACTCTTAGACATACTTTTCAACATCAAAGAGAAAGAGTGAGGATCTGGCCAGACCCCAGGGTAAATTCTAGAATTCATAAGAAGAATATACCAAGTAGATATCATGGCCAAGTGAAGAAGACCTTGAATGCTGCAATTACGTTGGCCATGGTAGTCTCACCCTGGGAAATCATTGAAGAATTCAAGAGAGCTCACAACTCCAAGACAACCCCTCAATCTATTCTTGAGAACAAAATGATCAAGAAGGGGTTGTTATACAAAAGACTTGAAGATCTTCAGAAGAGTGAACTCTAGTTGTTGCTTGAAGGCTCTCACCCTGATGAATTTGCTTACAGAGAGATAACAACTATGGAGTTGAAAAATGGAAAGACAGTGAGATACCTATGGTACAAGATACCCTATGGTACATTGATTAAAACACTATGGATTCATATTTGCATGCTTTCAAATACAAGATACCCTATGGTACATTGATTAAAACCCTTTTAATCTTTGAAATCATTGAAAAATATTAATAACCTTTTATTACCTTTTAATGATTAAGGCCCATTTAAATAGTTTGTTATGATCATTGAAGGATTGTTAACAAACATCATATATAAGGAATCAACCACAATACCATAATCAATCAAATATTAGTGCATAACCATAGCATCTGAAGTGGCCACACTTGTTTGCCATCACAAGTGTGGTCCATAGGACATTCCTAAGGGACAAAACACAACACAAAAGGCTTCCATGAACCTCCCACTTGAAACCGCATCCAAATGCTCAATGTTTCTTGTGTCTTCCCTTTGTGCTTCTAACATGTACATCTTCATATTACAAGATATTATATCCTAATACAAGATTTCTAGTAAAATGAAAAGTACCTAATCTGTTTATTACATCCCAATAATAATAAATTACACTTTAAACCAAGCACAAATAAATGAGTATACACCCAATTGAATGAATAAATACAACCATTACAATCTCCAAATAACACAAGGTCAAGGGCTAGGTTATGCACCATAGTGAAAAATGATCATATCATCCAAAACAACAATAATCCCCACTAAAACCCATAAAACGAATTTTTCAAGGACAAAACAAGCTAGCCATCCACATAACCGGCTCTGATGCCAATGTTGGGTTTGTTAGAACATAAACATAGTTTAACCATTTAAACATTGTTAAAACACAACGGAAATGAACTTTAAAACATAATTTATGAACTAAAAAATTGAGTTCTATTTTGATATTATAAAGTTACAAACAAACCCAGGAACAAAGGATCTTTATACATGAATATAACTAGCTATAGAAACACATAAACATACAATATGGACAACCATAAAGAAGCTGCCATGTACTACCTTCCAGCAGCGAAAGGGTGGATATGGAGGATGATATGGACCAAGAAAACGACCAAGGCACCAAGAGGGAGGTCCTCTCAAGCTTGTATACCCCAAGAACTATAGAAAACACCTTCTTTCAAGGGAGAAGAACACCAAGATCAATCCAAAAACCCTCTAAAATGATGCTGCTGGCCGAGAGATTTTTGAGGAGAGTTGCCTTTTGTGTGAAATGATGTACATAAAATAGTCACTTGCACAGTGTTTTTAATGTGTGTTTTCAAGACAAAATAAAATAATCCCATTGGACCATTGGGAGGCCGAAAATCAGCCTTCTAGAAGGGGTTTTCCCACCCAAAGTTTAAAAAAAACACATTAAAAGGTCATGTACATTATTTAAATTAAACCCCTTTTAATTTAAATGACTCTTTCATTTTATTATTTAATGTTACTTAAACCTATTTAAATAACAATACAAATAATAAAATTCATCAATAAAATATCCTTATAATTTGTTCCACTACAAATGCAGTATTTAGAAAACCTGTTTTCTAAATTTGGTGTGATTATTTAATTGCATGATCATATCATCAATTAAATAATTGTTTGTGTTTGCAAAGCTTGTTATTGGGTATAACCCGACTTTGATCATAACGTACTAACCGCATCAATATTCTACGTGTGTTGGGCATATAGAATCTAACAGTGAAAAAGTTCTACCATACATTACATGAGGATGGTTGATTATTCCATGCTTTTGTGTGTGAATTACATGTTGAATAATCTAACCACCAAAACATGATAAATATCACATGCATTAAAATATTAACCAGGTGTGAGTTTAAGAGGACAAACATACATTCAATCAATAAGTTCATAAACATGTCTATTTTACTAACAATAAGAGTGCACATGTGTAATGAAGATTGATATGATCCCAACAAAAGGTATACTTTCTCTTCATGTGTAACCCATGCATATAACCAATGTGGGTAACTATTTATGCCATTCATAACAAAGTGAAACTAATGCAGACAAGTTAACTCTACTGCATTTGTGTCAAACAAGTATCCATAAATAGTTTGAAGTGCTAAAAACCTATGTGGACAAAAGTGTTCAACCGCATTTGTTAATGCGGAAGACATTTTCATTACCGCATTTATTTTTACTCATCCGCATTTCATGAATGTGTGACATCACTTTTTATGTATATCAAAAATGAATAAACAAGTGCTTAATCTCTTCTGTCATGATGAAGTTCAAGAAATGCGGATAACTTTATTGTTCAGCCGCATTTGTTGAAGTAAATGTGGATAAAGGAATTTTACTCAACAGCATTTGTTACAGTGAACAAATGTGAACAACTTTGTTCAGCCGTATTTGCAACAGTGAAAAAAATGCTTAAACGAACTTTGTTCAAACTACATTTGCTACAGTGAAGAAATGTTTTCATGTTTTTTCACTTTCGCATTTTTGTAACAGTACACAAATACTGATGAACCAAAACTCTTCCGCATTTGCTATAGTGAATTTAAAATTTTAACCGCATTTGTTCTGAAACTTGTAACAATTTATAAAAGCCATTCTTTGACTATTCAAAGCCATTTCAAAAGGTCATTTAATACTTTTCAAATTTGAGAGGCTTTAAACAGCGACGAGCAAAACTCACTGTTCTACATCAATCATCAACACCATTACCAAACCTGTGTTCTACGATTCATTTCCTCTTATTTGTCCTTAGTTTCGATTCACTATAACAGTAGTATCAACAAAAAATGAAAATCTTTGAATTTTGTGACCTAAAATGTCGGACTTTTGAACTAATGATGAACACAGAACCTAGGTCAAGAAAAGAAACTTAAAATATCGTTGAAGGGTTAGTTACAACACAACAACACAAAGAGGAGATTAACTAAACTTTAATCAAACAGTAAACTGGATTAACCAAGTGTTGAGATACTAAGAACACAAGTAATGTAGGAGACAAAGAACACAAAGAACACAAGTGTTTCATTTTCAAGAATGCAGTATATTGCCTTCTCTATGATCAGGATCCTTCAGGCTATCAAAGTGTCTTCTCATGTCAAAGAGGTCATGCAGAGGCAACTGAAACATATCTTTCCATGTATAAATGTCTTCAATGCCTTGATCTTTAATAACATGCCATCTTTCCAGATTTGTGGTGTATGTCCAAGACAAGATGGGTCTTCCTGATGCTAGAGAAGCTGTTTGAATTGGAGTTGGTGTAGCATCCTCCGGCTGCACATCCTTAGGCTGTTCTGATTCATCCTGAGGTTTACAAAGGGGATGCAGGCTTCTTCTTCTTCTTAGACTTTGGTCTAGAAGCCATCCTCTTCTTTCTTTTTCCAAATTTTAACTGAGAAGACCGGCCTGCAACACCAGATTGATCTTCACTGTCTTTCTCAGTTTGGACTTCCTATCTCTTAGGTTCAGATGGAGAGGGAGGTTGACCCTACTATGGATTAGAAGATGAAGCTTGCTGAGTATTAGTAGGAGGTCCGGGTTGTGTTGTGTCTGGTTGTTCAATCTTAACCTCCACTTCAGGTGGGGCCTGACTTGGAGTGGAGTGTAAGTCAGTGAGCTCCCCACTCTTAATCTTCTGCTTGATTACCCTGATATGCTCAACCATAGTGGATAGAGACATGGGTCCAAGTCTCCTTCCGGAGAATCCATACAGCTTCAAGAAGCTCATCATCCTCTGCCTATCAGCAGACTTCTTCATGCTCTTTTGGATGATGGCTCTTGATTTTGCAGCTTCTTCCCTTAGCTTCTTATTTGTTGTCTTTCTTTCCTTGACTAGCTTAAGCTCAAGTTGTTTTAAGTACTCAAACTCAATATAGTCATAAGGTAAGGGAAGGAGTGCATCTGCTTGATAGAGGCCCGTGGCACTCACGTAGTTAATCATCTTGATTCTGTCTTCTTCCTTATCTACCTGAGGTTCTTGTTGAGCCATATCCTCTTGTTTAGGACTTTCTTGAACTGGTGAGAGGGTAGGCATACCTTTGTACAGTCTTTTTCTTCTCTCTTATTTGACTTGTACTAGGAGTTCTGCATCTTCTCCCTCCTTCTTCTCTCTTGACCTTTCCAGGTCAACCAGTTCATTCAATTCATCCAAGGGGAGAGACATGACACTATCTATGTCATAGTTCTTAGTCTGCAGATAGTTATTCCTAACTACCCTTAACTCATCATTCTGAGTATCTGGTCTGGGGGCAGCCCTGATTGCAGACTCTATGCGTCTTGGAAACTCAACAGAGGAACTTTCTCCCCTTAGCCTCCTTTTCCTCTCTCTCTCCTCCTCCTCAATTCCTCAAATGTCATCTTTCTTTTCCCTTTGTCACTCACAGACCTTTGTGACTCAGGGTGGAGAGAGCTTTGGCCTTCATTGCTCGTTGTAGCATCTGAGCTCAGGCCAGAGAGAGGTTGAGAAGCACCTTCATCAGCAGGTGTCTCAGAAGGAATATGGATCTCTGTAGTAGTTGGAGATGATGAGACATGGCTCTTATGTTCTATCACTGGGCCTTCAGTCAAGGTTTCCCCTATGAAGCTAATCTTAGGGTCTACCTCAACATCCAGTTGACCGATGACATTGCTTGATTGCCTAAGTCTCCTTCTTAAGCTGAACTCTGCAATGATCCTGTCTTGGATTCTTTTAGCCAGTCTGTCAGCTTGTCTTGATTGGCTTGGGTTGACAAGTGGGATGTTGACTAGATCCAGACCTTTATAGTAGTCCAAGGTCTGAAAATTGAAGACTTCTTGCTGTCCTTGAACTCTTATGATGATGAGGTCCTTCCTGTTGTTGTCATACCTCCACCCAATGATGTGATTGAAAGATGGTGAAGGTGACATAGCCCTTGGTATCCCATCCTCAAACAGACTCTGTATGAAGGAGTTTGTGTAGTCCATATCAATGCGAACTAGAGGAGGTTACCGAGAATGCACAAAAGTGAGGATGATGAGTCCTTAATGTCCATTCTCTCTGAAGAACTCCCAGCTTCTGTGGCTGTAATGAGTTTCTCCCCCTTTTTGGTAGCATCACCCACTTGCATAGGTGAGCTGGAAGATAGGTCAATCACATCCACAGCTTCTTGTGTTCCTGGTTGAGCTCTCCTTAAGGGTCTCCCAGCTAGTTTTTCCTTAAGATATGAAATCGCAAGTTGTTGATCATTGATCCTGTTGTGTGAGGTAGTCACTTGAGATTCAAGGTGACTGACCTTTGAGACTAGGTAAGTGCATGTTTTAGACAGTTTTTGCACCAGTAGTCTCAGATTCCCCTCATATTCATCAAAAGATTCATTGGGGGATGAGATGATTGGAAAAGTCCTCTCTCTCACCACCAGCTTGAGGTTCTTGGCTGCTGGTTTTCCTCTGCTCACTGGCAATCTCAGTTGAGATGTTAGTGGGCTGAGTTGCCATGGTTGTGGTCTTAATGATGTAATCACTTTCAGAAGTGAGAGCCTCTTCCATATGGACATCCTGAACAGGTTTAGGAGTGTCCACCTCAGTTGTAGGTGAGTGATGTGGGATAGATGTAGGAAACTCAGGAGTACTCATCTCACTTTGAGTAGAGGGAAAGAAGAGAGATTCATTATACTCACTGAAACCTATATCTTCATCAGTGTAGAAATCAAGGTTGGGAATTAGTTAGTTGAGATCTATAGGCTGGGGATGGTAACTGTCCCCTGAAGGTTGATCACTTGAGTGTTGAGACTCAGAGTGATGGCTTAAGGTAGTAGGGCTAATGAGCTCATCAGGATGAGCATGAGGAACCTGAAGGGATGGGAGTGGTTTGCTCCGGAAGAGAAGTGGGAGTGGTTTGCTCCTCAAGAGAAGTGGGAGCTCATCAGCCATTTTGAAGTAGCTTAAGGACGAAGAAAGAAGAAAGAAAGAAATTTCAGAGAGAAATTTGGGGTTTTAGGTTTGGAGGAAGAACAAATGATAGAAAGAGGGGGGAAACCGTTAGGTTTATATGTGAGAAGGATTTTAGATAAAGTTTAATGAAAGAGGATAAATTTTGAAATCCGGATGTCGGTCCCACCTCTGAAAAAGTAGTTTACTTTTGCTCAAAAAGTAGTTTTCTTGGAAGTCAAAAAGCTTCCGAAGGTTAATTATCTTTGGAAGTTTTAATTAAAAAGCTTCCTAAGCTAAAATGACGTCGGAAGAATTTCAGAGAGGTTTGAGAATTTTGCTTCGGAAGAAAAATTAAAACTTGAGTGCTTTGTGTATAAACTAACAAAGCTTCTGAGAGTTAATTTTGCTTTGGAAGTAAATGGTCCTTGAAAATGAGTAAGTGTCTGAGAAAAGTTTTAAGCTTCGAAAGATAAATTTGAAAACTTTTCCGAAGGTAAATTTCTTAGACAGTTATTTATTTTGAAGGCATGATTTACTTTCAAAGTTAAAAGCATAACTTCCAAAGTATCAGAAATTTTCAAAAGTCTAAGGAAAGTCTTCAAAAAGAAATTTTCATCAAAAGAAAACATGAGCTTATGAAAGTGATGAACTAGACAACTTAGGACACACATAAATTTTAAAGAAATAATAAGAATTAGTTTTAAGAAAAGCTTACTCAAAGTTTATCATCCCAATAGCTGATATTAGATATTTAAATCTCTGTTCATCAAAGGCTTTTGTAAACAGATCAGCATATTGTTCATCTGTGTGAACTTTGACTAGTTTAATTACTCCCTTTTCATAGTTATCTCTTATTAAATGATACCTAATATTGATGTGCTTTGTCCTTGAGTGCTGCACAGGATTCTCTATGATTGAGATAACACTGTTGTTGTCTATGTGAATGGGAGTCTCCTTGATGTTTAACCCATAGTCCAGCATCTGATTTTGAATCCAAAGTACTTGAGCACAGCAGCTTGCAGCAACACTGTATTCAGCTTCAGCAGTTGATGCAGTGACATAAGATTGTTTCTTGCATTGCCATGAGACAACCCTTCCACCAAGAAATTGACATCCCCCAGATGTAGACTTTGCAGTCATGTTGCAACCACCATAATCACTATCTGTATAGGCATACAGATTGAAGTCAGAATTCTTAGGATACCATAGTCCAAGTGTTGATGCACCTTTGAGGTATCTTAGAATCCTCTTGATAGTGATAAGGTGAGACATCTTAGGGTTGGCTTGATATCTTGCATAAATACATGTAGCAAACATGATATCAGGCCTGCTAGCAGTAAGATACATAAGAGACCCAATCATAGCCCTATATAAATGCTCGTCAACACACTCCCCCTCAAGATCAGTACCAAGAGAGTGGTTTCTAGCTATGGGTGTCTTAGCAATCTTACAGTCAGTCATGTTAAATCTCTTGAGTATGTCCTGAACATACTTTGACTGACTTATGAAGATGCAATCTTCAACTTGCTTCACTTGAATTCCCAGAAAGAAATTGAGTTCCCCCATGGCACTCATTTCAAATCTGTCTTTTATCAGCTTCTTAAAGTCTTTGCAGAGCTTTAGATTAGTTGAACCAAAGATGATGTCATCCACATATACTTGAACTAGCAGTATGTCTTTTCCTTGTTCTTTGATGAAGAGAGTTCCATCTGTAGTACCTCTCTTGTATTCATATTTACAAAGATACTCAGATAGTGTCTCATACCATTTCCTGGGTGCCTAATGCAGCCCATAGAGAGCTTTGCCAAGCTTACAGACATAATCAGGATGATCAGGATCTACAAAACCAGGTAGCTATTTGACATAAACCTCTTCATCTATCACTCCATACAAAAAGGCACACTTAACATCAAGTTGAAAGACCTTGAAGTTCTTGGATGCAGCAAATGCCAGGAATATCCTAACAGCTTCTAATCTTGCCACTGGAGCAAAGACATCAGTGTAGTCAATCCCTTCTTCTTGTGTGTATCCTTGAACAACTAGTCTAGCTTTGTTCTTGATGATGATGCCTCTATCATCTTTCTTGTTCCTAAACACCCATTTGGTTCCAATGGTAGTCTTCCCAGAAGGAAGAGGACAAAAGTTCCAAACTTTCTGCCTTTTGAATTAAAGCAGCTCTTGTTGCATAGCTTCAACCCAACTTCCATCCTTTAGAGCTTCATCAACTTTCTTTGGCTCTATATAGGATAGAAATCAAGAGTGAAGACAAACATTTGCTTCATGGGTTTGTCCTCTTGTCTTTACCCCTGAGACAACATCTCCAATGATGTTTGTCGTAGGGTGAGACTTGTGGATCTAAGCTGAGGGATCACAGTGAGTTGTTGAGAAAGATCTAAATTAGAGAAATTTAAATCTGGCATGGATGTTTCTCCCACCACATCAGCACACTTTTCAAGTGAAACTTGATCCAAGCAGTGTGTGACATCATTGATGTTCTCATCAATGGTGTGGTTAGTGGCATCAAGAATTTCTTAGTCACTGTCACCACCACCATTGTTGTCTTCCATAGTTGAGGTGTTCTTATCTGGTTGTAGAGCCTCTGAGCTGGAATTTGAAGGCATACCAGATGTATTAGCTGAATTTGTCATTGTTGGGCTGACAGAAACCTCATTTGCAGAAGTGGTTCCAATTGGAGCTGAAGATATATGTCTTGAGGATCTTCCTAGCTCAAATCTTGGATCAGGATCATTTGTATTTAAATTTGTTGCAGATCCTAAAACATTCTTAAAAGATTTGTTAAAACAGTTGGTAACCAAATCAAGATCAAACAACCAATCCGGACCAGAACCAGCAACAAAGGGTGTGTGTTCATTGAAAGTCACATTGGCTGACTCCACAACAATTCTAGTTCTGAGATTGTATACTCTATAAGCCTTAGCTTGGGAAGAGTATCCAATAAAGTCTCCATCATGTGATTTCTCAGCAAACTTGGCAATTTGATATTTGGTATTCAAGATGGTGCAAGGACATCCAAATGACCTGAGAAAGCCAATGAAAGGTTTCCTCTTGTGCCAAAGTTCATAAGGAGTCTTGCCATGAGTCTTAACTACTAAACTTTGTTCTGCACATAGCAGGCAGTGTTGACTGCCTCTACCCAGATGGTGATGGGCAGTTTAGAGTCAGACAGCATGGTTCTTGCAGCTTCAATCAGTGTCTTGTTTCTCCTCTCAGCGACACCATTTTGCTGAGGAGTCCTGGGAGCATTGAATTTTCTTGAAATACCCATCTCTATGCTGAGCTTACCATTTTTGACCTTGCCCCTTCCAGAATTGTGACCGCCTTCATCTCCGCCAAAAGCAACTGGTCCTCCATCAATCCTTTCAAAGTTCTAGAGTAGTGACCTATTGCCTATCATGTGCCTGGAGCAGCCACTGTCTATGATCCAGACATTTCTGTTTGTCTTTAGTTGTCCCTGGACAAAGAGAATGATTAGTTATATTTGAAAACCCAAGCCTTGCTTGTCTTAGGCTCATTTGCAGAAGGTAATTCAACAGTAATAGATCCTATGGTTGTACTAAGAGGATCTTGAGCTGTTGTTGATGGAGAAATCTTAGTCACTTGGTCTTTCTTAGACATCCACACCACCTTTGGAGTCTTGGACTTGACCTTCAAAACTTTAGAAGCTTTTGGAACTTTAGAAGTTTTGATGATTGAACCTTCGAAAGATTCTGCAGACACTGCAGCAGACTTTAGTGCTTCAGAAGAATTCCTTTCTTCCGAGACCAAAAATTCTTCCGAAGAGAATTTTCCACTTCCCTTCTTGTTAGATTTGGAGCTTCCGAAGCAAACAGGTTTTCCTTTCGAAGCTTGAATCTTCTTAGAACTCTTTGAAGCCTTTGTTTTGGTCATATGGACAATACCTTTAGGATTGAAGAGACAATCCTTGGCAATGTGAGTGGTACTTTCACACATGACACAATTCATTTTCTTCATCACAAGAGCCTTTTCTTTGGAATAGGACTGTCTTTGGTCACATCCCTTCTCCACCTCCACCTTTGTAGATGATGAGACAATCCTCTTGGGCTGAGGACTGTGCTTGGAGTTTGATGGTCCAGGCTGTGCTGCAGTGGTACACAGCAGATCGGTCTTCCTCTTGCTGCTGAGATGAGTTGAACAAGAACCAGAACTCTTAGCAGAAGAGTTTTGGTTGATGTCTTCAGTCCCTACCACTTTAAACCCTGCAGAAATAAAAACTTGTTTCTTCTTAGAGTCAAAAGTAGCCTTGATCTCTTGAGCCTTCCTTGCCTTTCTTTTGCTTTTTCTAATCAAGTTCTTTCTCATGGACTTGGTCATCACAGTCTTCACTTTCTCCTTAGAAGGATAATGGCCCTTCTTGGAATCCTCCTCTTCACTCTTTGCAGAGGGATTCTTCACTATCTCTTCTTCATCCTCTTCACTCATAGGATCTATGAGAGGAAGCTCATCTTCACAAGTTCCACACCTAAGAGATCTTACTGACAAGATTGTGTGTGGAGGAGCTATCTCATTGGATCCCATTCCCTGCCTGTTTTGATAGCACACTTTGTTGTGCAGGGATGAGGATATCATGTTCTTGAAGGTCTCCTCTTAAAGAACACTCTTTTTTGCCCTGGCTTTGCTGATCACAAGCTCAGCCTGGCACTCAGTTAACTTGGTTATGAGATCTTTGATTTGAGTCCTATAATCTATGTGTTCATGTTTTAGAACTAAAATGGTTTTCTCTAAGTCCTCTATTTTCAGCTTATAATCATTTTTAGAGTTTCTAAAATCAGATTTTAAAATGTTTAAGGACTCAAGGTCAGATCTTAGTTCCAAGTTGTAGGACCTGTACCTGTTAACTTTAGCAATGCATTCAGGAGTATAGAGATGTTCAAATACCTTGGCTTCATCATGATCAGCCATTAGTGCTTGGTTTGGAGAAGCATCTTCCACCTGAAAGCTCTAGTCAAAGGCTCCTTCTTCAACAGCAACAACAGCTTGCTGCTTTGACTTCTCATTATGGAGAGCTTTGTCAGTGTAGTTTGGTCTGGATTGTGTTTGGCCACCATTTGTTCTAGGTGCCTTACACTCTCTGCCAACGTGGCCCATCAAGTTACAGTTGTAACACTTGATTTTTCTTTTGTCCAGTCAAAACTTTCCACTCGTTGCATTACTTGGAAACTTCCTTCCAGTCCTCTTGTAGAACTTCTTGGCTCTGTGAGTGAGAAGAGCCATCTGCTGGACTATTTCATCAGAAGAAACAAAAAGCTTGAGAAGAGCTTGTCTCTTGGAATGGGCTTCCTTGAGTGTAGTTCTCCTTTGGTGTCTCTGGGAAGGTGATGAAAGGACCCTTTGGTGAGTTGTCAGGGTAGCATAAGAGATGATGTTTGGGTTCTATGCTATCCCTTTCAATCATATGCAGGGCTGAACCCATCTGATTGTTGGAGTTTCCAGATGAACCTTGCATGTTCATTTCCATCTGGTAGCCACTAAGAATCCCATATAACTCTATCAGAGTAAGAGTTTTGAGATTTTCAGTTCTCTTGATCACCATACAGTAGTGTGTCCATTACCTAGGAAGTGAGGACATGAACTTCTTTACAATGTCTCTGTTTTCAAGAGAAACTCCTCCATCCACTAGGGTATCACAATCTCAACATACCTGAAGTACTATTGAGCCATGGTTTCACTTATTTTGAAGGTGAAGTTTTCAAACTACTACTTCAGGAGATCCTTCTTGTTCTCCTTGGCTTCAAAAGAACCCTCATACATCAGTTTTAGTGCATCCCACAACTGCTTGGCTGTTTTGCACTTCTTGAAACCTTTGTATACAGAGTTTGGAAGGGCAGTTTGAAGATCTATCATGGCCTTTCTGTCTATCTCTACTCTCTTCCTATCTTCATCAGAGTAGTTAGCCACATCTTTGGGAATCATACCAGCACGAGTAGCAGAATGGGTGCTGGGTATGAAAGGTCCATTCTCAATAGACTCCCACATTCTTGAATCAAGAGACCTGATGAAACCTTCCATTCTTAATCACCAAGTATCAAACTCATCAAGAGTGATCAGTGGGGACTTGTTCATGGTTCCAGTTTCCATATCAGTTTTGGAAATGGCTACCATTTGAAAAGTTTTAGTATTTGTGTGTGTGAGGATCTTAAGATGGTGAGATCTTATATCAAGAGCATGAAATGCTCTGATACCAAATGCAGGATTGTTGAAGGGTTAGTTACAACACAACAACAGAAAGAGGAGATTAACTAAACTTTAATCAAACAGTAAACTGGATTAACCAAGTGTTGAGATACTAAGAACACAAGTAATACAAGAGACAGAACACACAGAACACAAGTATTTGGTTTTCAAGAATGCAGTATATTGCCTTCTCTATGTTCTATTACAAGTGTTACAAAGCATATTCGAAAGATACAAGAACATGAGATACTTATACTACATCCTACAACCGGCTATACTTTGAAAGCCAGTTGGATACAGTTGAATAGACACAAACAAATCAATTGTAAAGTCAAAAGGCAGATTGCCTTTTGACTTGTGACTATGACATGCCATTGCTCACATCCTTATCTATTACAAAAAGGATAAAGTACATAAAGTAGAAAGTTACACACTCAAGACCTCAATGTACAGTTACCAAAAGCATGGACCTTTTCACCAAACCATGTAAGTTGGTGACTTGCGGAGGCACAGCAGAAAGGTGTCCAGCTTTATGGAACAGTACATAAGATAAAGTATGTTACTAAAAGTCTTTGGAAGAAATCTGTCTTCATGAACTTGAAGCTTCGGAAGACTTTGTCTCTGAGGCTTTAGAAGACTTCTTGTTTGGCTTCGGAAGATATTGGTCTTGGCTTCGGAAGATTTCACACTTAGAGTATTTTCTGTTTCATGTTAAACTTCCTAAGCTTCTTCTTTAATGCACTTGTGCAGCATGCAGGAAAGACTAAAGATGTTTAGCTTGCATCAGCCTCTTCATTAATCTGTACACAGTAGTATCGAACAAAAAGGGAAAATCTTTGAATTTTGTGACCTAAAATGTCGGACTTTTGAACTAATGATGAACATAGAACCCTAGGTCAAGAAAAGAAACTCAAAATCAGACTTGATTTAAGAAATGATGATCATTTTCAACTACAATGATCAAGTTACCTAAGAAGAATAACAACCAACAAGTAAATTTCAAAATCATGTTCATTACATGAACAGAGCATAACAAAAGATGAAAATGTTAAAATCAAATCTTGAATCTAAAAGTTGAAAAGAGTTTAAAAACAATAAATATGATATCTCCAAACATGAAAAACAAAATAATAGTGATTATTCATGATAACATCAAGCTTAGGAATGATTCCTATGGAACAGTACCTTCAAACAATCAATTTTGACCATCAAAAGTCAAATTGATAAAACTTGCTTGATGTATGCTTTACAATCTGATGAGTATTATCCAATAATCTAATTCATATGCCTCTATTGTACATGGCAAATCTCACCTGGAGCAAGCTCCACAATGTCAGCGGTTATCTTGACCCTGATGTACCTGAGGCTGAAGGTCTTAGAGACATGATCAGATTCGTTTCCACTACCAGAGTGGCTCATGCAATTACAGTAAGACTTGCCATTTATGATAGATTCACAATGGTCTTTCTGGAGCACTGCTATGGTGATAGAGATAGATGGTGAAAGAACTCTATCTGGAAGGATCACTGATGATCATACTTTGACTATCAATGAACAAACTATGAGACAATGTCTACAAGTTGGTGATGATGCCAACACTCCATAGAGCTTGACGATGATGATATCGCTTCTTCCTTTTCCAATATAGGATATGAGGAAAGATTTGATGGCAAACCTATTATGAAAGGATTAGTTGACTTACAATGGAGGTTCCTGATTCATTCTACCAACATTGTTTGTCAAAGAGGAAGACAAGATGGAATGACATTCTAGTAATCACATCTTCTGCCATATGTGCTTTATGCACTAACAGGTTATTCAACATGCCTGCCTATGTGTTTAATGGTTTGGTTTCAAACATTCAGGAAGGGAGACACATGTTCCTAATATATCCAAGGTTCTTATAATCGCCCATCATAAATATTTCCTAGACATTGTACCTCAAGGTCCTGTGATGGATATTCCTCATTATGATGCTAAGTCTTACAAGTACATCAAAAATAGAGATCCTAGGAGCTTTTATAGTGGAACCCACTCTCCTTTGCTGCCCTAGATGCTTCAATAGATTAGTCCAGAAGAACATATTGAAGAACAAGAGGCTCCTGTTGATAAGCCAAATCAAAAAGAAGAAGCACCTGCTCATGATTGGCAAACTGCTGATGAGCAAGTGGTAGAAAGTGATGAAAGATAGAGGACATATGAAGAAAGTCATGAAGCAAAAATAGCCTCACCTATCATGCCCTATCCTATACCATCACCATAAAGACTACCTATCCCATCACCGCAATTACAACCCTTCATATCTCCACTGTTGGACCAAAAGAACCAATGAGCCGGATCAGAAAAACCTTTAAGTCCCACAGACGTCACAACAACTATTGAAGGCCACAACAGCTGAAGACAACAGCTGATTACAAAGTCTGAAGACAAGTGCTGAAGACAAAGTCTGAAGACAAATGCTGAAGAAAAAGTCTAAAGACAAGTGCTGAAGACAAAGTCTGAATACAAGTGCTGAAGACAAAGTCTGAAGACAAGTGCTAAAGACAAAGTCTGAAGACACAAGTGCTGAAGACCAAAGTATCAGACGTTGTCACAACAGCTGAAGAGGTCTTCTTCAGTAGTTTTGACGGTTTACCTTTCAGTAGTTTTATGTTTTATCTGTTCAGTAGTTTGACACAACAGCTGAAGAATACTTCTTCAGTTGTTGTGCTCATCAGTAGTTTTATGTTTTTCAGTAGTTTTGTAAAAAGACTGAAGAGCTTGTTCTTCAGTCGTTGTAGTTTCAGTAGTTTCTTATCAGTAGTTTTATATTTTGTACTTAACACTCTGATATGTTCTCAGTAGTTGTGAACATTTCAGTAGTTTGTTAAGAGTTAGTTATTTTTGTAATAGATCTGCCAGTTGTCACTTTCCCGTGATAACAGCAGCGATTGCACTCTATATAAGGAGTGTCAACCTATTGTAATAAGTAGAATGATTTGATCAGAAATATTCGATATCATAGAAACATTCCTTGTTACAGAAATATATTCTCTCGTTATAACCGTATTTGTTCTTAATGCATACGAGTATCAAATTCTTGCTTCAATTTGTCTAATTCTTGTTCTTATTCCGCTGCGTTACGCTCTAATACATCAAACTTGTGATCACTGATCCTGACAAATGGTATCAGTGCAGGTTAATCATTGATTGATCTAATAATTGATCATTGAAACTGCTATTCAAGATCCAAGTTTGATTGAATTAGCATTTTTTTGCAAGAAACGGTTATAGAGATTGAATTTTCTGTGTTTCTGGTCATTCATCCTGAGATTTTTCTCTTGGTTTTCATTGAGTTTGTTGTGGTCTATGTAAAAACGTTTAAAAGCTTGAATTAAATTGTATTTGGACTGAAAATGACTACTCCTTCCATGATCCTCACAATACTGGTTCCTCAACCAAGCCTCCAATGCTGGGTAGAGTATAACATATGGCAATGACGAATGCTCCATCACCTGTCTGTTAACAGCGCAGGTTTTTGGACATCAGTGGTACATGGTCCACTCAAGCCTATGGTGAATAACCGGAAACCAATCAAATGGTTCCGAAGAGGAAGGAGCAATACTCAGATAAGATAAGAAATTGTTTGAGATTGATGCAAAAGCCCATGGAATTCTGGCCATGGCACTGCCCAATGAAATCTATTCTAGGCTAATGCATCATGAAACTGCCCATGACCTTTGGAATGCCTTGAAAGAACAATTTGGAGGAACAGATGATGTCTTGGAAAATAATAGAGAAATCCTTGCCCAACAATACGAGACATTCTCTCATAGAAAGGTGAGACACTGACTCAACAGTTTGAGCGGTTCTCTTGTTTGATCTCTGAATTAAAAATGGTCAAACTTGAGTACACCAATATCCAGATGAATAACAGATTTCTCAGATCACTGCCTGAGAGATGGGACACATATACTATTGTCCTACGCTCTAGTGCAAATTTGGACAAACTATCTCTCACCCAACTCCATGGGAAATTGCTCACATTTGAGAGAGAGATAGAACAGAAACGAAAACTGTCTTCATCTGGAAAGCTCACTGAAGACTTTGTACCAGGCAACACTGCCTTGGTTGGTCATGAGTTAGAATATGCTTCATCTGAATGCCAGTATGATGAGCATATTGATTTCTCCTCAAACACTTCTGATTCTGCGTTTGTGAGTGTTGATAGTCAGTTTACTGGGTGTAATAATGACAATCTATGCTTCATCATGGATGATCTCAAGGGGATTGCTGATGATGACTTAGAAGAGATGGATATTTTGAGTCAAATGGCCTTGATAAATATCAGATCTCAGAAGTTCTACAAAAGAACTGGAAGAAAGTTCCCAGGACTCTCTGGCAAAACAAAGTTGGTTTTGACAAGAGTAAGTTGAAGTGTCACAAATGCCACAGGCTTGGACACTTTTCTAAAGAATGCAGATCATCTGGATCTAATTCCTCTGCACCTTTTGTGACTTTCCCTGGCAATAGTCAACAACACAGAGGGCAACATCCTATCAATTCTAGTCATCATTCTCAACCACAATCTCCTGCATATTTTGTTCCTCAGGGTCAAATGCCATATCCTAACCCTTGTTATTACATGCCACAGTCAAATCAAGTTCAAGTTTCTATAGTGCCACAACCTCATGCACTACCAGAACCTTAACCATCTCAATCCATCAACCTCCTCAACCTCAACAACACAGCTTCTTCACCCCTGGAGTTGTTGACTGGAGCAGTTTACCGGATGACGTGTCTGGTCATGAACAACTATTCACAGGTGCTGGTCAACATAGTGGTGACAGTCCTTTTAGGAATCTGGCTCTCATGGCCCTGAAGTCTACTGAGGGTTCCTGCTCAAATGCATCATCTTCACAGGTAACTCAGGTATCTTCGGAGGCTAAAGCCAAGTTATGTTCTGAATCATGCATTGCTGCCTTTGTCTCCATTAGAGAGGCAAATGTAGCATTAATAAATCAAAAACTTGAGTTTGAGAAAACCATTTCCAAAAGAAAAGCTGAGTTTGAGTCTGCTCTTAATAGTAAAAATGATGAGATTTATAAGCTTAAATGCCAATTAAATGATGAAAAGGCCAAGCTAGATGTTATTCTGGAAGACTAGAGAAGTCTCAAAGTAACCCTTGCAGTCACCCAGGTAGAGTGTGATCGATGGGTACAATCATGCAAAGGTTTTGAAATGCTTCTTAGTAAGCAATCTGCCTCCAATGTGAAGTTTGGTATTGGTTATAATCACACTACTCCTCCTATAGATTTTGCTTCAAGAGCATAAGTGAAATCTGATAGAGGAAAGCAATAACCAATCCACCTCATCATGTGATTCACTTTTTGATAGAGCATCATCAAAAGTTGAAGTCAGCACTAAGCCCTCTCAGAACCCATCAGCTGATGTTGATGGTTCCACTGCTGACACTCACATGATCAAAGAGATGATCAACTCAGGAGCTATTTCTGGAAGTCCTGAAAGGACTGGAGAGCAAGATTAACACCTGAAGTTCAAACTCCAACTACTGTCAGCACTGAAGAGAAGAGAAAACTGTCAGTAGAAAGAGTTTGAAGACTACTAAAGAGGAAGTCAAGAAAGCAAATAATGCTTCCAAAGTACTGAAGAGCAAGTCTTTAGTAGTTTCATTCTCTTTAGTTGATGATCAACATAAGATGAAGAAGAAACCATGTGAAGTATGTGGTTTGTTCATCATTTACAAATGATTGTTGGTACAAAACGGGATCCAAACTCAAACATAAAGAGGAAAGTAAAGAGAAAATGGTTAAAATGAAAACTGAGTTTGAAGCCACATTTGTACCGCAACATCAAATCCTGTAACCCTTAAGTCCAAAACAAATCCAAAAAGGAAGGGGTTAAACAGGTAACAACTGAGATTGCTCAAAAGAAGAAGGTGCAACATCAGAACTTATCAAACTCCAATGCCAATGTGTCTGAAGAGCTGAACGCCTTATCACAAAATCAGACACAGCTGGTTATGATGGTTCAACATCTATTGGGAAGAGTTAACCAATTAGATGTTCCTATGTTGAAACCACAAAAAAGGAGGTCCAAGCCAAAGGATTCCTTTTCTTCACCAGTTTCTTCCTCTCAGGCTGTTGTTTCCAACAAACATGTTAGTTTACCATATGTTGATGAGAACAGGCCCAAAACCAAAAAGGTTTGGGTCTCAAAATCTAACTTATTTGTTGTATTTTGCAGGGTTCTTCAACATACCTCAGAGGCATCTGGTATGTAGACAGTGGAGGATCCATGCATATGACAGGAAACAGATCACTTCTTAATGACTACTCTCAAGGAAGGAAGGGGTTTGTGTCATTTGGCAATGATGCAAAGGGTTACATCATCGGCAAAGGCTTTGTTTCCAATGGGGAAATAAAGTTGATGATGTTGACCATGTGGAAAATCTCAAGTACAACCTCTTGAGTGTCAGTCAAATGTGTTACAAAGGCCATGTTGCTCTTTTCACCAGTCAGAACTGTCGGATTCTGTCATCCAAAGTTCTAAGTTTGATTGATAAGGTGTTGGATGAACACACTCTCCTAAAGGCCAACAGAACAGGAAGAGTGTATGCCTTAGATCTTTCCAAGAAAATAGATCTCAAAGGCCATCCTTGCCTATTTTCCAAGGCTTCCCCTCAAGAATCTATTCTATGGCATAGAAGGCTGGGTCATGTTAATCTTAAAAACATAAATCAGCTGATAAACCATGGTTTAGTAAGGGGACTGTCTATGAAGGAGTTCAAGTGTGAAGATAACTGCACTGCTTGTTTAAAAGGAAAACATCACAAAGCTTCATTTCCCTCCATAGAAGAACCTAAGTCCACTGCCTGCTTACAGCTTCTTCACATGGATCTCTTTGGTCCTGTGAGAGTGATGAGTATGGCTAGAAGAAATACTGTCTGGTAATTAGGATGATTACTCCAGATTTTTATGGACTTTCTTCTTGCATTCAAAGGATGAGGCTGCGCAGTCCATTATGAACTTTGTGTTACACGTTGAGAAGCAGTATTCCCTACCAGTTAAGTGTGTGAGGAGTGACAATGGTACTGAATTCAGAAACCACACACTTGATGAGTTTTACTTATCAAAGGGAATCAAGAGGCAGTATAGCATCCGAAGAACTCCTGAGCAAAATGGAGTAGTGGAGAGAAAGAATAGGACCCTTATTGAAACTGCAAGGTCCATGTTGGCTGATTCTGGACTGCCAATGACTTTTGGCTCAAGCTGTCAATACAGCTTGCTATGTACAGAATAGAGTTCTAGTAAATCAGAGGTTGATGAAGACTCCATATGAAGTTCTTCATCATTTGGCCCCTCTAATTTCATTCTTCAGAGCATTTGGGTGTCCTTGTTTCATTCTCAACACATGGGATCAACTCCAAAAAATTGATCCTAAGGTGGATGCAAGGTACTTTGTTGGTTATTCATCAATTGCAAAGCATACAGAGTCTTCAACTGTAGAAAAAAGATGGTTGAAGAGACTCTACATGTTAAGTTTAATGAATCTCCAAAGGGCAAGATTCCACAAAGCCCTGTGGAGATATTTGATTTGGACATACTACAATATGTTCCTTATCAAACTCCTGCTGTTGCTCCTGTCAACAGTTCACCACCTGGTGGTTCTGCTGGTGCTGATGATGATGATGATAGCAGTACTCACCTCTTCAGGTTTAGTGATCAACTGCCTGATTCAGCTAGACCTGATGGTCCTGTAGCTCCAGTAGCACCATCCACAACAAATGCTGATGAGATTTCTTCAAATTCAACTTCCTTTGAATTACCATCCACTGATTGGTTTCAAGGAAATGATATCTATTGCTGCTGAGCCTGCTACAAACACTTGCACAGATCTCATTGTGTATCAAGATCTGATGAATCACCCTATGTCTCAAATCATTGGTGATATCACTGCTGGCGTATCAACAAGAAGTCAATTGTCAAATTCTGCTTCTATGCTCTCTTCATCAGTCAGCAAGAGCCAAAGAATTATCACATTGCTTTAAAGGACAATGGATGGGTTGATGCCATGCAGCTTGAGCTTCTTCGTTTCAAGAAACAACAAGTGTGGGAACTGGTTCCTCTACCTCCAGGTAAGTGTGCAATAGGCACTAAATGGGTGTTTAGGAACAAAACTGATGAAAATGGGCTCATTGTTAAGAACAAGGCCAGACTGGTTGTTCAGGGGTTTGCACAAGAAGAAGGTATTGATTATGATGAAACCTTTGCCCCTGTAGCCAGACTGGAAGCAATTCGATTATTTTTAGCTTATGCTGCTTATTAAAACCTTAAAGTTTTTCAAATGGATGTCAAAAGTGCATTTTTGTATGGGAAAATTAAAGAAGAGGTTTATGTATGTCAACCACCAGGCTTTGAGGACAATAAACATCCCAATTGGGTGTATAAGCTTGATAAGGCTCTTTATGGGTTGAAACAAGCTCCTAGAGCCTAGTATGAGACATTATCAAAATTTCTTCTGGAAAATAATTTCACTAGAGGCTCCATAGATAAGACTTTATTCATTAAGAAAGTTGGGCAGCATAATCTACTTGTTCAAATTTATGTAGATGATATTATTTTTGCATCCTCTGATCCACAGTTGTGTGATGCCTTTACAAAGTTGATGCAACAGAAGTTTGAAATGAGTGCCATGGGAGAATACAGTTCTTTCTGGGTTCGCAAATCAAACAAAAGGCTGATGGAATTTTCATTCATCAGTCCAAATACACGAAAGATCTTTTGGAAACTTTGATTTACAAAACTGTAAGCCCTGTTCTACCCCCATGTGCAGCACCACACAACTGGATACAGATCAGAAAGGTAAAGTGGTTGATGAAACACTTTACAGATGTATAATGGGTCCTTGATGTATTTAACAGCTTGTAGACCAGATATTATGTTTGCTACATGTGTTTGTGCTAGATTTCAGGCTGCACCTAAGGAGTCTCATTTGATTGCAGTCAAGAGGATCTTTAGATATCTGCAAGGCACCCATTTCTAGGTTTATGGTATTTTACTAGAAATTCTGGTAAATTAGTTGCTTTTTCTGACAGTGACTATGCAGGGTGTAAGTTGACAAGGAAATCATCTTCTGGTGGATGTCAATTCCTAGGCAACTGCTTGATTTCTTGGTAGAGCAAGAAACAGACCTCAGTTGCTACATCAACTGCTGAAGCAGAGTACATTGCCGTTGCAAGCTGTACATATCAGGTACTCTGGCTTCAAAACCTATTATTGGATTATGGCATAACAGAGACTAAGACCCCATTGTTAATGGACAGCTCTTCAGCTCTTTGTATTGTCAAGAATCCTGTCCAGCACTCTAGGACTAAACATATTCAAATCAAACACCATTTTATTAGAGATTGTTTTGAAAAAGGTCTGATTGATCCAAAATTTGTTCCTAGTGCTGATGAGCTTGCAGACATTTTTACTAAGCCTTTGGATAGTTCAACTTTCCACAACCTGGTGTTAAGGCTTGGTATGCTGCAGCTAGAATAAGTGACAACTACTGATGATCTCAGCTCACAAGTACCGATGATCATTAGTTCATTATTGTCACATATAAGTACTCATGAGTTTTTTTTACCCTCAGTAGTTTTATAACTACTGAAGGCTACATACCTCACCAGTATTGAAGTATTTATCTGTTAAAACAGCTGATGTAGCTACAACAGCTGATGTAGTCACAACAGTTGATGCAGCTACAACTACTGATGTCAGAAATGCAGATTACTGATGTCCTATGAAACACCTGAAAAGTAGATGAAAAGTGATGAGTAAGTGTTGAGGACAGTGTGAAATAGCTGAAAAGCTATGAATTGACGAAAACAACTGATGAGTAATTACTCTTCAGTTGTTTCTACAACTGCTGTTTCATTAAAACAACTGAAGCCAAAACTATGTCTTCAGTAGTTTACAACTACTGAAGACTAACACCAAGTCTTCAGCTGTTTACAACAACTGCTGACAAAACCACTGTCTTCAGTAGTTTCACACTACTGATGACTAATACCAAGTCTTCAGTTTTTTCATCACCTGAAGTCAAAACTGTCTTCAGTAGTTTTATAACTACTGATGACTAAATCAGAGACTCAGCTGTTTCAACGTCTGATGGCTAAAACCAAGTCTTCAGTTGTCTTATAACAACTGCTGATCACCCAATACGTCGTCAGCCTTTTCAAACCTCTGAAAGTTAATACCAGGTCATCAGTAGTTTCAACAACTGATGACTCACACCAAAACCTTCAGTTTTTTCTAACCGACCCTTTAAATTTATCCCACCTTCAGAGTTTTTATCCTCTCTCTCAAACCTACGTTCAAAAACTCTCTACCCTCTCTTCATCAATGGCGACCATGCAACTAAAACCACAACACAACTGTGTCGCACATCTCACCAAATCGCCATACTGGACCAAGTTTCATAACACCATTGATTTAATGGTTCAGTCACCCTACAAAATGGCTTTTCTAGTAAATCCCACCATATATGCCGAATCCCTTAACCAATTCTGGACAAACATCACTCTGGTCTCCGAGGAGAATGACACAGAGTCTCTTCAATCGTTTGTCCATGTCCAAAAAGTGGTCATTACTCCAGACACTCTTCGCCAAACCCTTAATCTGGATGATGCCACTTTCCCAACTGGTTATCCAAAGGGCACAACAGATCAATCATTTGCCCACCATGGATACCAGGGTAACCTGAGTGCATCTACCATAGTGAAGAAACATTTCCCGGATGCCGAACGTCTCATATTTCATATGGTAAATGTATGCCTTGCCTCCAAGACTTCATCATGGATCAAATGTCCACAACGTGGCAACAGGTAATGTACTCCATCCTAGAGCAACAACCTTTAAATTTTTCTAAAATATTATTTTTAGAGCTCAAGGATATGGCCCAAAAACAACTTGCTAGCCGTTGGATATTATATCCTCGGTTCATAATGGCCATAATTGAAAACCAGCTTCAAGCTGAGGGACTTGTTGGCCTGGGAGTCCCTGCTACGGCTGTATTGCCTGAAGTATACTCCCGGCACAACTCTGACCAATCACTCAAAATGGCTGCCAAGCTACGCAAACCCACGCAGCTGGAACCCACAGCCACCACCTCCAAATCCAAAGTCCCCCAAACCCACTAAAAAGAAGACAAAAAAGGCTACTCAGGGAAATGAGTCCCCTGAGGATGCCCCTGCAACACAAACGCAGGCTATATCCACTGGTTATAACCCCCTAGTGGATACAAGGACTTCACCAGCCACAGCCGCTCAGGATTCCTCTCAAAAGGAGCCTGCAGCAACCACAGAAGGGGTACCCACAAATCTGGGATCTTCCTCATTTGAGGAGATTGCCATTGAAGAGCACCATTCTCCCTAGGTGCACACTGCTTTTACCCCATCTCCCCATGCAACCCCCCCAAAGTCCAACCATTATCATTGCAAACGTGCTGACTCAGCTGCATGCCTCTCCTCCTCCGCAACAACCACCACAAAGGGGAGAACCACAGCTATTGAGGACGAGGATCACCATGCTTCTGACAACCCACAGCACAGCACCGGTTTACACGTTCTATCTCTTGGTGTGGATATGGAGATTAGAACATCTAGTGAGGCTGCCACCTCTTCTGAATCAGCACATGATCAGAATGACGCTGGTAACATAGCTAAGACCTCACTAGAGGCAACAGCTGATGAAGGACATAGTCCTGAGGCTGGAAGTCCCCAGTTCCAAGAAAAAGGGGCACATGCTAAAACTGGTCTACACCCAGTGCATGTACATCCTGCTACAATAGGAGGTCACGTGATTCAGCATCTGCTGATGATGACCTGGGCTTCTTTTATGATGTTCTGGCCCATAACACAATTCTTGAGGAAGAAGTCAGTAGACTACAAAGACTACTTGACCAATTCTTTCAACAAGTAAGTCCATCTGCCACCACAAGAAACCCATAGATGGCACCTTCACCTGAAGGTCTCCCACACACTCAGCCACTCAAACTTCCAAGCCACCAGCCTCTATTTCTGGCACTGCTTCTCAGGGACAAAACCTCTCTGAGCAAACAACTGCTATCTTTTAGCAATCCCTACCTCTCATCACCCCAATGATCACAGACATTGTGATCAAAACCATGGATGAGAGGCTTCCCAATCATACAACCCCTGGTGGAGGAGAATTGTGAGCACCAGGCTTTCTGCTACTCAAACCCTTGCAACCAATGCAACCAAAAAGGGGGAGAGTCAGTCAGTGAAAGCAAAGAGAGAAGAGCAAACTGAAAGAAAAGGAAACAAGAAGGAAGAGGAGTCTGTGAAGGGAACCGAAAAAAATGATCAAGTGGGTGAAAGTCACAAAGACTTTCATGTCACATATAAGAAGAGGAAGGGTGAAGGAAAAGAGAAAGAACTCCAACTCGATGTGATGATCAAAATGGCAGATGCTACACATAGTAAATCAATGGATGCCATTATTGATCAACTGTATAGACAAGGGTTCGATACTGCACAGCTTGACTCAGAGATCAGGAGACTTGAAGTTGAAGAAATTAACTCAAGATGGGCATGTTATGATGCATTAGAAAGAGAGAGACTAGAGATCATGATCAGATTCATTGCAAACATATCTTGGGAGATCATTGATCGAGATTAGATCATGGACCAGGGATAGTATCTTGGCCATAACCTCCAAGATCTGTTCATTTGAAGCATACACTAAGGGTTTAGTAGTCGAAGCTTTGAATAAAGCAGTAGCAGGGAGCAGGACTGAGCTAGCCAAACACTCAAAAGCCACACTCACCTCTAAAATGCTAACTCAGCCTGTCAACATTCCCTCTCCAAAACAACCACAACCACAACCCACAAACCAACTCCCTTACCCTCTAAACCAACAGCCGATGATACACCCAAGAAGAAGAAGAGAAGGGTGTTGAGTCTAGAAGAAGAAGAAGAAGAAGAGGATGATGTGGAAGAAGATAGGGTGCCTCTGTCTATAGTCCTAACATTGCCTAAAGCCAAACCCATGCCCATCACTCCCACCTCACAGATGGAAACTGTGAGAGTAAAGATTGAAGAAGAGCAGCAGCAAAGGCTTCATGACGATGAGATGTTGAAAAGCATCGACAAAACTTATGCTGCTTCTTCATCAATAATTAGTATGAAGAAAGAAGCTTGAGGTTGTACACCCTTTCCAACACATTTCAATATCAGAAGGAAAAGGTGAGAGTATGGCCTGATCCTAGGGTGGCTCACAGGATTGTAAAGAAAGACATTCCTTCGAGATACAAGGGCCAAGTAAAAAGGATCGTAGATGAAGAGATCACAGTGGTCCTTGTAGTATCACCCTGGGAGATTGTAGAAGATTTCAAGAAGGCCTATGAGACTAAACAGCCACCCCAAAAGATGTTAGAGAACAGAGTTATTAAAAAGGGGTAAAAAGGGGTTAGTCTATAAGAGGCTTGAGAACTTCAAACAAAATGAGCTCAGTCTGTTACTTGAAGGGACTCATCCTGATGAGTTTGCATACAGACAGATTACAACAGTTGAGCTCAAAAATGGCAAACAGGCCAAGTACATCTTAGAGCTGTATGGGCGTGAAGGATTGTTTGATGGTAGAGCTGAGAACCTAACCATGGAAGAACAAATTATGTTTCTCAGAGCATACACAGAGAATCCTACAGGCTTATACATGGGAAGTGAGTCTCATGATGGGGTAACAGCTCAGTGTCCAATTCCCCATACAGAGCTCCCATCCATACATTGCCAACCAAATCATGAGAGACTCATTCCCAGGCCAGTGCTTATATGGGTCATCTTCTCAACTGATCAAGAAGGAAAAAGACCAACCATTCTGCCAACAATAAGTGGGACCTCATAAAGTTAAAGGTTTTGGCTGCATTTTTCAGGGGAGTTTTGTTGGACCAAAAGAACCAATGAGCCGGATCAAAAAAACCTTTAAGTCCCATAGACGTCACAACAACTACTGAAGACCACAATAGCTGATTACAAAGTCTGAAGACAAGTGCTGAAGACAAAGTCTGAAGACAAGTGCTGAAGACAAAGTCTGAAGACAAGTGCTGAAGACAAAGTCTGAAGACAAGTGCTGAAGACAAAGTCTGAAGACAAGTGCTGAAGACAAAGTCTGAAGACAAGTGCTGAAGACAATGTCTGAAGACAACTGCTGAAGACAAAGTCTGAAGACACAAATGCTGAAGACAAAGTTTGAAGACACAAGTGTTGAAGACAAAGTCTGAAGACACAAGTGCTGAAGACCAAAGTATGAGACGTTGTCACAACAGCTGAAGAGGTCTTCTTCAGTAGTTGTGACGGTTTACCTTTCAATAGTTTATGTTTTATCTGTTCAGTAGTTTGGCACAACAGCTGAAGAATACTTCTTCAGTTGTTGTGCTCATCAGTAGTTTTATGTTTTTCAGTAGTTTTGTAAAAAGACTGAAGAGCTTGTTCTTCAGTCGTTGTAGTTTCAGTAGTTTCTTATCAGTAGTTTCATATTTTGTACTTAACACTCTGATATGTTCTCAGTAGTTGTGAACATTTCAGTAGTTTGTTAAGAGTTAGTTATTTTTGTAATAGATCTGCCAGTTGTCACTTTCCCGTGATAACAACAGCGATTGCACTCTATATAAGGAGTGTCACCTATTGTAATAAGTAGAATGATTTGATCAGAAATATTCAATATCATAGAAACATTCCTTGTTACAGAAATATTCTCTCGTTATAACCGTATTTGTTCTTAATGCATACGAGTATCAAATTCTTGCTACAATTTGTCTAATTCTTGTTCTTATTCCGCTGCGTTACGCTCTAATACATCAAACTTGTGATCACTGATCCTGACATCCACAAATATCACCCATACACTCTCATTATGTTTAACCAATCCATCATTCACCTGTATCTCCTATTCACTCATCCCCTGTTTCTACTGAGCTTTTTAAGTATGGTGACTCTGCCAACTCTTCTATGGCTACTCCTTCTGAAAGTGTTGCTGAATTAGAAGTGAATAGACCTGATGAGAAGGATGAAATGATTTCTGAGCTGATGAAGAAAGTAGCAAAAATGGAGAACCTATTGAATAGAAGATCTAGTATTATTCAAGACAGACTATTAGAGTTGGATGAAAAGGAGAAAGAAATAAAATTTAAAAGAAAAGTGTGAGGTTGAAAAGAAAGAGAAAGAAAATAAGATAGAAAGATTAAATGTTGCGCTCCAATAATCAAGGGATGAATAAGTCGTCATGTTGACACTTTAGCCATCCAGACCATTGCCATGGAAGAACAAGAAGGATTGATTGAAGAGCAATCTGACATTATCATAGACTTGCAGAATCAGATAGAAAGCCTAAACATAAGAGTATCTGAGCTAGAACTGCTTCTTATGATCAAAAGAGAAGCTGAAGCTGAAATGGAGAAAGATGATATGGTTGAGAAAAGAGAAGATAAAAGAAAAAGAAAGAGTGATAAAGAAGATAGTGCTGAAAGTTCATCCGGAGAGAGTAGTAATGACTCCCCTCCTGCTAAAAAGATGAGATTCTCTAGGCTAAAAATATAGAAGAAACAAGTGAATCAAGACATGATGAATCAAGCATGGAGATGGTGATTTATGTAAATAAAGCAGATGAAACTCACACTAAAAGAGGTAGAATTCAGTGACATGATAAAAGCTCTTGATAGCTTCACTACAGAAGAGTTCATCATAGATATTGATTTTTGGGATTTTATAGTTGATCAAAGGCCAGTTGCTGAACCCATTATTGTCATTCCTCAATCTCTTGTGCCAATTGAGAAGGAATTAAGTATGCAAATAATGTCTGCCATATCATTGACCGATGAACAAAAAGAGCTTATTAGAAGATTATGTGAAGAACAACAAAAGAGAGAAGAATCTACTGCTATTGTTCATGAAAAAGAAAAATCAGAGGCTGAAAAAGTGCCTAAAGAAGCTGAAATCGCTGAAACCTGTTTTGACCTAAGGGTGCAAACATATACCAAACTGAGGAATTACTTATCAGAGAAGGCAAAAGGGAAAAGACCAATGATGAAGAAGAACCAATTTAGAAAAAGAAAAAAGATGACCGCCCTAGAAGCCTTGCAGCCATTGTGAATTTCTAGAAGAGCATGAAAAGGCTCAAGCTCAATTGAAAAAGAAGGCTAGATTTATTAATCCGGAAGAAGGAGAGATAGAGGGTGGCTATGTGGTTGATGAACCAATAGCTCATGAAAGCCCTGTGAAGGAAGAGACCTCTGTACAAGATGGTTGACAAAGCACAAACTGGTGACCTGATGGTGAAAGTAATGTTTTTAATCAACCATGGGTATGACCATGGTGAGGTATTTGGGACGACTTATGAGGGAATGAAGGCAGAAGAAGAAAAGTTAAACAAACTGCTTGACCCTACATATGAGTCTGAGTATGAGAAAACTATTTCTCCCAATGCTTTAATGTTTAAGTCATTCTCCAAGACAAAGTAGACTTCCACTCCTCAATCACTGTATCCTAATCCCTACAGCATGACTGACAGTGAAATAAGGACAACTGTCTGGTCAAGGATTTACAAAGAGAAAGCTGGGCAATATGAAGACTAATTCCCTAAGGGTTGCCATCCTTAGGTTGAATGATGAAAAAAAGAGAGGTTGAAGAACCTGGAGGAGGAGATTACCAGTAAAAAGCCAAGGACCTGAGTGTCAGCACAAGACATGCAACTCACCCATAGAGACCATGACTCTTTGGCATCTGTTCTACACAGATATCTTGAGTGGTTAGCAGAGCCTTCATAATTGAAACTTCAAGAAGGGCTAACCATTGTAGAGATGATTAGAGGTATGTTTACTCCCAAGGCAAGACTGATCAGAAGATTATTGCTTGGAAGTATGATAATGGCTGGAACATGTTTATGGCGAAAAGGATTTCAGGGTTGGTGCAATTCTTCATAGAGTACTCTGCTTTTGGGAACTCCCTGGAAATCCATGATCTAAAAGAACTAGCCAATCTAGAGCTCATTAATCACAAGGCTATGTTTAGGGGATATGAGTTTGAAGATATACTAAGAATGTTTAGAAAAACAAACAACTTTAAATTTCTCTAGGCTATCCGCATGAGGAAAGATAGATCCTTCATCATTTCCCTTGAGAAGAAAAGAACCAAACCAGTAGAAGAAGTTGTGTTTCCTGAGCTAAAGGTGAAACCAACTGAATCAGTAAAAAGAAAGATGGTGGCCAGAACTCATTCCTCCAAACCAATCTCCAATGTCTTTTATGATGAAAAGATATATGAGTTCGTAATTGAAAGAATATGGGGAGGAAATGAAGGTGTTGAGATTAGATTATTTAGTGGATATGAGGTGAGAATGCTAGATGAATCCTCTATCCACTAAATTTACACCAGACACTTCAGAGAGATATCCAATAAGCTAGGAGAAGAAGACATGCACTTCTTCTTAAAGTGCATCAGGATTCTGAAAAAATGGCATATGATCAAGTTAGTGCCAAGAGAGAATAGAGAAAGAAGAACAAGACTCCTCTACAGCTGGGAAATATTGTGAAGTTAGACGTAAATATGGATGGGGCTTTTATGATTCATAGGGATGGATTGTCTACTGTGTCTATTTGGGAACGCATTTCCCTAAAGAGGCTACCCATAGGGATGGGTTGTCTACATAGAGATGATGTCTGATGCAAATTACTTTGTCAACATGATAAAGTCCATTTTGGATCCATCTCAAGCAGAACCACTCATTCCTCCACAAGACCCAGCAGAATCTTCCCAACCTCGACCACCATCAAACCCTTGAAGTACATAGGCTGTATAATCCTTAGGGGGAGTATTATTGGACCTTGAAAGGATCATACAAGCCAACTCAAGTGGTGGGTTGATGGTTGTTCTACTAGTAATCCCACCAATTCCAAGTATTAATGTGGATGAAGAATCTACAAAGAAGAGAAGTGTCGACTAACCGCATTTGTACATACGGAATAAATAGAACAAATGCTGACAAGTGTTTGTTCTTCCGCATTAGCAAATACGGATAGCTGAAACAAATGCTGACAAGTTTTGTACATACACATTAACTAATGCGGATGCCCAACAACAAATGCTCATAAGTGTTTGTTCATCCACATTTGTCAATGCTCATGACCAAACACTAATGCTGCAGACAAAGAAGAAATGCAAATGAAGATCAACACATCGGCATTAGTCATGCGGATGAACAGAGAAATGCTGATCAGGATCAACACTCCGCATTGACTAATGCGGATGAACAAAAGAAATGATGATGAAGACTTAGACTAGTTCTCTCATGTATAGGTCAGGGGTAGTTTAGTCATTTTGTAAAAGGCATCTTGTCAGCCTATAAATAGAACAGAAAACCTCGTATGTGAGGTGACTATTGATAGACATTATAGACAATCTATTTATTTTGGTTAGTCATATGTTTTCAATGTCTATTGCTACCATTTAATGCTCAAACCCTAGCATTCATTGTAAACATTCATCTTCATTTATACAAAGATAATTTATGAGTATTTTTTGCATTCAATGTTCCTTGATTGTTTGATTTCGCCATTCAAACATTAACTCAATCATCATATTCTGTCCTTGTGAGAATATCAATCTCACACACCCCAGTCACTATGTGTGTGTTGAGTGGTGTAAGTATTAGGTATTAGAATTTAAACCCTAAAATCTAAATTCCCTTAAAATAATTTTTCATTAACATTTAGGGTTTATTTTGGGTTTGGGCAAGGCTGTAACATCATAGTGGACCAAATTTTCTTTTAATTGGTGTGATCCTGGTCTTTCACTAAAATGTGGACTGAAAATAATAAAATCTGGGCCGAGATTAATCTATTTGGACCGTGGGTCATTGATTATATAGTTACAGATTTTTTTAAAAAAATTATGGGTCGGGTTATTCAATACGTTTAAGCCGGGAAAAAAATATTCAACGAATTTAAAAACATATGTAAAAAAAGATTCATTGATTAAATAGCAGCTTGACCCCAGTTGCTAAGATTGTATAGAGTGATATTTTTTACCTGGGGGAGAATTTTTTACAATTTTTGGGAAAACTATTTTTGGGGCGTTTAATTGTTCAACATTTTTAATCAAAATGTCATCTTCAGAAGAGTTTGAATCAGATAATCTCACAATAGCATAAAGTTGGTTTGACTCTTTTGCAGCAATGAAGGGAGAGAAAGTGTTAGATTTTATTGAATGATTCTTAGAGGTGGCAAATAATCTAAAGAAGCATGTTCCAGACCTCAGTAATCATGAACAAATTCAAAATCTTCTTGACTCTCTTCCATCTGAGTGGAGTCATTAAGTTAAAATGCTAAAGCAAGAAAGAGGTTATGTTGATACCAAATTCATGGAAATAATCAACAAGCAAAGATCTCCCGAGCAAGACATCAAAAGAAAGGAATTTCAGTAAGCTATATTCCCACATCAAACCAAAATGCTTAATACTGATCTTGTTTCTTTTGTAACAAGCATACTTGATTACAAAGACGAGCTGAATGAAAGGTTGAAGTTATTGAGAACTGATTTGGATTTAGATCTTGAATTAAGAGAAATTGTTCATGAAGACTGTGAAGCTTTGAGATTGACAATGACTGTAAACCAGAGTCTGTGAGAACCGATGATTATAAGGCTGGAAAAGCTGATAATAGAAAAAAAGAATCTAAGGCTGACGAGATGCTGAATGTCAAAGAAGATGAACAACAAATAATTACAAGGATTTGCAACTGTGAACAGAGTTTAGCTACAGAACAAACTATCATGAGTCTTCCTTATGAGACTGTTCAGGATATGTGTTCTTCTTGCAAAATCTGGTTATTTGGGATTTACAAGGAAAACAGATTGTTATTGGAAAATAAAAAAGAATTAAAAATAATAAACATGAATTAAGAAAAATGAAATTGCTTTTTCAAGGAAACTTAATGAAGCATTGACTGAAAATGATCTTTTAAGAAGAAGCATTTTGGAGCGAAATGTTGAAATTAATATTCTGAGAGAAAGGGTTGTTTTAGCTTAATTTGAAACGACACAACTTCAAAAAAAGATTGATAAATGGACCATTACACATATGAAGAAGATGAGCTTATTGTTAAACAACAAGGGGCATAGATAAAGCATGGGATTGGATATCATTCAAATGGTGAAACTATATTAATTCAGTTCCACCTCCATCTACTCTCTATTATTCTCCAATTCCAAAAATTCATCCAACAAATGAGTTAATTGAAAATATTACTAATAGTTTCCATGAAGGTTTAGCAGGTATGAATCATAAAGAGGTGCGTGATGATTATGATTCCACAATTGGTATGGGATACAGTAAATCGAATGCTCACAGTCTAGATAATGATTGTTTAGTTCTGGTTGTTTGTAATTTTGTGTCTATTGTTTCTTATAACTTCTTAATAAGCTTAAAGCATGTGAAATTCCTACCTTTAAGCCTGTCAGGATTGTGAAAGAAAAGATAAATTGTGAATCATCTAATTATCAAGCTCCAACAACAACACCACATCATATTCCTGTCAATCAAGATCCATTGGAAGCAAATCTATGTATACGAGACTTGACAACCTCAGATGATGAATCAAACACAGAGGATGTTGGACCAAAAGAACCAATGAGCCTGATTAGAAAAACCTCTAAGTCCCACAGACATTACAACTGCTGAAGAAGATCACAACAGCTGAAGACATGAGCTGATTACAAGGTCTAAAAACAAAGTCTAAAGACAAAGTCTGAAAGTAAAAAACTGAAGACAAAGTCTGAAGCTATCAGCTGAAGACAAAGTCTGAAAGTAAAGTACTGAAGACAAAGTCTGAAGCTATCAGCTGAAGACAAAGTCTGAAAGTAAATGTTTGAAGAACAAAGTCTGAAGAACAAAGACTGAAGACAAAGACTGAAGACAAAGACTGAAGACAAAGACTGAAGACAAAGACTGAAGACCAAAGTGATCAGTAGTTGTCACAACAGCTGAAGTGATCAACTTCAGTAGTTGTGATGGTTTCCTTTCAGTACTTGTAATTTACTTTTCAGTAGTTATAGTTTCAGTAGTTTAGTTTCAGTAGTTTTATGTTTTTGTACTTAAGCATTCTCTGAGATGTAATCAGTAGTTGAGAACATTCTCAGTAGTTTGCATAGTTTCAGTAGTTTGAATAATTCTGTTAGATGTCACTATCAAGTGACATCAGCAGACATCACATATCCTATATAAGGAATGTTGACCTAATTGTAAAGTGTGACATTGAGCCACCACGAAAGCGTATGAATGAAATATCTCTTTTGCACAATACTCTTTTTCTATTACCATTTACTGTTACATTGAATATCAATTGTGTTCTTGTTAATTGTTTAATTCGTTGTTCGTACTCCGCTGCAATACTCTCTAATTAAACAAATTTAGATCACCGATCCTAAGAAATGGTATTAGAGCTAGGTTAATCATTGATCGATCTAACAATTGATCATTGAAACTGCTATTCGATATCTAAGTTTGATTGAATTAGCATATTTGCAAGAATTGGTTATAGATCATTGAATTTCTGCTGCTTTCATTTATCTGTTTTGAGTTTTCTCTTGGTTCATATTGAGTTTCTTGTGTTTTGCACTAAATCAGTTAAAACTTAATTGAATTTGGTTGAATATGGAAATGACTACTCCTTCTAATGACCCTCACAATACCGGTTCCTCAACCAAGCCTCCGATGCTGGTCAGGACTGAGTATAACATATGGCAACGAAGAATGCTTCATCACCTGTCTGTTAATAGTTCAGGTTGTTGGACATCTGTGGTACATGGTCCACACAAGCCTATGGTGAACAATCCGGAAACCACCCAAATGGTTCCGAAGAAGAAGGAACAATACTCAGATGAGGATCAAAAACTGTTTGAGATTGATGCTAAAGCGCATGGAATTCTGGCCATGGCACTGCCGAATGAAATCTATTATGTGCTTATGCATCATGAAACTGCTCATCACCTCTGGAATGCATTGAAGGAATAATTTGGTGGAACAGATGAGGTCTTAGCAAACAACAGAGAAATCCTTGCCCAACAATATGAGACATTCTCTCATAGGAAGGGTAAGTCACTGACTCAACAGTTTAAGCATTTTTCCTATTTGATCTCTGAGCTGAAAATGGTCAAACATGAATATACTAATAGTCAGATGAACAACCGATTTCTCAGATCACTGCCTAAGAGATGGGACACGTATACCATTTTCCTACGCTCCAGTGCAAATCTGGATAGTCTATCTCTCACCCAACTCCATGGGAAACTGCTTACATTTGAAAGAGAGATAGAACAGAAAAGGAAACTAGAATCATCAGGAAAGCTCACTGATGACTTTGTACCAGGGAACACTGCCTTGGTTGGTCATGAGTCAGAATATGCTACATCAGAAAGCAATTATGATGAGCATATAGATTTCTCCTCAAACGGTTCAGATCATGCATTTGTTAGTGTTGATAGTCAGTCAGGCTGTAATAGTGACAATTTGTGTTTCATTATGGATGATTTAAAGGGTATTGCTTATGATGACTTAGAAGAGATGGATATTCTGAGCCAAATGGCCTTGATTAATATCATATCTTAAAAGTTCTACAAGAGAACTGGTAGGAAATTCCCAGGACTCACTGGCAAAACCAAAGTTGGTATTGACAAGAGTAAGTTGAGGTGTCACAAATGCCATAGGATTGGACACTTTGCAAGAGAGTGTAGATCATCTGGATCTAACTCCTCTGCACCCTTCGTGACTTTTCCAAACAATAGTCCACAAAACAGAGGGCAACATCCTGCTAGTTCTGGTCATCATTCACAACCTAAATCTCTTGCATATTTTGTCCCTCAGGGTTCAATGTCATATCCATATCCCTGCTATTACATGCCACACCCAAATCCAGTTCAAGTTCCTAATACACAACAACCTCAAGCCCTACCTGAGGCTCTACCGTCTCAATCATCTCAATCACAACCTCATCACAGCTTCTTCACCCCTGGTATTGTTGACTGGAGCAGTTTACCAGATGATCTCTGGTAATGAGCAATTATTTGCTGGTGTTGGTGAACATGGTGGTGAACATCCTTTTGGGAATCTAGCTCTCATGACCCTGGAATCTACTGATAGTTCATGCTCCAATGCATCTTCATCACAGGTAACCCAGGTATCCTCTGAGGCTAAGGCCAAGCTATGTTCTGAATCTTGCATAGCTGCATTTACCTCTATTAGAGAGGCAAATGTAGCTTTAATAAATCAAAATCTAGAGCTTGAGCAAATCCTTTCCAAAAGAAAAGCTGAATATGAGTCTGTCCTTAAGGATAAAGATGATGAGATTTATAAGCTTAAATGCCAATTAAATGATGAAAAGGCTAAGCTAGAGGTCATTCTTGCGAACCATAGAGATCTCAAAGAAAAACTTGCAGTTACCCAAGTTGAGTGTGACCGCTGGGTATCATCCTGCAAGGGATTTGAAATGCTGCTCAGCAAGCAATCTGCTTCGAATGTGAAGTTTGGAATAGGTTACAACAACATTGCACCACCTATAGATTTTACTCCAAAACAATAGTAAAATCCGAAGGTGAAAGTAATTTCCAAACCACATCATCATGTGCATCATCTCAAGTGATCACTCAAAATCACAAGATGAAATCAGTGTTGATACCTCAGCAAATCAATTGGCTGATGGGTTAACTACTGATAAGCACATGAAGCTGAGTACTTCAGATGTTATCCCTCAAAGTACCTCAAGTACTAAAAGGCAAGTCACAACATCTGAAAAGTATTTGAAATCAGATGAAATAAAATGATTAACAACTGCTGATAGAGAACAGCTGAAGAACAAGTCTTCAGTTGTTACAGATCCTTCAGTACTGAAAGGAGGAAAGTACTGAAGAGCACACCTTCAGTAGTTTCCACATCAGCAGTTGATCACTCCAAGATGAAGAATAAGCCATGTGAAATATGTGGTAAATTCAATCATCTTTCTGATGAATGTTGGTATAGAAAGGGTTCCAAACTCAACAGAGATAAGCTCATTAAAATCCAGATGGAGGAAATGAAAAATGAGTTTGAGACTAAGTTTGTACCACAGTCATCCCTTTGTGATAAACCTAAGCCTTCAACCAAATCCAAAAAGAAGGATAGGGTTTATCATAAAACAGCTGATAGTGCTCCTCATGATAAACATCAGACTAAGTCTGTGAATTTTAAGGAGGAAATGGTGGGTCACACGAACTCATCAAACACAAGTACTCATATGTCACAAGGGCTGAAAGCTTTAGCTACAAATCAGACACAACTTGTTATGATGGTTCAGTATTTGTTGGGGAGAGTTAACCAACTAGATGCACCTGTGATCAAACCACTAAAAAGGCATTCCAAGCCCAAATCCAAGGAATCCATTTGAGCACCATCTCCTTTATCATCAGCTGTTAATCATAAGAAACAAGTTATGGTTAAATCTATTGATGAAAACAGACCCAAAACTAAAAAGGTTTGGGTCTCAAAACCTAACTAGTTCTTTATGATGAATGCAGGGTTCTTCAGCATGCCAAAGGAGCATCTGGTATGTAAACAGTGGAGGATCTATGCATATGACTGGGAGCAGTTCTCTTCTTAATGACTACTCTCAAGGAAAGAAGTGATTTGTTTCATTTGGTAATGATGCCAAGGGTTACATCCTCGGGAAAAGATATGTGTCTAATGGACAAATCATGTTTCATGATGTTAATCATGTGGAGAATCTCAAGTATAATCTGTTGAGTGTCAGACAGATGTGTGATAAAGGGCAATTTGCACTTTTCACAAGCCAGAACTGCAGGATTCTGTCTTCCCAAGTTTTGAGGCTGATTAACAAGGTATTGGATGAACATACTCTCCTGAAGGCCAACAGGATTGGAAGAGTGTATGCCTTGGATTTGTCAAAGAAGATTGATTTAAAGGGTCATCCTTGCCTGTTCTCCAAAGCCTCTCCTCAGGAATCTAAACTGTGGCATAGAAGGCTGGGTCATGTTAATCTCAAAAACATGAATCAGCTGATCCACAATAGTTTAGTGAGAGGTCTACCAATAAAGGAGTTCCACTGTGATGAAACCTGCACTGCTTGTTTGAAAGGAAAACAACACAAAGTCTCCTTCCCTCCTATTGAAGAACCTAAGTCCACTGCTTGCTTGCAGTTACTTCAAATGGATCTATTTGGTCCGGTAAGAGTGATGAGCATGGCAAAGAAGAAATACTCTCTGGTAATTGTGGATGATTACCCCAGATTTGTATGGACTTTCTTCTTGCATTCAAAGGATGAGGTTGCTCAGACGATTACAAACTGTGTGTTGTATGTTGAGAAGCAGTATTCCCTATCAGTCAAGTGCATAAGGAGTGATAATGGAACTGAATTCAGAAACCATACACTTGATAATTTTTATCTATCAAAAGGAATCAAGAGGCAGTTTAGCATCCCAAGGACTCCAGAACAAAATGGAGTAGTGGAGAGAAAGAACATGACCCTAATTGAAGCTGCAAGGTCTATGTTGGCTGACTCTGGTTTGCCATTGATCTTTTGGGCTGAAGCTGTTAACACAGCTTGCTATATGCAGAATAGAGTATTAGTAAATCAGAGGTTGATGAAGACTCCATATGAACTTCTACATCATTGGCTCCTCTAATTTCATTCTTCAAAGCCTTTGGGTGTCCTTGTTTCATTCTCAACACAAAGGATCAACTCCACAAATTGATCCTAAGGTGGATGTAGGGTATTTTGTAGGTTATTCATCCACATGCAAGGCTTACAGAGTCTTCAACTGTAGAACAAAGTTAGTTGAAGAAACCTAGCATGTGAAATTCAATGAATCTCCTAAGGATAAAATTCCACAAAACCCTGTGGAGTTGTTTGATCTGGACATACTGCAATATGTTCCTTATCAACCTCCAGCTGTTGCAGATCTTGTGGATAAATGATCTTCTGCAGCAAGTCGTCCACCTGGTGGTACTGAAGATGATGATGATATCAGGACTCACCTTTTCAAGTTTAGTGACCAACTGCCTGAGTCCACTAAACTTGATGTTCCTGTAGCTTCAGCAGCTCCATCCACAACAAATGTTGATGAGATTTCTGACTCCTCTACATCATTTGATTTGCCATCTCATACTTGGTTTCCAGAGTCTGGATCAACATCTGCTACTGCTGAACCTGCTACAAACACTTGCACTGATCTTATAGTATACCAAGAGCTGAAGAATCACCCCATGTCTCAAATCATTGGTGATATCAATGCTAGTGTCTCAACCAGATGTCAATTGTCTAACTTCTGCTTTTATGCTCTCTTCATCAGTCAGCTAGAGCCAAAGAACTATCAGGTTGCTTTGAGAGACAATGGATGGGTTGAAGCCATGCAGCTTGAACTACTTTAGTTCAAAAAGCAGCAAGTGTGGGAACTGGTTCCTCTACCCCCAGGTAAGTGTGCAATAGGCACTAAATGGGTGTTTAGGAATAAAACTGATGAAAATGGGCTTATTGTCAAGAACAAGGCTAGACTGGTTGTACAAGGGTTTCACAAGAAGAAGGTATTGATTATGTTGAAACCTTTGCCCCTGTAGCCAGACTAGAGGCAATTAGATTGTTCTTTGCCTATGTTGCATTCCACAATCTTAAAGTTTTTCAAATGGATGTCAAAAGTGCATTTTTATATGGTAAAATAAAAGAAGAGGTTTATGTGTGTCAACCACCAGGTTTTGAGGATAATAAACATCCTGATTGGGTGTATAAACTTGATAAGGCTCTTTATGGGTTGAAGCAAGCTCCTAGAGCCTGGTATGAAACACTTTCAAATTTTCTTCATAAAAATAATTTCACTCGAGGCTCTATAGATAAAACTTTGTTTATAAAGAAAGTGGATCAGCATAAGCTACTTGTTCAAATTTATGTTGATGATATTATTTTTGCATCCTCTGATCCGCAGTTGTGTGATGAGTTTACAAGTCTAATGAAACAAAAGTTTGAAATGAGTGCAATGGGAGAATTACAGTTCTTTCTAGGCTTGCAAATCAAACAAAAGGCTGATGGAACCTTTATTCATCAGTCAAAATATACAAAAGATCTCTTGAATAAGTTTGATTTACAAAATTGTAAGCCCTGTTCTACTCCTATGTGCAACACCACACAACTGGATGCAGATCAGAAAGGTAAAGCTGTTGATGAAACACTTTACAGATGTATGATTGGTTCCTTGATGTACTTAACAGCTTCTAGACCAGATATTATGTTTACAACGTGTGTTTGTGCCAGATTTCAGGCTGCTCCTAAAGAGTCTCATTTGATTGCAGTCAAGAGGATCTTTAGATATCTGCAAGGTACACAATCTCTAGGTCTTTGGTATTCCACTAGACACTCATGCAAATTAGTTGCTTTTTCTGATAGTGACTATGCAGGGTGTAAGTTAACCAGAAAGTCAACTTCTGGTGGATGTCAATTCCTAGGCAACTGTTTGATTTCTTGGCAGAGTAAGAAACAAACATCTGTTGCTACATCCACTACTGAAGTAGAGTACATTGCTGCTGCAAGTTGTACATCTCAGGTACTCTGGCTTCAAAACCAATTATTGGATTATGGCGTTACAGGGACTAAGACTCCATTATTAATGGATAGTGATTCAGCTCTGTGTATTGTCAAGAATCCAGTCTAGCACTCTAGGACCAAACATATAGAGATCAGACACCATTTTATTAGGGATTGTTTTGAAAAAGGTCTGATTGATCCAAAGTTTGTGCCTAGTGCTGATGAGCTTGCAGATATATTTACTAAGCCTTTGGATAGTTCAACTTTCCAAAACATTGTGTTAAGGCTTGGTATGCTGCAGCTAGAATAAGTGATAACTACTGATGATCTCAGTAAACAAGTACTGATGATCATTAGTAAACATGTCACAAATATGTACTAATTCTGTTAAACGAAACTGATGTAGTTAAATACTGATGTAGTTATAACTCCTGATGTCAGTAAAAACAGATAAGTACTGATGTCCTATGAAACAACTGAAATCAGCTAAAAAGTCTGATGAGTAAGTATTGAGGACAGTATGAAACAGCTGAAGAGCTAAGAATTGACGAGAATACTAATGAGAATTTTGACTTTAGTCGTTTCCACAAAATGATGTTTCACTCTAAACAGCTGATGACAAAACCATGTCTTCAGTAGTTTCACAACTACTGATGACTAATACCAAGTCCTCAGTTGTTTACAACAGCTGAAGACAAAAACCAAGGTTTTCAGTAGTTTCACAACTACTGATGACTAAAACCAAGTCTTCAGTTGTTTTCAAACGTCTGATAGTTCAAACCACGTCTTCGGTTGTTTTCATAACAACTGATGCCAACACCAACACTTTCAGTCGTTTTCTTTTCTGCCTTTTCTTAACTATAAATACCTGCACTTATAGACAAACGTTTCATTAGCCGTTTTCAAACCTCTCTCTCTCAACAATGGAGACCATGAAACTCAAACCCTGACACAACTGTGTTGCCTACCTTTCGAAATCGGTCTTCTGGAACAAGTTTGACAGTGCCATCGATCTTATGGTGGATTCCCCATACAGAACAGCCTTTCTTCTGAATCCTACCATCTATCCTGACTCCTTATCCCAGTTCTGGACCAACGTCTCTGTAATAACTGGTGAGAATGATAGACAAATCACTCTCCAGTCATTGGTGAACCAGAAACAGGTGCTCATCACCCCCGACATCATACGCCAACCCTAAATTTGCATGATGGCACCTATCCTAAAGAATACCCGAAGGCATCACTGATATGTCTTTTATCCATAACGGGTATGAAGGCGACTTAAGTGCTACAACTATAGTTAAAAAGCACTTCCATGATGCTGAATGACCGATCTTTCATATGGTGAATGTCTGCCTTGCATCAAAGACATCTTCTTGGGATCAGATGTCTTCCCGATGGCAACAGGTACGGTTCTATCCTTGAACGCCAAAATCTAAATTTTTCTGAGATAGTGTTCGTGGAACTAAAGGATCTGGCTCAGAAACCTATGGCAAATAGATGGATACTTTATCCCAGGTTTCTGATGGCCATAATTTTGAATCAACTATAATCTGATGGCTTGTTGGTCTTGGAGTCCCTACTCCAGCTGTTTTAGCTGAGGTATATTCCCGATATAACTCAGACCCTACTCTTAAACGGGCTGCCCGGATGCTAAAACCCAAGCAGAGGGAACCCACAGCCTCCACTTCCAGATCCAAAGTCCCCACCAAACACAAATCCAAAAAGCCCAAAAAGGCTACTGAGGGAGATGAGTCCCCTGAGGATGCCCCTGTACCACAAACGCAGGAAATACATATTGGTTATAACCCCCCAGTTATGTCCAAGACTCAACCTGCTGAAGCCGCACAGGTATCCTCTCAACAGGATCCTGTTGCAACCACAATGGGGATCCCACATTTCTGGAACCTCTCTCAATTGAGAGGGTTACCATTGAAGAGCACCTCTCTCCCCGGGTGCATTCTGCTTCAGACCAATCTCCACATGCAACCGCCCCTCAAAGCCCAACACTGATCGTTGCTAAACTGCTGAGTCAGTTGCATTCCTCACCCCTCCCCAGAAACCACTTATCACCAGGAATACCTCAACTATTAAGGGGGTCACCAAAATGCTTCTGATAACCCACAGCGCAGGGGTTACATTGTTCACTCTCCAAGTGTTGAAACGGAGAATAGAACATCTGGTAAGGCTGCCACTTCTACTGATTCAGCAAATGATCAGGATGACGTTGGTAACTTCCATAAGACCTTACCAGAGGCAACTGCCACTGAAGGACACAGTCCTGAGGCAGGAAGTCCCCAGTACCAAGAACAAGGGGCAAATACTTTACTGATCTACACTCAGAGCATGTACATCCTGATTCCATCAGGAGGTCAGGTGATTCAGCACAAACTGATGATGACCTGGGCTTTTTCTATGATGTATTAGCCCATAATACCATCCTTGAGACTGAGGTGAGCAGACTCAAAGAGTTGTTAGCCAAAATGTCTCAGGATCCAAGTCCATCTACCTTACAAACCCCACAGATGGCACCTTCAATTGAAGGTTCCCCAAACACTAAGCCAATACACATAACTGAGCCACCAGCCACTGCTTTTGGCACCACCTCTCAGGGACAGAACCCCTCTAAGCAGATGGTTGCTATCTTTCAAAACTCCTTACCTCTCATCACTCCCATCATCACTGACATAGTGCATAAAGCCATTGATGAGAGGATATCCTCAAATCTACAACTACTCATTGATAATGCTATTCAAAAATCTCTTTCTGCCTTTCAAGCCCCTGATCCCAATGCAACCAAAAAGGGGGAGACTTTCAAGTTTAAGGCAGTGAAAGAAAAGAAAAGAAAAAGAGTTGATGATGAGAAAGAACCTGCAAAAGAGAAGGAGGTGGAGAAAGTACTGATCTCAGAACAGCTGATCATATATAAAAGAAAGAAAAGTGCTGAGTCAAAAGCTGATGAAGATAAATCATTAGAAGATCTTGTCAAAGATGTTGATGAAGCTCAAAGCAGATCCATGGATAAAATTGTAGATCAGCTCTTTCCACAAGGTCATGACACAGCTACACTAGACACTGAGATCAGAAGGCTGGAAATAGAAGAGATTCAAACTAGATGGGCCGGTTATAGTGTGTTGGAAAGGGAAAGATTGGAGAAAATGATCAGATTCATTGCCAAATACCTTGGAAGATCATTGATATAGATAAAGGCGTGGTCCAGAGACAGTATCCTAGAGATAACCAAGAAGATCTGCTCTGCTGGAGGCTATAATAAGGGGTTGATAATTGAAGCACTGGATGAAACAGGTGTAGGGAAGAGAACTTAAATGGCAAAGCTCTCCAAAGCCAAACTCACCACCAAAATGCTAAGTCAATCTTCTCACACTCCCACTCAAACACAACCCTTATCTCTAAAATCTCCCAAATCTATCCCTAAACCAAAGCCACCCATAACTCAACCGACAAAACCAATTCCTTTACCCCAAAAACCACCTCAAACCTTACCCAGTGATGCACCTAGAAGGAGGAGAAGGGTGTTGAGGGTAGAAGAAGATGAAGAAGAGGATGATGATGATGATAGTCTGCCAATCTCTGTTGTTCTCAAACTCAAATCACCTGAGCACAGAAGTCAACAAGTGATTACTCCTGACTTGCAAATGCAGATGGTGAAGGTAAAGATTGAAGAAGCAGAATAGCAGAAACAACACGATGAGAAGTTTCTCAAGATGGTTGATAAGGATTTCCCTCAATCCTCATCCATTCAAGAAATAAAGAAACATGCTCTGAGGCTGTACACTCTTAGACATACCTTTCAACATCAAAAAGAAAGAGTGCGGATCTGGCCAGTCCCCAGGGTAAGTTCTAGAATTCATAAGAAGAATATACCAAGTAGATATCATGGCCAAGTGAAGAAGACCTGAATGCTACAATTACATTGGCCATGGTAGTCTCACCCTAGGAAATCATTGAAAATTCAAGAGAGCTCACAAATCCAAGACAACCCCTCAATCTATTCTTGAGAACAAAATGATCAAGAAGGGGTTGTTATACAAAAGACTTGAAGATCTTCAGAAGAGTGAACTCCAGTTGTTGCTTGAAGGCTCTCACCCTAATGAATTTGCCTATAGAGAGATAACAACTGTGGAGCTGAAAAATGGAAAGGCATTGAGATACCTATCTGAGTATTATGGCCCAGAGTTCTTCTTCGAAGGAGATGCAGAAGAACTCACCAAGGAGGAACAATTTGTTCTCCTTGAGGCCTATGCTAGTGAGTCTTATAGACTCATTCATAGGAATTAGGTTTCATGGTTGGGATAAGACTCTGTGTTCAGTTTCCACAAAATAGAGTTCCCTTCCATACTTAGCCAATCAAATGATTAGAAACCTTTTCCCGGCCTGTGCTTAACTGATAACCTCTGAAGCTGATCAAGAGGGTGTTTCTGCCAAGAGGTTTTGGATGCATTGGTTCAGGGGGAGTTTGTTGGACCAAAAGAACCAATGAGCCTGATCAGAAAAACCTCTAAGTCCCACAGATATTACAACTGCTGAAGAAGATCACAGCAGCTGAAGACATCAGCTGATTACAAGGGCTGAAGACAAAGTCTGAAGACAAGAACTGAAGACTACTACCGAAGAAAAAGTCTGAAAGTAAAGAACTGAAGACAAAGTCTGAAGCTATCAGCTGAAGACAAAGTCTGAAAGTAAAGTACTGAAGACAAAGTCTGAAAGTAAAGTACTGAAGACAAAGTCTGAAGCTATCAGCTGAAGACAAAGTCTGAAGCTATCAGCTGAAGACAAAGTCTGAAGCTATCAGCTGAAGACAAAGTCTGAAAGTAAAAGTCTAAAGAAGAAAGTCTAAAGAACAAAGGCTGAAGACAAAGACTGAAGACCAAAGTGATCAGTAGTTGTCACAACAGCTCAAGTGATCAACTTCAGTAGTTGTGATGGTTTCCTTTCAGTACTTGTAATTTACTTTTCAGTAGTTTTATGTTTTTGTACTTAAGCATTCTCTGAGATGTAATCAGTAGTTAAGAACATTCTCAGTAGTTTGCATAGTTTCAGTAGTTTGAATAATTCTGTTAGATGTCACTATCAAGTGACATTAGCAGACGTCATATATCCTATATAAGGAATGTTGACCTAATTGTAAAGTGTGACATTGAGCCACCATGAAAGCATATGAATGAAATATCTCTTTTGCAGAATACTCTTTTTCTATAACTGTTTACTGTTACATTGAATATCAATTGTGTTCTTGTGAATTGTTTAATCCATTGTTCGTACTCCACTGCAATACTCTCTAATTAATCAAATTTAGATCACTGATCCTAAGAGAGGATAGTGTCGGTTCCTCAAAGATTAAGATATCAGCTAAAATTGTCAGGTCTTAAAAGCTTCCAAAAGCTTAATCAAGACTAATACGGATCTCTTTTCCAACTGCGAAACAATCCAGTCAATCAGTGAAGACCTCATTCCTTGTTCAACACAGCAACCACCAAAACAAGCAAGAATATGAAACAACCTTAAAGCAATCTCCACTTCAAAATACTTCACACGGGTCAGTCAAACATCAAAAGCTTTTCAAGGCTTTTTTTGAGTGTGGAAAAGAAGGTCATGTGGTAAAAGAGTGTGCTAAAAGATTTGCTTCAAAAGATAAAGGTAAAACAAATTGCTTCTCCGGATCACAGTCAACAAAGAATGTTCCAGTAGGTAAAGACACAATGGGTTGCTTTTCTGGACCAAGAGGTAAAAAGTACACATCTTTGCATGGTTGGATGAAAACCCCTCCATCCATACCTTTAAATGTGAAGTCGGTTTCACATGATTCAAAGATGAAAATGACCAAAGGTGCAAAACCAAATTCTTTTCCGTGTGGTCTTAAACATAAAACGATTTCCAATTTAATTCATTCAAATCAAAAAATTAATTGAACCAAAAAAACTTTGGCAAATTAAAAAGAAGGATGCAACAATCCTCGATATTTCAATAGATTGTATGTTGAAGCAGGTTACTTATACCATTGAAAAAGGAACTTCTAGGACTACGATGGTCAGGGTTCCACTTTGAGACTAATCTGTTTATCAGTGCAGAAACAATTCAGGAGGTCTGTTGGTAATCCGGTTCACTGACAAAGATTATTCCTACTTCAAATTTGAGGCGGAACAAACATATTAAGTTCATGGTATTTTATTCACACTCTGTATTTTATATCAGCACAATCTAATGATGAATTCATCACAGAACGCAATATTCTAATGATAAGCACTTGCATACTAATGCCCAAGCCTTTCTTTATAAAGATCGTAACCAAATTCAAGAAATCCTTAGGTTGTGTGAGGGTTTTTGCCAAACGATTGTGGGGTCATAGCATTCTAAAGTATTTAATCAAACCTAACGAATCATGAGTTGCTTGTTGAAAAAGTTAGGGCATGGGTTTAAATGGACAAACATATCAACAAACATTATTGATCTGTTTGAGAATTTAAAAATCTTTCAAAGATTGTGATAAGATTCAGTGATCAGTATGATCTCATTGCTTGTTAATTTTTAATTTATCTTTGTGCTAAAGAATATCTTGATGATGTGATCTCATGATCGATTCAGTTCACGGTAACTAAAAATATATACAAATAAAATAAAAATAAATATAATAATTTTTTATTTCAAATTCTTTTAGGTCTTTCATATTATGCTATTACAATGTTATCATTTTTCATGCATTTCGTAAAATTGCATACAAACGAACACGGGTTCGCTTGTTTTCACACACAGATAAACACAAGTTTATTTTGTTAAAATGAAATGATCTAATTAGTAATGTCTAGATTGTGTTTGTGAATGTGTTTCAGATTTTTGCTGTAAGTGATGGGCGGCCATCTATTAAGCAGTATACCTGATCAGGGAACCTGTTGCTCAAGTTTGCAGAAGATACCGAGCTAGGAATCTTTGTCCTACATCTTTAGAAGCACTGAAGATTAGAGATTTGGGAAAGATATTGCAATTTCCTTACAAAGGCTGCACTAAAAAAGAGGGAGCAGATAAATAGGGGGAGCTTAGGAGATGAATAATTTTTCTCATTAGAATGAGAAAGCTTCAATTTGAAGATCTTTCTATGGTTGACTTCTCGGTCCTAATTTTGTTTGAAGACGTTGATAATGATAGACTAAGGGGGAGTATTGTTAGAGCTGTACAAGATAGTCTTTTTTATTAACATAGTCAAAGTCAACAAAAGTCAACATCTTAGTCAAAGTCAACAAAAGTCAAACGTCGAGTTCGAGAGAAAGAACCAAGTAAAGATATTGAAGAAATATTGTGTTTTGAGACATTATTGTAATAAATATATTTCGTGTGAAGAAAATATATTTTACTTGGTTTAAGTCATGTTTTAGTCAAGTTTAATAGTCTAGGGGGCTAAATGTACATAGCAAAAGTTAGTCTAGACTATAAATAGCCTAATTGTTGTTAGGTTTAGTTAATTGTTGAATGACCAATTGATTGAGGGACTTACTTGTATACAATATTATTAGCAATCAATAGAGATGAAAGGGGTTTTGATTGTGTTTATCATACTTTGATCTATAATCTTCCTGATTTGATTCAAGTGTGTTTACTTAGGCTAACAAGATTGATTAGAAGGCCATGAAAGCCATTCAAACTGCTGTTCCAAACTCTGTATACAAAGGGTTCAAGAAATGCAAAATAGCTAAGCAGTTGTGGGATGCATTGAAATTGATGTATGAGGGGTCTACTGGAGCCAAGGAGAACAAGAAGGATCTCCTGAAGTAGTAGTTTGAGAACTTCACCTTTAAAATAGGTGAAACCATGACTCAATAATACTTCAGGTATGTTGAGATTATGAACACTCTACTGGATGTTGGAGTGACTCTTGAAAATATGGACATTGTAAGGAAGTTTATGTCCTTCCTAGGCAATGAACACATTACTATGTTGTTATTGTGACATCCGGTAAATTTCCGTTACCAAACCCCGTTAGTTCCGTTAAGTCTTGTAACACGTGTCGTGAGCACACACTAGTTGTCGTTGAACGTTGGTGACCTAATAATAATTATTAATGTTAATTTGATGTGAATCTAAGTGATTATGTAAGTATTGGGTTATGTTTATGTGTTTACACATTTATAAACGGTTAATTAAAGAATTTATCGCGTAACGCGGAAACGTGCATATTTGTTCGTATGTCTTGTGTTTTTGCAAAGATAAATTATGTAATGAATTTTATAAGTTTATATCTCTATATTATGAAGTTAAAAACACTTTACAAAGAGTTTAAAGCTTAGTTTTTATAAAATACAAATTACAAGGGTTAAAAAGGGTAAATATGTAAATTAATATTTAATAAAACAAACCCAACCCTAATCCACCCATTTTCGGCCGCGATCAACCTTCAAACACCCCTCCCACTTCGATTTCAATCAAGAACAAGCAAGGGAACACGAAATTGGATCGATTTCAAGGCATATAACTTGTTGGAATCATCAATTGCAAGTTATAACTTGTTTAAAGGTTAGATTTTTCATGTTTTTGTGAGTGTTCATTATGGCCGAACCTAATTTGCGGAATTGACCCTCATTAGGTCGAATTGGTTGTTGTTTGATGATGTTTATATGTTAGTTAGGTTGAATACATGTTAGTTAACGTCGATCATGGGTGAATTACATGTTTTTAGTGGATTGATCATGAAATTGGTTTTGAGCAAACCCTAATTCGTAAATTGTATGATTATGGATGAATGATGGTTGTTTGATGAATGTGTAGTGATTAATAAGTTGTATGAATGTTAGGAATCATGAATCTTGCAAGAAATCGATGACTTAGGGTTGATGTTCATAGGTTACTAATAATAGTAACTTTATTTGCATGAAATGTTGAATTATGGATGCTATGATGTTATGGGTGTGTTCATGATGATAATTAGATGCTAGATTGGTATTATGAATGCTAGAAATCTTTAATTTGATGATGTTGATCATAGCTTGCCAAAAGTAGAACTTTTGTTTATGAAGATTGTTGGATTGAGGTGTTTAGTGTTGTTGATCATGCTTAGATGTTAGTATGAGCTTGAATTGGTATATTATTGATGAATTCATGTATGCTTTGGATGTTTGATAGATTTTGGGATGTTCTTTCCCAAAAGGGAAACTTTATTTGTGTAAATGTTGAAGTATGATGTTGTGATCATGTTTGAGATGATAGGAACTTGCTAATATGTTCAAGGATGGATCCTAGTGTAATAGAACGTGTTAAATTAGTTGTATGGCATGTTTGGATGATCATGGGTGATAATTGGAATTGGTAATCATGTATGGTTTGGATGTTGTGTAGTAGTAGGACATCATGCTTGGGTCTGGTAATTGATTGTTGTGATGTTGTGGATGCAATGTATATGCTTAAAGAATTTGGTTGTGATCATTATACACGCGTGCGAATCTGAGGCCCCTACTTAGTAGGATTGGCAGGGTTTAGGATGTGAATTTGTGAGTGGCTTCACATGGCATGTGATGAATGATTGAACCTTGTATGACATGTTAGTTGTATTGTAGCTAATGGTTATGTTAATGTGCTAGATTCGCATGACTTGTATAGTACTTGATTGTATGATGATCTATGTGATACACCTGGTTGATATAGCATATGTATGATACTGTTCGAATGCTTATCATGTATGTTGTATGTGCTCATTGGCTTTATTTGAATTATAACTCATAATGTCACCAACGGGTCAAACGGGTCAACTAGGTCAAACGTGTCTATTTGTCTGGAAGCTTGAGTCTTTGATTTTGGTATGATTAGGGTTTCACATGTCTTTTATTTACACGTACTTATGTACTCACATGATCTAGGTAACCTGTGAAGGTTGGCTATCCTCTCGTTTCTCAAAATAAACCCTAAGTACTTTGCATACATCAGGTGAGTTCATGCCCCACTCTTTACTTAATCTCTTTTGGGGGAGATAGCATACTGGTATTTATACGAACGCTTTTATGATTTAAGTTGTGTATAATATTAATATAGTGCTGTTTACCATGAGAAAAGTCCTCACACTTTTGAATTGTTAATATTTAATAGCGGGGAAACTTGGGTAGTACTACTGGGTCTGACGAGCCCCACCTGTGTGACTCGAGGTCAACCGGGTGCAATTTGTCCTATTGATCATTGTCACGACATGGTAAGTCGTGACAGGAGGCAACAACTATCACAGTCAGCTTCAATTGCAAAATCACTATGTATTAATATTTACTGATAATAGACTAGCTATCTATTACCATACACTGCTTATATTTATCGCAACTGTTTACATGTTTATTGAACTCAAACTCTTGAACTCACCAACCTATGTGTTGACAATTTAGTATGCTTTTCTCAGGTCCTTAACTTGCTTGCCATAGGAGCACTGCACGGTTCACTCCATTTAAGACAGTATGCTTCAAGACAATGTGACATTTTAACAATTTTGGGTTTACTTTTGGTTTGGCACTTGTTTTGCCATAAGTATTACTTTATAGACTTGGGTTGTTTTCAAAACGCTTCCGCATTATTTAACGTTGGTATTTTGGTTGATTTTGTTATGTTATGGCATATAGAGTCGTTCTGAGTAACTATTGACTGTGATCCTGGTTTGTTCACACGCCTCGCGGTAAAACTCCGCAAGTGGATTTTGAGGGTGTGACAGTTATCAAGAGGACTGAGAACCTTAAGACTCTTAATCTGACTGAGATATATGGTATTCTTAGTGAATACCAGATAGAGATGAACATACATGTTCTATCTGGAAACTCAAGTAATCAAATGAGTTCAACTTTGCATGTGACTAAAAGGCATAGCATAGAACCTCAACACTATTTTATATGCTATCTTGACAACTCATAAAAAGGGTCCTTTCATCACCTTCCTGGAGACACCAAGAGAAAGCTACATTCAAGGAAGCCCATTCCAAGAGACAAGTTCTTCACATGCCTTTGTGTCTTCTGATGAAAGCACAAGTAACTTTCTATTCACCTTAAAGACATGGGCTGTATCCATCCAGATGATCTGAAGTACATAGAAATAGTATAGCAAATGGCTCTTCTCACTCATAGAGCCAAGAAATTCTACAAGAGGACAGGAAGGAAGTTTCCAAGAAATGTAGCTAGTGGAGCGTTTGGGCCAGATAAAAGTAAAGTCAAGTGTTACAACTGTAACCAAATGGGCCACTTTGTAAGGGAGTGCAAGGCACCAAGGAAAAATGGTGGCCAAGCACAAACCAAACCAAACTACACTAAGAAAGCCACCTAGAATGAGAAGCCAAAGCAGCAAGCTGCAGTTGCTATTGAAGAAGGAGGCTTTGACTGGAGCTTTTAGGTGGAAGATGTATTTCCAAACCAAGCACTAATGGCTAATCATGATGAAGCAAAGGTATTGGAACATCTCAATACACCTAAATGTATTGCTAAAGTAAATAGATACAAGTCCTACAACTTAGATATGAGATCTGATCTTGAGTCTTTGAATATCTTAAAATCTGATTTCAAAAGAGCTGAAAATGATTATAAACTAAAATTAGAGGAATTAGAACAAAAACAAATTCAGATCTTAAAAATGAACACACCAACTGCAAGACTTAGATCAAAGGTCTCATAACCAAGTTGACTGATGCCAAGCTGAGCTTGTGATTAGCAAAACCAGGGCATAAAAATGGGTTCTTGAAGAAGAGATTTTGAAGAACATTATATCCTCATCCTCGCATGCAAAAGTTTGTTATCAGAATAAGAAGGGATTGGGATCTAGTGAGATAGCTCCTCCACACACCATCTTGTCTCTAAGATCTCCCAGGAGCGGAACTTGTGAACATGAGCTACCTTACATAGACCCCTTGATTGAAGAGGATGAAGAAGTGATAATGGAGAATGTCTCTAAAAAGAGTGAAGAAGAGGATTTTAAGAACGGTCACTTTCCTTCCAAGGAGAGTAAGAAGATTGGGATGACCAAGTCTATGAGATAGAGCTTGATCAAGAAGAGGAAGAGGAAAGAAAATAAGGCTCAAGAGATCAAGACCACCTTCAACTCTAAGAAGATACAAGTTTTCATCTCCGTAGGATTTGAAGCGGTAAAGACTGAAGATACTCACTTGAACTCTAATACCAGGAGTTCTAGTTTAGTATCAACTCATCTCATCAGCGAGAGTTGAAGGAAAGTGATCAAGTTGTGTACCACTGCTACATAACCCGAACCATCCAACTCCAAAGGAAGTTCTCACCCTAAAAGGACTTCCACTGCATCTACAAAGATAAAGGTGGAGAAGGAAAGTGATCAAGTTCAGCCTTCTTCATAGAAGAAGGTTGTTAAGAAGAAGAAAATGGAATGTGCCATGTGTGAGTAACTCTTATCTTGCTAAAGATTGTCCTTACAATCCAAAAGGCTCTCCCCACATGACCAAGAAAGAGACTTCTAAGAGCTACAAGAAGAAGCAAGCTTCGGAAGGAAAACTATTCCTTTCGGAAGCTCCAAAATGAAGATGAAGGCAAGTGGAAAATTGCTTTCAAAAGAAAATTTGGTCTTGAAAGAAGAGAATACTTCCAAAGCATTGAAGCCCACTGTGGTGTTAGAAAGATCTTCCATAGGTCCATTCATCAAAACTTTCGAAGTTAGCAAAACTTGCAAAGTATTGAAGGTCAAGTCTAGGCATCCAAAGGTGATGTGGAAGTCAAAGAAAGACTAAGTGACTGAAAGTTCTCCATAAACAACAACAAAGATCCTCAAAACATGACTATAGGATCTATTACTGTTTACTATGCTTCAATGAGTTAAATGTGTATGATGTTACTCATTATTGTATGTGAATTTAAAGTGAAAAGAATGGACGCTCGTGGACGTGGACGTGGTCGTGGACGCGGACGTGGACGTGGCACCGGAGAACAGGCTGGTGGTGCTATTAACATGACTCCTGCGGAATTGGCTGCTCTAATTAATGAGCATGTTCAGGCGGCAGTGGCTGCTGCCCACGCGGGTCAGCCAGCAGGTAAACAATGACAGAGAAACAAATCTGATATCCTTTATAACTATAGGGGATGCTTGATTAATGTGTGTTGTGTTAAAACAGGACCACCAGTGTGTACATACAAGTCCTTCATGGACTGCAAACCACACACCTACAGCGGAACAGAGGGAGCTGTAGGGCTTGTACGCTGGTTTGAGAAGACTGAGTCCGTTTTCTCCAAATGTAACTGTCCACCCGCGGATCAAGTAAAGTATGCCACCGGGACATTGGAGGGTGCTGCCCTGTCATGGTGGAACGCGCAAGTCCAGATGCTTGGACAAGCGATGGCAAATGGACTCCCCTGGAATGAGTTCAAGGATATGATGATCGAGGAGTACTGTCCTCGAAATGAGGTGCAAAAGTTGGAGATGGAATTCTGGCAGCTCAAGATGAAGGGTTCAGAAATTGAGGCTTATACAACCCGTACTCATGAGCTGGCCACATTGTGTCCAGGAATGGTTAATGAGACACATAAGAGAATCGAGCACTACATACGAGGGTTGGTGCCTGAAATCCAAAGTATGGTAACGGCTTCCAACCCGACTACGATCCAGCAGGCCATCCAGATTGCTCACAAACTTACTGACCAGGCGGTAGAACAAGGGCGTTTACCCAAACGGGGCGCTGTGGTGAGCGTGCCCGACAACAAAAGGAAGTGGGATGCTCCCAGCAACAGCAACAACAAATCATCATCATCATCGTCTGGCGGTCAACAACAATCCCAACAGCAACAACAACCAGCTCAGCAGCAACAGCGGCGGTTCGATAATAACCGCAATTTCAACCAAACTGCCCCAAATAACCAAGGACCCAGCGGTTACGGCGGCAGACATCCCAAATGCCCACGGTGTAACTACCATCACGTGGGACGGTGTGATAACTTCAAGTGTCAACGTTGTGGAAAGACTGGACACGCTGCGAAGGATTGCCGTGGTGAACTAATGAGGAGGCCACAACAACCTCAAGAAACTCCCAAGGGTTGTTTCGAGTATGGGAAAGAAGGACATTACAAACGAAACTGCCCACAACTGAGAAGGAACGGAAATGGCAACAACAACAACAACACCAACAATCATGGGAACAACAACAACAATGGCAATAATAACAACAATGGTGGAAACGGCACTGGAAATGGCGGCAATAGAGATGGAGCCAAAGGGAGAGCCTTCGTCATTGGCTCAGGTGAGGCTCTAAATGATCCCACAACTGTTACTGGTAGATTCCCTGTTAATGGTTGTTTTGCTACGGTACTATTTGATACTGGAGCCGATAGGAGTTTTGTGTCCTTAAAATTCTGTAGTCTTTTAAGTGATATACCCTCTGCTTTAGAATCTAAATACACTGTGGAATTAGCCGACGGTAAACAAATCCATGTAACGCATATCCTTAAGGACTGTAGGATAGAACTTGCTGGTCATATTTTCGCTATAGATCTCATGCCCGTTACGCTGGGGAGTTTTGATGTTGTGATAGGCATGGATTGGCTCTCTAGCAAGCAAGCGGAAGTCATATGTCACGAGAAGATTATACGGATCCCGGTTGACGATCACATTCTTACCGTCAAAGGTGATAGGAGTGGTGCTGTGATAGGCATCATCTCGTATATGAAAGCTCAAAAGTTGTTACGAAAGGGCCGCGTGGCTATCCTAGCACTTGTGACCGATAAGCAAAAGGAAGAAAAGAGAATGGAGGATATTCCCGTAGTACGCGACTTTCCGGAGGTATTCCCAGAAGATCTTCCTGGATTACCACCGCAACGCCAAGTGGAATTCCAGATTGAGTTGACTCCCGGCGCAGCTCCGATTGCTAGGGCACCTTATCGTTTAGCACCCAACGAACTACAGGAGTTGTCGTCACAACTCCAGGAGCTTCTGGATAAAGGTTTTATCCGACCTAGTACATCACCTTGGGGAGCTCCTGTACTCTTTGTTAAGAAGAAGGATGGCACATTCCGGATGTGCATCGACTATCGAGAGTTAAACAAAGTAACAGTCAAGAACCGATACCCTTTACCTCGTATCGACGACTTGTTCGATCAGCTTCAAGGATCAAGCTATTACTCGAAGATTGACTTGAGGTCTGGTTATCATCAACTCAGAGTTCGAGAGGAAGATATTCCCAAGACTGCATTTCGTACTCGTTATGGTCATTATGAGTTCTTGGTCATGCCTTTTGGGTTGACTAATGCACCTGCTGTGTTCATGGACCTCATGAACCGTGTGTGCAAACCTTATCTTGATCAGTTTGTCATTGTGTTCATCGATGATATACTGATATACTCTAGGACCAAGGAGGAGCATGAAGAGCACTTACGAATGATCTTGGAACTGTTGAAAAATGAGCAGCTGTATGCTAAATTCTCAAAGTGTGACTTTTGGATAAGAGAAGTACAATTCCTAGGTCATATTGTTAATGAGAAAGGAATACACGTTGATCCTGCCAAAATTGAGGCGATAAAGAATTGGACCACACCCAAAACGCCAAGCGAGATAAGGCAATTTCTTGGATTAGCAGGATATTACCGCCGATTCATAGAAGGATTTTCTAAGATCGCACAACCTCTCACAGCCTTGACTCACAAAGGAACGACATACAAATGGGCTGAGAGTCAAGAATCAGCTTTCCAATTATTGAAACAAAAACTCTGTACTGCCCCGATATTAACATTACCAGAGGGAACAGATGACTTTGTGGTGTATTGCGATGCATCCATTCAAGGATTGGGTTGTGTCTTGATGCAACGAGACAAGGTGATAGGTTACGCCTCGAGACAACTAAAGGTTCACGAGAAGAACTACACTACCCATGACTTAGAATTGGGCGCAGTAGTAGTTTTTGCCTTAAAGATTTGGAGACATTATTTGTACGGTACCAAGTGCACTATCTACACCGATCATAAGAGTCTTCAACATATCTTTGAGCAAAAAGAGTTGAATATGAGGCAGCGACGTTGGGTGGAACTACTAAATGATTATGATTGCGCAATTAAGTATCATCCGGAAAGGCGAACGTAGTTGCCGATGCTTTAAGCAGGAAGGAAACAGCTAAACCCCGACGGGTGCGAGCTTTACAGCTTACTATCAGTACCCAACTGCCCGAACAAGTTAAGGAGGCACAAATGGAAGCTTTAAAGGTGGAAAATATTGGTTCTGAATTGTTAAGGGGAATGGATAAGCAGCTAGTGATGAAAGAGGATGGAATTCGATATTCATGGATAGACTTTGGGTGCCTGTTCATGGAAATCTGAGAGATTTAGTTATGAGCGAGGCACACAAATCTAAGTATTCTATACATCCTGGATCCGACAAGATGTATCATGACCTAAAGGCTCACTATTGGTGGCCTAACATGAAGGCGGATGTAGCTACGTACGTGAGTAAGTGTTTGACCTGCTCGAAGGTGAAAGTGGAATATCAAAAACCATCCGGACTATTACAACAACCCGAGATTCCAATGTGGAAATGGGAACAAATCTCCATGGACTTTATTACTAAACTACCCCGGACTAGTACTGGTTGTGACACGATATGGGTTATTGTGGATCGATTGACAAAGTCTGCTCATTTCCTTGCAATAAAGGAAACCGACAAGATGGAGAAGTTAACTCGCCTGTACCTCAAGGAGATCGTTTCGAGACACGGGGTACCGATCTCAATTATCTCTGACCGTGACGCTCGTTTCACGTCACATTTCTGGCAATCATTGCAGAAATCTTTGGGTACACGTCTGGATATGAGTACTGCATATCATCCACAGACGGATGGTCAGAGTGAGCGTACTATACAGACGTTGGAGGATATGTTACGTGCTTGTGTGATTGACTTCGGGAATAACTGGGAAATTCACCTGCCATTGGTGGAATTCTCTTATAACAACAGTTATCACACTAGTATACAAGCAGCACCTTTCGAGGCGTTGTACGGGAGAAAATGTCGATCACCGGTTTGCTGGGCAGAAATTGGTGATAGTCAGATAACAGGTCCCGAGCTAATTCATGAGACGACTGAGAAAATTATACAGATACGGAACCGTATGGCTGCAGCGCGAGACAGGCAAAAGAGTTATGCTGACAAGAGACGGAAACCTTTAGAGTTTCAGGTTGGTGACAAGGTTTTGTTGAAAATCTCACCATGGAAAGGCGTAGTTCGGTTTGGTAAACGAGGGAAACTAAATCCGAGGTACGTTGGACCATTTGAGATTGTGGAAAGAGTAGGTCCAGTAGCGTATCGATTATCCCTACCTGATTCGCTAAGTGGAATTCATGATGTATTTCACGTGTCAAACTTGAAGAAGTGCATAACTGATGAAACGACGATCGTACCACTAGAAGAAATCCAGGTGGATGAACAATTGCGCTTTATTGAGGAACCAGTTGAGGTGATGGACCGTGAGGTGAAAACACTTAAGCAAAGCAAGATACCTATTGTTAAAATCCGTTGGAATTCGCGACGTGGACCGGAATTCACATGGGAACGGGAAGATCAAATGAAGCTTAAGTACCCTCAACTATTCGAAGGAACGATGCCAGCAGACGAAGGTATTGATTTAAATTTCGGGACGAAATTTCTTTCAACATGGGGATGATGTGACAACTCATCCAAAACTCACACGATTTCGATTTCTGTGTGCCAATGCAGTAGACCAGTGATGGAACACTCTCACCATGTAACACAATTTTCGGGACGAAAATTCTTTCAACATGGGGATAATGTGACATCCGGTAAATTTCCGTTACCAAACCCTGTTAGTTCCGTTAAGTCTTGTAAACACGTGTCGTGAGCACACACTAGTTGTCGTTGAACGTTGGTGACCTAATAATAATTATTAATGTTAATTTGATGTGAATCTAAGTGATTATGTAAGTATTGGGTTATGTTTATGTGTTTACACATTTATAAACGGTTAATTAAAGAATTTATCGCGTAACGCGGAAACGTGCATATTTGTTCGTATGTCTTGTGTTTTTGCAAAGATAAATTATGTAATGAATTTTATAAGTTTATATCTCTATATTATGAAGTTAAAAACACTTTACAAAGAGTTTAAATCTTAGTTTTTATAAAATACAAATTACAAGGGTTAAAAAGGGTAAATATGTAAATTAATATTTAATAAAACAAACCCAACCCTAATCCACCCATTTTCGGCCGCGATCACCTTCAAACACCCCTCCCACTTCGATTTCAATCAAGAACAAGCAAGGGAACACGAAATTGGATCGATTTCAAGGCATATAACTTGTTGGAATCATCAATTGCAAGTTATAACTTGTTTAAGGTTAGATTTTTCATGTTTTTGTGAGTGTTCATTATGGCCGAACCTAATTTGCGGAATTGACCCTCATTAGGTCGAATTGGTTGTTGTTTGATGATGTTTATATGTTAGTTAGGTTGAATACATGTTAGTTAACGTCGATCATGGGTGAATTACATGTTTTTAGTGGATTGATCATGAAATTGGTTTTGAGCAAACCCTAATTCGTAAATTGTATGATTATGGATGAATGATGGTTGTTTGATGAATGTGTAGTGATTAATAAGTTGTATGAATGTTAGGAATCATGATCTTGCAAGAATCGATGACTTAGGGTTGATGTTCATAGGTTACTAATAATAGTAACTTTATTTGCATGAAATGTTGAATTATGGATGCTATGATGTTATGGTGTGTTCATGATGATAATTAGATGCTAGATTGGTATTATGAATGCTAGAAATCTTTAATTTGATGATGTTGATCATAGCTTGCCAAAAGTAGAACTTTTGTTTATGAAGATTGTTGGATTGAGGTGTTTAGTGTTGTTGATCATGCTTAGATGTTAGTATGAGCTTGAATTGGTATATTATTGATGAATTCATGTATGCTTTGGATGTTTGATAGATTTTGGGATGTTCTTTCCCAAAAGGGAAACTTTATTTGTGTAAATGTTGAAGTATGATGTTGTGATCATGTTTGAGATGATAGGAACTTGCTAATATGTTCAAGATGGATCCTAGTGTAATAGAACGTGTTTAATTAGTTGTATGGCATGTTTGGATGATCATGGGTGATAATTGGAATTGGTAATCATGTATGGTTTGGATGTTGTGTAGTAGTAGGACATCATGCTTGGGTCTGGTAATTGATTGTTGTGATGTTGTGGATGCAATGTATATGCTTAAAGAATTTGGTTGTGATCATTATACACGCGTGCGAATCTGAGGCCCCTACTTAGTAGGATTGGCAGGGTTTAGGATGTGAATTTGTGAGTGGCTTCACATGGCATGTGATGAATGATTGAACCTTGTATGACATGTTAGTTGTATTGTAGCTAATGGTTATGTTATGTGCTAGATTCGCATGACTTGTATAGTACTTGATTGTATGATGATCTATGTGATACACCTGGTTGATATAGCATATGTATGATACTGTTCGAATGCTTATCATGTATGTTGTATGTGCTCATTGGCTTTATTTGAATTATAACTCATAATGTCACCAACGGGTCAAACGGGTCAACTAGGTCAAACGTGTCTATTTGTCTGGAAGCTTGAGTCTTTGATTTTGGTATGATTAGGGTTTCACATGTCTTTTATTTACACGTACTTATGTACTCACATGATCTAGGTAACCTGTGAAGGTTGGCTATCCTCTCGTTTCTCAAAATAAACCCTAAGTACTTTGCATACATCAGGTGAGTTCATGCCCCACTCTTTACTTAATCTCTTTTGGGGGAGATAGCATACTGGTATTTATACGAACGCTTTTATGATTTAAGTTGTGTATAATATTAATATAGTGCTGTTTACCATGAGAAAAGTCCTCACACTTTTGAATTGTTAATATTTAATAGCGGGGAAACTTGGGTAGTACTACTGGGTCTGACGAGCCCCACCTGTGTGACTCGAGGTCAACCGGGTGCAATTTGTCCTATTGATCATTGTCACGACATGGTAAGTCGTGACAGGAGGCAACAACTATCACAGTCAGCTTCAATTGCAAAATCACTATGTATTAATATTTACTGATAATAGACTAGCTATCTATTACCATACACTGCTTATATTTATCGCAACTGTTTACATGTTTATTGAACTCAAACTCTTGAACTCACCAACCTATGTGTTGACAATTTAGTATGCTTTTCTCAGGTCCTTAACTTGCTTGCCATAGGAGCACTGCACGGTTCACTCCATTTAAGACAGTATGCTTCAAGACAATGTGACATTTTAACAATTTTGGGTTTACTTTTGGTTTGGCACTTGTTTTGCCATAAGTATTACTTTATAGACTTGGGTTGTTTTCAAAAACGCTTCCGCATTATTTAACGTTGGTATTTTGGTTGATTTTGTTATGTTATGGCATATAGAGTCGTTCTGAGTAACTATTGACTGTGATCCTGGTTTGTTCACACGCCTCGCGGTAAAACTCCGCAAGTGGATTTTGAGGGTGTGACAGTTATCAAGAGGACTGAGAACCTTAAGACTCTTAATCTGACTGAGATATATGGTATTCTTAGTGAATACCAGATAGAGATGAACATACATGTTCTATCTGGAAACTCAAGTAATCAAATGAGTTCAACTTTGCATGTGACTAAAAGGCATAGCATAGAACCTCAACACTATTTTATATGCTATCTTGACAACTCATAAAAAGGGTCCTTTCATCACCTTCCTGGAGACACCAAGAGAAAGCTACATTCAAGGAAGCCCATTCCAAGAGACAAGTTCTTCACATGCCTTTGTGTCTTCTGATGAAAGCACAAGTAACTTTCTATTCACCCTTAAAGACATGGGCTGTATCCATCCAGATGATCTGAAGTACATAGAAATAGTATAGCAAATGGCTCTTCTCACTCATAGAGCCAAGAAATTCTACAAGAGGACAGGAAGGAAGTTTCCAAGAAATGTAGCTAGTGGAGCGTTTGGGCCAGATAAAAGTAAAGTCAAGTGTTACAACTGTACCAAATGGGCCACTTTGTAAGGGAGTGCAAGGCACCAAGGAAAAATGGTGGCCAAGCACAAACCAAACCAAACTACACTAAGAAAGCCACCTAGAATGAGAAGCCAAAGCAGCAAGCTGCAGTTGCTATTGAAGAAGGAGGCTTTGACTGGAGCTTTTAGGTGGAAGATGTATTTCCAAACCAAGCACTAATGGCTAATCATGATGAAGCAAAGGTATTGGAACATCTCAATACACCTAAATGTATTGCTAAAGTAAATAGATACAAGTCCTACAACTTAGATATGAGATCTGATCTTGAGTCTTTGAATATCTTAAAATCTGATTTCAAAAGAGCTGAAAATGATTATAAACTAAATTAGAGGAATTAGAACAAAAACAAATTCAGATCTTAAAAATGAACACACCACTGCAAGACTTAGATCAAAGGTCTCATAACCAAGTTGACTGATGCCAAGCTGAGCTTGTGATTAGCAAAACCAGGGCATAAAAATGGGTTCTTGAAGAAGAGATTTTGAAGAACATTATATCCTCATCCTCGCATGCAAAAGTTTGTTATCAGAATAAGAAGGGATTGGGATCTAGTGAGATAGCTCCTCCACACACCATCTTGTCTCTAAGATCTCCCAGGAGCGGAACTTGTGAACATGAGCTACCTTACATAGACCCCTTGATTGAAGAGGATAAGAAGTGATAATGGAGAATGTCTCTAAAAAGAGTGAAGAAGAGGATTTTAAGAACGGTCACTTTCCTTCCAGGAGAGTAAGAAGATTGGGATGACCAAGTCTATGAGATAGAGCTTGATCAAGAAGAGGAAGAGGAAAGAAAATAAGGCTCAAGAGATCAAGACCACCTTCAACTCTAAGAAGATACAAGTTTTCATCTCCGTAGGATTTGAAGCGGTAAAGACTGAAGATACTCACTTGAACTCTAATACCAGGAGTTCTAGTTTAGTATCAACTCATCTCATCAGCGAGAGTTGAAGGAAAGTGATCAAGTTGTGTACCACTGCTACATAACCCGAACCATCCAACTCCAAAGGAAGTTCTCACCCTAAAAGACTTCCACTGCATCTACAAAGATAAAGGTGGAGAAGGAAAGTGATCAAGTTCAGCCTTCTTCATAGAAGAAGGTTGTTAAGAAGAAGAAAATGGAATGTGCCATGTGTGAGTACTCTTATCTTGCTAAAGATTGTCCTTACAATCCAAAAGGCTCTCCCCACATGACCAAGAAAGAGACTTCTAAGAGCTACAAGAAGAAGCAAGCTTCGGAAGGAAAACTATTCCTTTCGGAAGCTCCAAAATGAAGATGAAGGCAAGTGGAAAATTGCTTTCAAAAGAAAATTTGGTCTTGAAAGAAGAGAATACTTCCAAAGCATTGAAGCCCACTGTGGTGTTAGAAAGATCTTCCATAGGTCCATTCATCAAAACTTTCGAAGTTAGCAAAACTTGCAAAGTATTGAAGGTCAAGTCTAGGCATCCAAAGGTGATGTGGAAGTCAAAGAAAGACTAAGTGACTGAAAGTTCTCCATAAACAACAACAAAGATCCTCAAAACATGACTATAGGATCTATTACTGTTTACTATGCTTCAATGAGTTAAATGTGTATGATGTTACTCATTATTGTATTGTGAATTTAAAGTGAAAAGAATGGACGCTCGTGGACGTGGACGTGGTCGTGGACGCGGACGTGGACGTGGCACCGAGAACAGGCTGGTGGTGCTATTAACATGACTCCTGCGGAATTGGCTGCTCTAATTAATGAGCATGTTCAGGCGGCAGTGGCTGCTGCCCACGCGGGTCAGCCAGCAGGTAAACAATGACAGAGAAACAAATCTGATATCCTTTATAACTATAGGGGATGCTTGATTAATGTGTGTTGTGTTAAAACAGGACCACCAGTGTGTACATACAAGTCCTTCATGGACTGCAAACCACACACCTACAGCGGAACAGAGGGAGCTGTAGGGCTTGTACGCTGGTTTGAGAAGACTGAGTCCGTTTTCTCCAAATGTAACTGTCCACCCGCGGATCAAGTAAAGTATGCCACCGGGACATTGGAGGGTGCTGCCCTGTCATGGTGGAACGCGCAAGTCCAGATGCTTGGACAAGCGATGGCAAATGGACTCCCCTGGAATGAGTTCAAGGATATGATGATCGAGGAGTACTGTCCTCGAAATGAGGTGCAAAAGTTGGAGATGGAATTCTGGCAGCTCAAGATGAAGGGTTCAGAAATTGAGGCTTATACAACCCGTACTCATGAGCTGGCCACATTGTGTCCAGGAATGGTTAATGAGACACATAAGAATCGAGCACTACATACGAGGGTTGGTGCCTGAAATCCAAAGTATGGTAACGGCTTCTAACCCGACTACGATCCAGCAGGCCATCCAGATTGCTCACAAACTTACTGACCAGGCGGTAGAACAAGGGCGTTTACCCAAACGGGGCGCTGTGGTGAGCGTGCCCGACAACAAAAGGAAGTGGGATGCTCCCAGCAACAGCAACAACAAATCATCATCATCATCGTCTGGCGGTCAACAACAATCCCAACAGCAACAACAACCAGCTCAGCAGCAACAGCGGCGGTTCGATAATAACCGCAATTTCAACCAAACTGCCCCAAATAACCAAGGACCCAGCGGTTACGGCGGCAGACATCCCAAATGCCCACGGTGTAACTACCACCACGTGGGACGGTGTGATAACTTCAAGTGTCAACGTTGTGGAAAGACTGGACACGCTGCGAAGGATTGCCGTGGTGAACTAATGAGGAGGCCACAACAACCTCAAGAAACTCCCAAGGGTTGTTTCGAGTATGGGAAAGAAGGACATTACAAACGAAACTGCCCACAACTGAGAAGGAACGGAAATGGCAACAACAACAACAACACCAACAATCATGGGAACAACAACAACAATGGCAATAATAACAACAATGGTGGAAACGGCACTGGAAATGGCGGCAATAGAGATGGAGCCAAAGGGAGAGCCTTCGTCATTGGCTCAGGTGAGGCTCTAAATGATCCCACAACTGTTACTGGTAGATTCCCTGTTAATGGTTGTTTTGCTACGGTACTATTTGATACTGGAGCCGATAGGAGTTTTGTGTCCTTAAAATTCTGTAGTCTTTTAAGTGATATACCCTCTGCTTTAGAATCTAAATACACTGTGGAATTAGCCGACGGTAAACAAATCCATGTAACGCATATCCTTAAGGACTGTAGGATAGAACTTGCTGGTCATATTTTCGCTATAGATCTCATGCCCGTTACGCTGGGGAGTTTTGATGTTGTGATAGGCATGGATTGGCTCTCTAGCAAGCAAGCGGAAGTCATATGTCACGAGAAGATTATACGGATCCCGGTTGACGATCACATTCTTACCGTCAAAGGTGATAGGAGTGGTGCTGTGATAGGCATCATCTCGTATATGAAAGCTCAAAAGTTGTTACGAAAGGGCCGCGTGGCTATCCTAGCACTTGTGACCGATAAGCAAAAGGAAGAAAAGAGAATGGAGGATATTCCCGTAGTACGCGACTTTCCGGAGGTATTCCCAGAAGATCTTCCTGGATTACCACCGCAACGCCAAGTGGAATTCCAGATTGAGTTGACTCCCGGCGCAGCTCCGATTGCTAGGGCACCTTATCGTTTAGCACCCAACGAACTACAGGAGTTGTCGTCACAACTCCAGGAGCTTCTGGATAAAGGTTTTATCCGACCTAGTACATCACCTTGGGGAGCTCCTGTACTCTTTGTTAAGAAGAAGGATGGCACATTCCGGATGTGCATCGACTATCGAGAGTTAAACAAAGTAACAGTCAAGAACCGATACCCTTTACCTCGTATCGACGACTTGTTCGATCAGCTTCAAGGATCAAGCTATTACTCGAAGATTGACTTGAGGTCTGGTTATCATCAACTCAGAGTTCGAGAGGAAGATATTCCCAAGACTGCATTTCGTACTCGTTATGGTCATTATGAGTTCTTGGTCATGCCTTTTGGGTTGACTAATGCACCTGCTGTGTTCATGGACCTCATGAACCGTGTGTGCAAACCTTATCTTGATCAGTTTGTCATTGTGTTCATCGATGATATACTGATATACTCTAGGACCAAGGAGGAGCATGAAGAGCACTTACGAATGATCTTGGAACTGTTGAAAAATGAGCAGCTGTATGCTAAATTCTCAAAGTGTGACTTTTGGATAAGAGAAGTACAATTCCTAGGTCATATTGTTAATGAGAAAGGAATACACGTTGATCCTGCCAAAATTGAGGCGATAAAGAATTGGACCACACCCAAAACGCCAAGCGAGATAAGGCAATTTCTTGGATTAGCAGGATATTACCGCCGATTCATAGAAGGATTTTCTAAGATCGCACAACCTCTCACAGCCTTGACTCACAAAGGAACGACATACAAATGGGCTGAGAGTCAAGAATCAGCTTTCCAATTATTGAAACAAAAACTCTGTACTGCCCCGATATTAACATTACCAGAGGGAACAGATGACTTTGTGGTGTATTGCGATGCATCCATTCAAGGATTGGGTTGTGTCTTGATGCAACGAGACAAGGTGATAGGTTACGCCTCGAGACAACTAAAGGTTCACGAGAAGAACTACACTACCCATGACTTAGAATTGGGCGCAGTAGTTTTTGCCTTAAAGATTTGGAGACATTATTTGTACGGTACCAAGTGCACTATCTACACCGATCATAAGAGTCTTCAACATATCTTTGAGCAAAAAGAGTTGAATATGAGCAGCGACGTTGGGTGGAACTACTAAATGATTATGATTGCGCAATTAAGTATCATCCGGAAAGGCGAACGTAGTTGCCGATGCTTTAAGCAGGAAGGAAACAGCTAAACCCCGACGGGTGCGAGCTTTACAGCTTACTATCAGTACCCAACTGCCCGAACAAGTTAAGGAGGCACAAATGGAAGCTTTAAAGGTGGAAAATATTGGTTCTGAATTGTTAAGGGGAATGGATAAGCAGCTAGTGATGAAAGAGGATGGAATTCGATATTTCATGGATAGACTTTGGGTGCCTGTTCATGGAAATCTGAGAGATTTAGTTATGAGCGAGGCACACAAATCTAAGTATTCTATACATCCTGGATCCGACAAGATGTATCATGACCTAAAGGCTCACTATTGGTGGCCTAACATGAAGGCGGATGTAGCTACGTACGTGAGTAAGTGTTTGACCTGCTCGAAGGTGAAAGTGGAATATCAAAAACCATCCGGACTATTACAACAACCCGAGATTCCAATGTGGAAATGGGAACAAATCTCCATGGACTTTATTACTAAACTACCCCGGACTAGTACTGGTTGTGACACGATATGGGTTATTGTGGATCGATTGACAAAGTCTGCTCATTTCCTTGCAATAAAGGAAACCGACAAGATGGAGAAGTTAACTCGCCTGTACCTCAAGGAGATCGTTTCGAGACACGGGGTACCGATCTCAATTATCTCTGACCGTGACGCTCGTTTCACGTCACATTTCTGGCAATCATTGCAGAAATCTTTGGTACACGTCTGGATATGAGTACTGCATATCATCCACAGACGGATGGTCAGAGTGAGCGTACTATACAGACGTTGGAGGATATGTTACGTGCTTGTGTGATTGACTTCGGGAATAACTGGGAAATTCACCTGCCATTGGTGGAATTCTCTTATAACAACAGTTATCACACTAGTATACAAGCAGCACCTTTCGAGGCGTTGTACGGGAGAAAATGTCGATCACCGTTTTGCTGGGCAGAAATTGGTGATAGTCAGATAACAGGTCCCGAGCTAATTCATGAGACGACTGAGAAAATTATACAGATACGGAACCGTATGGCTGCAGCGCGAGACAGGCAAAAGAGTTATGCTGACAAGAGACGGAAACCTTTAGAGTTTCAGGTTGGTGACAAGGTTTTGTTGAAAATCTCACCATGGAAAGGCGTAGTTCGGTTTGGTAAACGAGGGAAACTAAATCCGAGGTACGTTGGACCATTTGAGATTGTGGAAGAGTAGGTCCAGTAGCGTATCGATTATCCCTACCTGATTCGCTAAGTGGAATTCATGATGTATTTCACGTGTCAAACTTGAAGAAGTGCATAACTGATGAAACGACGATCGTACCACTAGAAGAAATCCAGGTGGATGAACAATTGCGCTTTATTGAGGAACCAGTTGAGGTGATGGACCGTGAGGTGAAAACACTTAAGCAAAGCAAGATACCTATTGTTAAAATCCGTTGGAATTCGCGACGTGGACCGGAATTCACATGGGAACGGGAAGATCAAATGAAGCTTAAGTACCCTCAACTATTCGAAGGAACGATGCCAGCAGACGAAGGTATTGATTTAATTTCGGGACGAATTTCTTTCAACATGGGGATGATGTGACAACTCATCCAAAACTCACACGATTTCGATTTCTGTGTGCCAATGCAGTAGACCAGTGATGGAACACTCTCACCATGTAACACAATTTTCGGGACGAAAATTCTTTCAACATGGGGATAATGTGACATCCGGTAAATTTCCGTTACCAAACCCTGTTAGTTCCGTTAAGTCTTGTAAACACGTGTCGTGAGCACACACTAGTTGTCGTTGAACGTTGGTGACCTAATAATAATTATTATGTTAATTTGATGTGAATCTAAGTGATTATGTAAGTATTGGTTATGTTTATGTGTTTACACATTTATAAACGGTTAATTAAAGAATTTATCGCGTAACGCGGAAACGTGCATATTTGTTCGTATGTCTTGTGTTTTTGCAAAGATAATTATGTAATGAATTTTATAAGTTATATCTCTATATTATGAAGTTAAAAACACTTTACAAAGAGTTTAAATCTTAGTTTTTATAAAATACAAATTACAAGGGTTAAAAAGGGTAAATATGTAAATTAATATTTATAAAACAAACCCAACCCTAATCCACCCATTTTCGGCCGCGATCAACCTTCAAACACCCCTCCCACTTCGATTTCAATCAAGAACAAGCAAGGAACACGAAATTGGATCGATTTCAAGGCATATAACTTGTTGGAATCATCAATTGCAAGTTATAACTTGTTTAAAGGTTAGATTTTTCATGTTTTTGTGAGTGTTCATTATGGCCGAACCTAATTTGCGGAATTGACCCTCATTAGGTCGAATTGGTTGTTGTTTGATGATGTTTATATGTTAGTTAGGTTGAATACATGTTAGTTAACGTCGATCATGGGTGAATTACATGTTTTTAGTGGATTGATCATGAATTGGTTTTGAGCAAACCCTAATTCGTAAATTGTATGATTATGGATGAATGATGGTTGTTTGATGAATGTGTGGTGATTAATAAGTTGTATGAATGTTAGGAATCATGAATCTTGCAAGAAATCGATGACTTAGGGTTGATGTTCATAGGTTACTAATAATAGTAACTTTATTTGCATGAAATGTTGAATTATGGATGCTATGATGTTATGGGTGTGTTCATGATGATAATTAGATGCTAGATTGGTATTATGAATGCTAGAAATCTTTAATTTGATGATGTTGATCATAGCTTGCCAAAAGTAGAAACTTTTGTTTATGAAGATTGTTGGATTGAGGTGTTTAGTGTTGTTGATCATGCTTAGATGTTAGTATGAGCTTGAATTGGTATATTATTGATGAATTCATGTATGCTTTGGATGTTTGATAGATTTTGGGATTTCTTTCCCAAAAGGGAAACTTTATTTGTGTAAATGTTGAAGTATGATGTTGTAATCATGTTTGAGATGATAGGAACTTGCTAATATGTTCAAGGATGGATCCTAGTGTAATAGAACGTGTTAAATTAGTTGTATGGCATGTTTGGATGATCATGGGTGATAATTGGAATTGGTAATCATGTATGGTTTGGATGTTGTGTAGTAGTAGGACATCATGCTTGGGTCTGGTAATTGATTGTTGTGATGTTGTGGATGCAATGTATATGCTTAAAGAATTTGGTTGTGATCATTATACACGCGTGCGAATCTGAGGCCCCTACTTAGTAGGATTGGCAGGGTTTAGGATGTGAATTTGTGAGTGGCTTCACATGGCATGTGATGAATGATTGAACCTTGTATGACATGTAGTTGTATTGTAGCTAATGGTTATGTTAATGTGCTAGATTCGCATGACTTGTATAGTACTTGATTGTATGATGATCTATGTGATACACCTGGTTGATATAGCATATGTATGATACTGTTCGAATGCTTATCATGTATGTTGTATGTGCTCATTGGCTTTATTTGAATTATAACTCATAATGTCACCAACGGGTCAAACGGGTCAACTAGGTCAAACGTGTCTATTTGTCTGGAAGCTTGAGTCTTTGATTTTGGTATGATTAGGGTTTCACATGTCTTTTATTTACACGTACTTATGTACTCACATGATCTAGGTAACCTGTGAAGGTTGGCTATCCTCTCGTTTCTCAAAATAAACCCTAAGTACTTTGCATACATCAGGTGAGTTCATGCCCCACTCTTTACTTAATCTCTTTTGGGGGAGATAGCATACTGGTATTTATACGAACGCTTTTATGATTTAAGTTGTGTATAATATTAATATAGTGCTGTTTACCATGAGAAAAGTCCTCACACTTTTGAATGTTAATATTTAATAGCGGGGAAACTTGGGTAGTACTACTGGGTCTGACGAGCCCCACCTGTGTGACTCGAGGTCAACCGGGTGCAATTTGTCCTATTGATCATTGTCACGACATGGTAAGTCGTGACAGGAGGCAACAACTATCACAGTCAGCTTCAATTGCAAAATCACTATGTATTAATATTTACTGATAATAGACTAGCTATCTATTACCATACACTGCTTATATTTATCGCAACTGTTTACATGTTTATTGAACTCAAACTCTTGAACTCACCAACCTATGTGTTGACAATTTAGTATGCTTTTCTCAGGTCCTTAACTTGCTTGCCATAGGAGCACTGCACGGTTCACTCCATTTAAGACAGTATGCTTCAAGACAATGTGACATTTTAACAATTTTGGGTTTACTTTTGGTTTGGCACTTGTTTTGCCATAAGTATTACTTTATAGACTTGGGTTGTTTTCAAAAACGCTTCCGCATTATTTAACGTTGGTATTTTGGTTGATTTTGTTATGTTATGGCATATAGAGTCGTTCTGAGTAACTATTGACTGTGATCCTGGTTTGTTCACACGCCTCGCGGTAAAACTCCGCAAGTGGATTTTGAGGGTGTGACAGTTATCAAGAGGACTGAGAACCTTAAGACTCTTAATCTGACTGAGATATATGGTATTCTTAGTGAATACCAGATAGAGATGAACATACATGTTCTATCTGGAAACTCAAGTAATCAAATGAGTTCAACTTTGCATGTGACTAAAAGGCATAGCATAGAACCTCAACACTATTTTATATGCTATCTTGACAACTCATAAAAAGGGTCCTTTCATCACCTTCCTGGAGACACCAAGAGAAAGCTACATTCAAGGAAGCCCATTCCAAGAGACAATTCTTCACATGCCTTTGTGTCTTCTGATGAAAGCACAAGTAACTTTCTATTCACCCTTAAAGACATGGGCTGTATCCATCCAGATGATCTGAAGTACATAGAAATAGTATAGCAAATGGCTCTTCTCACTCAGAGCCAAGAAATTCTACAAGAGGACAGGAAGGAAGTTTCCAAGAAATGTAGCTAGTGGAGCGTTTGGGCCAGATAAAAGTAAAGTCAAGTGTTACAACTGTAACCAAATGGGCCACTTTGTAAGGAGTGCAAGGCACCAAGGAAAAATGGTGGCCAAGCACAAACCAAACCAAACTACACTAAGAAAGCCACCTAGAATGAGAAGCCAAAGCAGCAAGCTGCAGTTGCTATTGAAGAAGGAGGCTTTGACTGGAGCTTTTAGGTGGAAGATGTATTTCCAAACCAAGCACTAATGGCTAATCATGATGAAGCAAAGGTATTGGAACATCTCAATACACCTAAATGTATTGCTAAAGTAAATAGATACAAGTCCTACAACTTAGATATGAGATCTGATCTTGAGTCTTTGAATATCTTAAAATCTGATTTCAAAAGAGCTGAAAATGATTATAAACTAAAATTAGAGGAATTAGAACAAAAACAAATTCAGATCTTAAAAATGAACACACCAACTGCAAGACTTAGATCAAAGGTCTCATAACCAAGTTGACTGATGCCAAGCTGAGCTTGTGATTAGCAAAACCAGGGCATAAAAATGGGTTCTTGAAGAAGAGATTTTGAAGAACATTATATCCTCATCTCGCATGCAAAGTTTGTTATCAGAATAAGAAGGGATTGGGATCTAGTGAGATAGCTCCTCCACACACCATCTGTCTCTAAGATCTCCCAGGAGCGGAACTTGTGAACATGAGCTACCTTACATAGACCCCTTGATTGAAGAGGATGAAGAAGTGATAATGGAGAATGTCTCTAAAAAGAGTGAAGAAGAGGATTTTAAGAACGGTCACTTTCCTTCCAAGGAGAGTAAGAAGATTGGGATGACCAAGTCTATGAGATAGAGCTTGATCAAGAAGAGGAAGAGAAAGAAAATAAGGCTCAAGAGATCAAGACCACCTTCAACTCTAAGAAGATACAAGTTTTCATCTCCGTAGGATTTGAAGCGGTAAAGACTGAAGATACTCACTTGAACTCTAATACCAGGAGTTCTAGTTTAGTATCAACTCATCTCATCAGCGAGAGTTGAAGGAAAGTGATCAAGTTGTGTACCACTGCTACATAACCCGAACCATCCAACTCCAAAGGAAGTTCTCACCCTAAAAGGACTTCCACTGCATCTACAAAGATAAAGGTGGAGAAGGAAAGTGATCAAGTTCAGCCTTCTTCATAGAAGAAGGTTGTTAAGAAGAAGAAAATGGAATGTGCCATGTGTGAGTAACTCTTATCTTGCTAAAGATTGTCCTTACAATCCAAAAGGCTCTCCCCACATGACCAAGAAAGAGACTTCTAAGAGCTACAAGAAGAAGCAAGCTTCGGAAGGAAAAACTATTCCTTTCGGAAGCTCCAAAATGAAGATGAAGGCAAGTGGAAAATTGCTTTCAAAAGAAAATTTGGTCTTGAAAGAAGAGAATACTTCCAAAGCATGAAGCCCACTGTGGTGTTAGAAAGATCTTCCATAGGTCCATTCATCAAAACTTTCGAAGTTAGCAAAACTTGCAAAGTATTGAAGGTCAAGTCTAGGCATCCAAAGGTGATGTGGAAGTCAAAGAAAGACTAAGTGACTGAAAGTTCTCCATAAACAACAACAAAGATCCTCAAAACATGACTATAGGATCTATTATTGTTGCATTACGTTCTACTTCTTTTGATGAACACAAGACAAATAAGACTTGGGTTTCCAAATGTAACTAACCACCTCTTTTGGGTAGAAACAGCTAAAGACAAACAAGACTGTATGGATCATTGATAATGGTTGTTCCAGGCACATGACAGGAAATAGGTAACTACTCTAAAAGTTTAAAAAGATTGATGGAGGACCAGTTGCTTTTGGAGGAGATGTTGGTGGTTACATTACTAGAAGGGGTAAGGTCATAAATGGTAAGCTCAGCATTGAGAAGGTAAACTTATTCAAGGAGGTTGGATATAATCTTCTGAGTGTATCCTAATTTTGTGATTAGAGTCATGACATGCTCTTTACTGAGCATGAGTGCATTGTTCTCAACCCTGGTGGTTATTCCTCATGAGCATATTCTTCTTAGAGCCCCCAAGAAAGGGAACATGTACAAGATGGATTTGCAAGAAACATCTCCCTCAAGAGAAGTTTCATGCTTTCTGTTTAAAGCAAATAGTGATGAGTCTTTCCTATGGAATAAAAGAATGTGCCGTGTAAACTTTAAAACATGAATAAACTAATTAAGAATGATTTGGTAACTGGAATGCCAAAGAAAGAGTTTAAAAGTGATGACTACTGTGTTGCATGCCTGAAAGGGAAGCAACACAAGGTATCTCAAAAGCTAAAGGAGAGAAGCTCCATTACTACTCTCCTACACTTGTTACATATGGATCTCTTTGGCCCCACCAGTGTAATGAGTCCAGGAAGGACCTCTTATTACATGGTGATTATATTACAAGATTTACTTGGGTCTTCTTTCTTAGAACTAAGGATGAGACCCCTGAGATTTTGAAGAATTTCATCTTGAAGATTGAGAATAAATCTGATCACAAGTTTAAAACTATAAGATGTGATCAAGGAACTAAATTCAAGAACCAAATCCTTGATAATTATTCTGATGAAAAGGGCATTACATGACAATAAAGTGCTCCCAGGACTTCTCAACAAAATGGTGTTGCTTAGAGGAGAAACAGGACACTAATTGAAGCTGCAAGAACTATGTTGTCTGAGTCTAAGCTGCCCATCACCTTTTGGGCAAAGGAAGTCAACACTACTTGCTATGTGCAGAACAAAGTTTTAGTGGTTAAGACACATGGTAAGACTCCTTATGAACTTTAGCACAAGAGGAAACCTTTCATTGGTTTTTTCAAGTCATTTGGATGTCCTTGCACCATCTTGAATACCAAAGATCAAATTGCAAAGTTTGCAAAGAAATTAGATGATGGACATTTTTGAGGATCGTTGAAGGGTGAAGAGTTACAACACAACAATACAAAGAGGAGATAACTAAACTTAGATCAAACAGTAAACTGGATTAACCAAGTGGTGACACTAAGAAGACAAGTAATATATGAGATAGAACACAAAGAACACAAGTGTTTGGTTTTCAAGAATGCAGTATATTGCTTTCTCTATGTTCAATTACAAGTGTTACAAAGCATATTCGAAAGATACAAGAACATGAGATACTTATACAACATCCTACAGCCAGCTATACTTTGAAAGCCAGCTGGATACAACTGACTAGACACACTTAAAATCAATTGTAGAGTCAAAAGGCAGATTGCCTTTTGACTAGTGACTGTGACATGCCATAGCTCACATTCTTATCTATTACAAAAAGGATAAAGTACATAAAGTAGAAAGTTACAGACTCAAGACCTCAATGTACAGTTACCAAAAGCATGGACCTTTTCACCAAACCATGTTAGTAGGTGACTTGCATTGTTGCAGTGGAAAGGTGTCCAGCTTTATGGAACAGTACATCAGATAAAGCATGTTACTAAAAGTATTTGAAAGAAATCTGTCTTCATGAACTTGAAGCATGGGAAGACTTTGTCTCTGAGGCTTCGGAAGACTTCATCTTTGGCTTCAAAGGATGTTGCTCTTGGCTTCGGAAGATTTCACACTTAGAGTATTTCTGTTCCACATGTGAAACTTCCAAAGCATTCCACTTCAATGCACTTGTGCAGCATGCAGGAAAGACTAAAGATGTTTAGGTTGCATCAGCCTCTTCATTAATCTCTACAACATTTCATTAGATACTCTTCCTAAGCTAAGACCTATAAAGTATAAAATCTTAGAACCATAATAGTTTAGGAGTTAGCCAATGTGACCTTCAATGAACACACACCCAGTGTAAATGGTTCCGGTCCTGATTGGTTATTTGATCTTGATTTAGTTACCAACTGTTTTAACAAATCTTGTGAGAATGTTTTAGGATTTGTAGATATTTTACCAAGAGGTAATCCTGATCCAAGATTTGAGCTAAAAAGACCCTCAAGCTATACAACTTCAACTCTAGTTGTAACTAAATCTAAAAATAAAGTTTCTATCCAAAATTTGAGCTGAGAAGACCCTCACGCTATACAAGTTTAGCTCCAGTTGTAACTAACTCTGCAAATGAAGTTTCTGTTAGCACAACAATGACAAATTTAGATAATACATCTGAAATGCCTTCAAAATCCAGCTCAGAGGCTCAACAACCAGATAAAGAAGCTTTGAATGTAGAAGATCATAGTGGTGGTGAAAATGATCAAGAATTTCTTAATGCTGATAACCACTCCATTGAAGACAACATCAATGATGTCACACACTCATTGGATCAAGTTTCACATCATAAGTGTGCTGATGTGGTGGAGAAACCTTAATGCCAGATCTAAATTTCTCTAATTTGGATCTATCTCAGCAACTTGCTGTAATCCCTTAACTAAGGAGCTACAAGTCTCATCTGTAAGGCCCCGTTCCCAGGACGCTCACAGCTGGTCAATCATCACACATAAAACACATATTTATATTAACTTAAATTATCATTACAGCAGAAACATTAAAAATGGCATCCATTTTTATAATGTTTTTATGATGTAATGCAACAATTATTTTATACTGTGATAATGATGTATTATTTTTCAAAAGCTTTTATAATGAAATGAAATGTCATTTTTAATGTTTTGGCTGCAATGATAGTTTAAGTTAATATAAATTTATGTTTTATGTGTAATGATGGACCAGCTGTGAGCACCCCGAGAACGAGGCCTTACATCTGCCACCTCACACATAATTGGAGATGTTGATTCAGGGGTATGAACAAGAGGACAAACCAATGATGCAAATGTTTGTCTTCATTCTTGTTTCTTATCTCAGATAGAGCTGAAGAAGATTGATGAGGCTCTGAAGGATGGAAGTTACGTTGAAGCTATACAAGAGGAGCTGCTTCAATTCAAAAAGAAAAAGGTTTGGAACCTATGTCCTCTTCCTAATGGGAAGACTACATAGATCTTCTTGCTCCTGCAGCAAAAACAATGCAAGACTAGTTACTAAGGGTACACAGGAGAAGACGGAAATGACTACATAGATCTTCTTACTCTTTTAGCAAGACTGGAAGATGTTAGGATATTCTTAGCTTTTGCTGCATCTAAGAACTTCAAGGTCTATCAACTTGATGTCAAATGTGCTTTTCTATATGGAGTGATTGATGAAGAGGTGTATGTCAAACAACCACCTAGGTTTGCAGATCCTGATAATCCTGATTATGTTTGTAGGCTTGATAAAGCTCTTTATGGGCTGCATCAAGCACCAAGAAAGTGGTATGAGACTTTATCTCAGTATTTCTGCAATCATGGATACTGAAGAGGTACTATAAATAGAACTCTCTTCATCAAAGGAATAGGAAATGACTTGATGCTAGTTCAAGTGTATGTAGATGACATCATCTTTGGTTCAAGTATTCGAAAGTCCTGCAAAGACTTTGAGAAGCTGATGAAGGATAGATTTGAAATGAGTCCCATGGGGAACTCAATTTCTTTCTGGGAATTCAAGTGAAGCAAGTTGAAGATGGCATCTTTATAAGTCAGTCAAAGTATGTTCAGGACATACTCAAGAGATTCAACATGACTGATTGTATGGTTGCTAAGACACCTATAGCAAGAAACCACTCACTTGGGCTTCACCTTGAGGGAAGGTGTGGATGAACACCTTTACAGTGCTATGATTAGGTCTCTTATGTATCTCACAGCTAGTATGCTTGATATCATGTTCATCACATGTATTTGTGCAAGATATCAAACCAACCGCAAGATGTCACACCTTATCACTGTCAAGAGAATTTTATGATATCTCAAAGGTGACTCAACACTTGGCCTTTGGTATCCAAAGAATTATAACTTTAAACTACATGCATATACAGATAGTGACTATAGTGGATGCAATATGACTGCAAATTCTACATCAAGGGGATGTTAGTTTCTTGGGGGAAGGGTAGTCTCATGGCAATTCAAGAAGCAATCTTGTTTCTCTGCATCAACTGCTAAAGCTGAATACATTGCTGCTGCAAGCTGCTATGCTCAAGTGCTTTGGATTCAGAATCAGATTCTAGACTATGGGTTTAACTTCAAGCGTTCATTTCCAAAACACCATTAATTCGCATTACAATGCAAAAACATTAACAAAAGAATGCCATTCAAAATGCCAAGTAGCTGCTCCGTGCCATCCTCAGCAATATTCACCTACCAACTAGAAAATGCATAAAAGTCAGCGTTGCTGAGTGAGTTCTAGTTTTAAAATAAAAAATACTTTTCTTTCGTAAACCATTCTTTCTCACAAAATAATACTATACTTTACATTCGTTTGTGATCATACATCGTACCTACACACAGATAATATAATTATTATCTTCGTCAGTCTTTCATTCATACTTCCATTCATTCATCATTTCATTCATTACTTTCATCATCACCATGAACTTTACCCTTCATGCTCATGGTACTGTGCCTAAGCCTATAAAAGACCTTCATCGGTTGTACCTGGCACCAAGTGGTCACAGCCACTAAGGTAAAGTTCAGGTAAACCATTGTCATATGATATGCCCTTAATGCTCATGATACTAGACCTAAGCCTATAAAAGACCTTCATCGGTGTTGCCCAACACCAAGTGGTCATAGTACCTAAGGCATGCAACAATGGTTCATCCATATGGTCAGTCACAAAGAAAGACCCCAATGTGCATCCTTTGGGGTAGCTAACCCGCACACCGTTTACCTAACACCTACAATGGGTGTGCACGTCCATACATTTGCTTGCAAGCCTTCTTACATTCATTTGCTCATTAATGCATGCATTCATTCATCATGTTCCTCTTTCATTATCTTTCACTTTACGTTACATAATACTTTCGTTTCATTTATTATCATAACACGTAAAGCCACGGGAAAGATAAACATTCATCATAATAAGGAAGATAAACATATCATTCAGTCATCATCATGTAGGGCATCATACATACATAACATATATCATGTATAATCATGCAACATCATCATGCATAAGCATCAATAACATATTAATACATGCCTATCATACCATCTATGACCTCAAAAGTCAACCTACATGAATCCCCGTGAACATCTCAAGTCAAAGCCTACATTACTCATTTTTCCCCAAAAGTCAGAATTATTCTATGTGTTCATCCGCATTGACCTTATTATTCATCCGCATTTGATTTGCTTCATCCGCAATTGTCATGCGCATTTGACTTACTCATCCGCATTTCATACACTTAGTCAAATGCTCATCCGCATTGACATACTTCATCCGCATTTGTCATCCGCATTTCATACACTTAGTCAAATGCTGATCCGCATTGACATACTTCATCCGCATTTGTCATCCGCATTTGTCATCCGCATTTGTCATCCGCATTTGTCATCTCCATTTCATACAATTAGTCAAATTCTCATCCGCATTAACTGTTCATCCGCATTTACTTTTTTTGCAGTTAATACTCATCCGCATTTCCCTTTTTCTTAGTCCATGTTCATCCGCATTTCTCAGACTTAGTCAAATGCACATCCGCATTGACTTCGTCCACGTTAACTTTCATACGCATTTGTCATACTTAGTCAATGCTCATCCGCATTGACTTACTTTGCTCATCCGCATTAACCTTTCTATCTACATTATCTTTTCAGCACCTATGTAGATTCTAAAACTTAACAAATGAGCCTTAAACATCAGATTTGAAATCTTAACTCACCAATCATGTTCTAAGCGTAAATCTTACCCTCTAAGCCTTAGAAACATCATCATACATCGTCAAAGATGAACATAATCACATCATAACATCATTATAGATGCATACAAGCATACGGGTCCAAAACCCAATTTAATAGAAACATACATTCATGCATCTCCAACCCCAAAATCAGTTAAAAACCAGTAAAAGAGGGGTTATAGAACTTACCTTTGTAGTTTTGAGTATGGCTTCCTCCAAACTCCTTTGCAAAATGGAATTCAACTACTTAGAACCCACTAAAAACACACCTGAACACATACAAACACGCATAAGCATAAACCCAAGGATATGACCAGTCAAGAACATCATAAACGCATGAATTCTTACCTTGAATTCGAATTCTCTCTTGTTCTTCCTTTAAAACCGAGAATTTGCTGCTCCCAGCTACTCTCTCTCTCTCTAAAACCCGAAGATCAGTTGTGTATGTGACATATGGGCGACCATACCACCTTTTACACCCACTTTTCAAACATTTTGTCCTTTTGGACACTTTTTACCCCTAGACTTGGGTTTTATTTCTTTTCCTTCTTTTCTTTCACTTTATTCATTCTTTTCTTGAATTTTAAAATAACCAGGTGTTACAAGTCCACCCCCCTTAAATAGGTTTCGTCCCTGAAACCTGTTTTTTCTTAAAGAATTGTGGGTAATGCTGCTTCATCTCTTCTTCAGTCTCCCACGTAGATCCGTATCCCTTCCTGTGCTTCCACTGTACACGGACAAGGGGAACCACTTTATTTCTCAGCCTCTTCTCCTTTCGAGCTATGATTGCCACCGGTTGCTCCACGTAATTGAGCCGTTCATCTACTTCGATATCCACTAGTGGAACAATCATGTCTTTATCAGCTAAGCATTTTCTCAGATGAGATACATGGAATGTCGGGTGCATTCCACTTAACTCTTCTGGTACTTCCAGTCTATAGGCCACTTCTCCTACTCAAGCAATGATTCGTAAAGGGCCTATGTATCTTGGGCTCAACTTGCCCCGCTTTCGGAAACAAATGATGCCCTTCCACGGTGAGACCTTCAACATAACTCGGTCACCCACATGGAACTCAATCAGTCTGTGTCGTTTATCGGCATACGACTTCTGTCTATCTTTGGCTGCCTTCATGAAGGCCTTGATCTTTTCAAGCTTCTCAATCGTAGCCTGGATTACCTTGACGCTCCCCAATTCCTTTAGACAAATATCACCCCAACAAACGGGTGTTCTACATCTCCTACCGTATAGCATCTCGTAAGGTGGGATACCAATGCTGGCATGATAACTGTTGTTGTATGAGAATTCAGCTAACGGTAAATGGTCATCCTAACTTCCACCAAAATCAATAACACATGCCTGAAGCATGTCCTCCAAGGTCTGAATGGTCCTTTCTGACTGACCATCAGTTTGAGGATGATAAGCCGTGCTAATATGTAACCTCGTCCCCATGGCATCGTGGAATTTCTTCCAGAATTTAGATGTAAAGCGGGTGTCATGATCAGACACAATGGACACTAGCACACCATGACGAATTACAATCTCCTTGATGAACAGATCAGCCAACCTCTCGGATGAATATGTCTCGCGAATCGGTAGGAAGTGAGCACTCTTCGTAAGACAGTCCACAATCACCCATATGGCATCGTACCCTTTCGGAGTACGTGGCAGCTTCATAATGAAATCGATGGTGATGTGCTCCCACTTCCATTCCGGTATATCCAAAGGTTGAATCTCCCCTTATGACTTTTGGTGCTTGGCCTTCACCTGTAGGCAAGTAAGGCATTTGCTCACATACTCCACCACGTCACGCTTCATACCCGGCCACCAATAATCCTTCTTCATGTCTTGGTACATTTTCGTGGCACCTGGATGAATGGAGTATCGAGTCTTGTAGGCTTCATCTAAAATTTTCACCCGTAGATCTCCAAAATGAGGAATTCACATTCTCCCGAATCAAGTTCTAACACCAAGCGTGTTCTCACCCATTTCCGTGACCAGGCCTCTCATTCTTTCAAAGTTAAGATGATCCTCTTTCAGTGCCTCATCTTGAAATTCTTTGACTTGCTTCATCACATCAGAGGTCATGATCAGCTGATATGCCTTCACCCGAATCGGTTCGGGCCTCTCCTTTCGGCAAAAGGCATCCGCCACCACATTGGCTTTGCCCGGATGGTAGTGGATCTCGCAATCATAGTCCTTTATGAGCTCCAACCATCTTCTCTATCTCATGTTCAGGTCCTTCTGCTCAAAGAAGTACTTCAAGCTCTTGTGGTCAGTGAAAATGGTGCACTTCGTCCTGTACAGATAGTGCCTCCAAATCATTAATGCAAAGTCCACAAGTCATGAGTAGGGTAGTTGACCTTATGAACCTTCAATTGTCGGGATGCATAGGCTGTGATTTCTCTTTACATTAGTACACACCCCAACCCCGAGTAAGAAGCATCAGCATAAACCACCAGATCTTCACTCCCATCAGGTAATGACAGAACAGGAGCTTGAGTCAACCTTGCCTTTAACTCCCCGAATGTTTTCTCTTGAGCTTGACCCCATACAAACTTAACATCTTTTTAGGTCAACTTGGTTAGTGGAGAAGCAATCTTGGAAAAGTCTTGGATAAACCTTCTATAATAGCCCGCCAAACCTAAGAAGCTACGAATCTCGGATGGCGTCTTCGGTGACATCCATTGTATAACCGCCTCCACTTTTGTCGGGTCCACCATGATCCCGTCAGGATTTACCACATGACCCAAGAATTGAACGTCGCGCAACCAGAACGCGCACTTGGAGAATTTTGCATACAACTTCTCCCTCCTCAACATCTCCAGAACCTCCCGGACGTGATCGGCATGCTCGATCTCGCTCTTCGTATAGATTAAGATATCATGAATAAACATAATCACTGATTTATCCAACATAGGCTGACACACACGGTTCATCAGATCCATAAAAGCAGCTGGCGCGTTGGTCAAACCAAAAGACAGGACAAGAAAATCATAGTGACCGTAGCGCATGCGGAAAGCTGTTTTAGGGATATCCTGCTCCTTCACTTTAAGTAGATGATAGCCCGATCGAAGGTCGATCCTTGAAAACCAACTAGCACCTTGAAGCTGATCAAACAAATCATCTATCCTCGGTAAGGGGTATCGGTTCTTCACCGTCAACCTGTTCAGCTCTCGGTAGTCAATACACATCCTCATACTACCGTCTTTCTTCTTCACAAACAAGACCGGAGCACCCCAAGGAGAGATACTCGGTCTAATGAACCCCTTGTCAAGCAGCACTTGCAACTACTCCATCAACTCTTTCATTTCCGTCGGAGCCAAACGATACGGTGCCTTGGCAACAGGTTGGGCACAAGGTATCAGATCAATCTGGAACTCGATTTCACGGTCAGGTGGCACTCCTGGTAAGTCTTATGGGAATACGTCTGGAAAGTCACACACAACCGGCACATCAGATAGTTGTGGTGTTGGCGTATCCACATCCTTTACATAGGCCAAGTAGGCACTACATCCATGCCTCATACATTTTCCCGCCACCGCCATCGAGATTACCTTCGGAATCGTAGTAACCCAATACCATAAACCGTTACCAATTTCCCGTCAGGCGCTGTCAACCGAATCATCTTCTTGCGACACACAATGTTCGCCTCGGGGTCTGCTAACCAATCCATACCCAGAACCAAATCGAAGCCACCCAAGGTCATCACAAATGGTCTAACAGGAAACTTATGACCTTCTAGATCCACATCACAGTTCTCTATCATCACAGAGATCCTGGTACACTTCCCTATGGCAGTTTCTACCTCAAAGGACGCATCAACACGTCTACTACTAACAGGCAGTTTAGCACAGAAAGCAGTAGAAATAAAACTTTTACCGGCACCCGAATCAAATAACACAAACGCTAAAGTTTGGTTCACTAGAAACGTACCAGACACAACATCAGGGTCCGTCCTAGCCTCCTCCTGTGTCATCGTGAATGCCCTGGCGCTCGCCCTTGGTCCTTCAACTCCAGTTTTCTTCGCCCCAGAACCCTCGGCCCTTGGTTTCTTGCAATCCCTACTCATATGACCCACTTCACCACAGTTAAAGCACCGGGCGGTACGACAATCCCTAGCCATGTGCCCCGCCTTCCCATAGTTAAAGCACAAGTTCGACCCAAACCTACATTCCCCACTATGCTCTCTCCCACACCTACGATACTTCTTCGTACCCACACCCGACGCGACCACACGTCAGTCGTCCACCCGTGCCTTCTTTTTACCCGTCAAGGCATCACTCCAACCAAACCTCTTCCCATTCCAGTTTCTATCACCTCCACCCTTCGGCAACCTACAGCCACCACTACCACACCCCTTTCGTCATATAACCTTCCTGCCAAATCCACCGCCAACCTAAACGTGCTTGGCCGGGTGGCAATCATGTACCTGTGAATATCCGTTGGCAATCCCTGAAGGTACCTCTTGATCTTTCTAGACAGAGGTGTCACCTGATCCAGCACCAGACATGCCATTTCGTTAAATTTGGTGGTGTATTGTTTGTGTGTCATCGTTCCCGCCTCCAGTTGCTAAACTCCCTCTCGACGTTGTCCATTTCCAGTGAGGACAAACTCCTCGATCACCAACTTCTTCAGCTCCGACCATCTCATTCTCCCGATCGCCCGACTACCCTCGGCTTGGACTATATTCTCCCACCAGCACAGAGCCGAGTCTACAAAAGAGTGGGTAGCAAACTTAACTTTCTGGTCCTCTCGGCACTCGCTGATATCAAGTACAGCCTCCATTTACCTCACCCACCAGGAGCAGCAGCCGCAGTGCCGTTACCATCAAAAGTAGGGGCTTGCATCTCATAAACACCCCGTAGTTACAGCCTCATACCACCTCTTACACAGGCTCTGCTTCTTCCTCTTCTTTGTCATCAGACGGAACCGTCTCAGTCTCGGGCTGTCTTCTTTCGCCCGTAGGTCTACTCCTTTCCCTTCTCTAACTACCTTTATCACTTCGGTCACCACAGACGGTAGGATCGTCTGCATGACTTGATGCACTTCCTCCATAATTTCCTCCTTCACTGAGGCTCTCAGGTTAGCACTCTTATCTCCGCCCTCCGGATGAGGGGTTTCTGGTTCTTCATGAACCACCTTTTCCGCCCTAGGCCTTTCTCTCGTAGCCCGTGGTTCAGCACCACATCCACCACCACATGAAGCTTTAGATGATCTACCACCGGGCATCCACTAACTCACACTCAAAGATTTAAACACTAATACGGTCATTCAAGGAAACGGCTCAGTTTATGGCAAGTATAGTAAGTCCCTAATTACAGTGGCCAGTTGTGATTAGCCACTTACTTTACTCTTCATACCCCAAGCATTACCTGTCCTGACTACATCAGTATTTAAATCTACACACAACACATAACCACATATCATGCACACATAAAACTAGTTATCTTTACGAAAATACCTAATGGCACGTAGCTACTCAGATTGGCATCCCTTTCCCTTCTGTCCTGTTCTCAGTTTAAGTTAAGGTTTATTTTGAAAATTTACCCACTTCACTTAAACTTTGGCTCTGATACCAACTTGTAAGGCCCCGTTCCCGAGATGCTTACAGCTGGTAAATCATCGCACATAAAACATATACTTTACATTTAATCATTCATAAAACATTGTGGCGGAAACATAAAACTAACTTTTCATATCATTACAAATGCTTTTGCAAGTTAATACAAGCGTTCATTTACAAAACATCACTCGTTCGCATTACAATGAAAAAACATTAACAAAAGAATGCCATTCCAAATGCCAAGTAGCTGCTTCGTGCCATCCTCAACAATGCTCACCTGCCAACTGGAAAATGCATTAAAGTCAACATTGCTGAGTGAGTTCTAGTTTTATAATAAAACATACTTTTATTTCGTAAACCATTCTTTCTCACAAAATCATACTATACTTTACATTCGTTCGTGATCATACATCGTACATACACACAGATAATATAATTATTACCTTCGTCATTCTTTCGTTCATACTTCCATTCATTCATCATTTCATTCATTACTTTCATCATCACCATGAACTTTACCCTTCATGCTCATGGTATTGTACCTAAGCCGATAAAAGACCTTCATCGGTGGTGCCCGACACCAAGTGGTCATACTACCTAAGGTAAAGTTCAGGTATACCATTGTCATATGCTATGCCCTTCATGCTCATGATACTGGACCTAAGCCTATAAAAGACCTTCATCGTGGTACCTAGCACCAAGTGGGCATAGTACCTAAGGCACACAACAATGGTTCATCCATATGGTCAATCACAATGAAAGACACCAATGTGCATCCTTTGGGGTAGCTAACCCGCACACCATTGAGCTAACACCTACAATGGGTGTGCACCTCCATTCATTTGCTTGCAAGCCTTCTTACATTCATTTGCTCATTAATGCATGCATTCATTCATCATGTTCCTCTTTCATTATCTTTCACTTTACGTTACATAATACTTTGGTTTCATTTATTATCATGACACGTAAAGCCACGGGAAAGATAAACATTCATCATAATAAGGAACATAAACATATCATTCAGTCGTCGTCATGTAGGGCATCATACATACATAACATACATCATGTATTATCATGCAACATCATCATCATCATCATGCATAAGCATCAATCACATATCAATACATGCCTATCATACCATCTATGACCTCAAAAGTCGACCTACATGAATCCTCGAGAACATCTCAAGTCAAAGCCTACATTACTCTTTTCTCCCCAAAAGGCAGAATTATTGTATGTGTTTATCCGCATTGACCTTATTGTTCATCCGCATTTGATTTGCTTCATCCGCATTTGACTTACTCATCCGTATTTCATACACTTAGTAAAATGCTCATCCGCATTGACATACTTCATCCGCATTTCATACACTTAGTCAAATGCTCACCCGCATTGACATACTTCATCCGCATTTGTCATTCGCATTTCATACACTTAGTCAAATGCTTATCCCCATTGACCCCATCCGCATTAATTGTTCATCCGAATTTACTTTCTTTGTAGTTAATACTGATCCACATTTCCCTTTTTCTTAGTCCAAGTTCATCCGTATTTCTCAGACTCAATCAATGCACATCCGCATTTACTTCGTCAGCGTTAACTTTCATACGCATTTATCGTACTTAGTCAATGCTCATCCGCATTGACTTACTTTGCTCATCCGCATTAACCTTTCCATCCGCATTAACATTTCAGCACCTATGTAGATTTTAAAACTTAACAAATGAGCCTTAAACATCAGATTTGAAATCTCAACTCACCAATCATGTTCTAAGCGTAAATCTTACCCTCTAAGCGTAAATCTTACCCTCTAAGCCTTAGAAACATCATCATACATCATCAAGCATGAACATAATCACATCATAACATCATTATACATGCATACAAGCATACGGGTCCGAAACCTAATTTAAGTGAAACATACATTCATGCATCTCCCAAAATCAGTTAAAAACCAATAAAAGAGGGGTTCTAGAACTCACCTTTGCGGCTTTTGAGTATGGCTTCCTCCAAACTCCTTTGAAAAATTGAATTCAACCACTTAGAACCCACTAAAAACACACCCGAACACATACAAACACGTATAAGCATAAACCCGAGGATATGACCGGTCAAGAACATCATAAACACATGAATTCTTACCTCGAATTCGAATTCTTTCCTCGAATTCGAATTCTTTCTTGTTATTCCTTCAAAACTGAGAAATTGCTGCTCCCAGCTACTCTCTCTCTCTAAAACCCAAGGATCAGTTGTGTATGTGACATATGGGTGACCATACCACCTTTTACACCCACTTTTCAAATATTTTGTCCTTTTGGGCACTTTTTAACCCTAGACTTGGTTTTTATTTCTTTTCCTTCTTTTCTTTCAATTTATTCATTCTTTTCTTGACTTTTAAAATAACCGGGTGTTACAAGACTCCGAATCACATAGACAACAAAAGTGCAATCTCTATCACAGAGAATCTTGTACAACACTCAAGGACAAAACACATGAATATCAGGTATTATTTTATTAGAGATAATTTTAAGAAAGGATTAATCAAACTAGTCAAGGTTAACACAGATGAACAATATGCTGATCTGTTCACCAAAGCATTTGATAAACAGAGATTCAAATATATTGTAGCAGTTATTGGGTTGATTACCTTGAGTAGCTTTTTTCTTAAAACTTAATCATATCTTATTTCTAAAAATTTGTGTGTCCTTAATTGGTCTATATCCATCATCTTTATAAGCCCTTGTTTGATTTAGAACTAAAACTGTTTTTGAATACTTTTCATATATTTTTTACAATTTCTCTTTGGAAGATATGTTTTTACCTGCGGAAGAAATTTAAGTCTTTTGAACAGCCAACTATTACATAATATTTTCCTTCAGAAGAAATCTCCAACCTATCATCTGAAGCTTAAATTCGTTTCTAAATACTTGTATGTTTTAAAAAACCTTTTTCTTCCAAAAGTCATTACCTCTCAAAAGTTTTCACAACTTTTGAAGGTTAATTTCTTCTGAAGCTAAATTCTCTAAAGTCTTTGAAATCTCTTTCGAAGTCACTTTGGATTTGGAATCTTTCTTCTCAAAACTTCCGAATTTAAATTACATTTGGAAGAGTTACAACTTCCAAGAAAACTACCCTTTGGGCAAAAAACAAACTACTCTTTCAGAGGTGGGACCGACATTTAGATTTCAAAGTTTATCATCTTTCATTAACTTGGTCTGAGATCCATTTCATATAAAAATCCAATGATTCCCCTCTCTTTTTTATCATCTTCATTTACTCCCAAACTTAAATTCCCAAAATTCTATGCAACCACCTTTGTTCTTTATTTTCTTCACCTCGAAGCTATCTAAAATGGCCAACCTCCACTGCAAAAATGACCCAAAATTCTCCATGTAGTTACACATCCACCTTGAGCTCGATGATTAGGAAGGTGAATTGTCCTTTCCTAAAGAAGCTATAAACCACTCCTTTAAGAAGATGGGCTATGAAGGAGATTTCTCTGTCAAGACCTTTAGGAAAGGGAAGGTCTCCTCCTAGTGGAAGTACTTACTTCATGTGGTCATCCACAACTTGTCCAATGAGCATGGGGGTTGGGACCAGATTCCTAAAGATCTCTCCTTCATAGTACATGGGATGATGCAGGGGGTTAAGTTGAGGTACTCTCTGTTTGTTTATATAAATTTTCTTGCTAACTTGGACTCCTTGTAATATTACATGTTTCCTACATTGTTCAACACATTCTCAACTGTGAACTGGGCTCACAGTTGAGAGAAATAGGTAATGTTCTTAAATTAGGACAGATGAAGCCTGATATGTTTAAATTTTTGAAGAAACCAACTATTGGCTTCTCTGAGGTAGAAAAATCCCTTGTCCCCAAAATGTTAGATCTCATTGCTCAAGGTGACAACCTAGCAACACAAGCTAGTGTTGAACCCACACCTTCTACCTCTTAACCACCAAAATAGTTGTTGGACCAAAAGAACCAATGAGCCAAGATCAGAAAACCTCTAAGTCCCCACGGTATCACAACAACTGCTGAAAGCCTCATCAGTAGTTTGACAAGTGTGAAGACTTCAACAGCTGAAGATCAAGTGCTGAAGACCTTAACAGCTGAAGAACCAAAGTGCTGAAGTACAACAGCTGAAGAACACAAGTGCTGAAGCTGAAAGACCAAAGTATGAAGTACAACAGCTGAAGAGTTCACAAGTGCTGAAGATCAACAACTGATGTACAAGTCTGAAGACAAAGACTGAAGACATCAGCTGATGATATCTACTGAAGTCATCAGCTGATGAAACACCTGAAGGTCAAAGTCTGAAGATCAAGTACTGAAGCCTCAGTAGTTTGTCACAACTGCTGAAGAGTACTCTTCAGTAGTTGTGATATCAGTAGTTTTATTTTCTATGTTTCAGTAGTTTTGTAAAACGACTGAAGAGTTTGTTCTTCAGTCGTTGTAGTTTCAGTAGTTTTATATTTTGTACTTAACTTGCTGATATGTTCTCAGTAGTGTGAACATTTCAGTAGTTTGTTAAGAATTAGTTATTTCTGTATTGGATCTGCCAGTTGTCACTTTCCGTGACAACAGCAGTGACTGTTGCACTCTATATAAGAGTGACAACCTATTGTAATCATTGAGTGAAATGAGTAATTGAATGGAATGGATGATTGATTCGATTAGAAATATTCTACATCTATAAACATTCCTAGAAATCAGAAATACATATTCTCTCCCTATAACCGTATGCGGTCTTAATGCTTACAAATATCGATTGCTTGCTACATTTGTCTAATTCGTGTTCGTATTCTGCTGCTTTATATTCTGATACATCAAACTTGTGATCACTGATCCTGTCAAATAGTATCAGAGCCGGTTAATCATTGATCGATCTAATAATTGATCATTGAAACTGCTATTCAAGATCCAAGTTTGATTGAATTAGCTTTTGTTTTTGCAAGAAACGGTTATAGAGATTGAATTTTCTGTATTTCTGCTCATTCATCCTGAGATCTTTTTCTTGGTTCTCATTGAGTTTGTTGTGGTTTGTCTAAAACTTTTTAAAACTTGAACTAAACTGTTTTTGAACTGAAAATGACCACTCTCTCCAATGATCCTCACAATACTGGTTCCTCAACCAAGCCTCCTATGCTGGTTAGGAATGAGTATATAACATATGGCAAAGACGTATGCTCCATCACCTGTGTGTTAACAGCGCAGGGTGTTGGACATCAGTGGTACATGGTCCACACAAGCCTATGGTGAATAACCCGGAACCAATCAAATGGTTCCGAAGAGGAGGGAGCAATACTCAGATGAGGATAAGAAGTTGCTTGAGATTGATGCAAAAGCCCATGGAATTCTGGCCATGGCTTTGCCCAATGAAATCTATTCTGGGCTAATGCATCATGAAACTGCCCATGACCTCTGGATTGCTTTGAAAGAACAATTTGGAGGAACAGATGAGGTCTTGGCAAATAATAGAGAAATTCTTGCCCAACAATATGAGACATTCTCTCATAGAAAGGGTGAGACACTGACTCAACAATATGAGCGGTTTTCTTGTTTGATCTCTGAACTAAAAATGGTCAAACTTGAATACACCAATATTCAGATGAATAACAGATTTCTCAGATCACTGCCTGAGAGATGGGACACAGATACTATTGTCCTACGCTCCAGTGCAAGTTTGGACAAACTATCTCTCACCCAACTCCATGGGAAATTGCTCACTTTTGAGAGAGAGATAGAACAGAAGAGAAAGCTGTCTTCATCTGGAAAGCTCACTGAAGACTTTATACAAGGCAACACTGCCTTGGTGGGTCATGAGTCAGAATATGCTTCATCTGAATACAGTATGATGAGCATATTAATTTCTCTTCGAGCACTTCTAATTCTGCATTTGTAAGTGTTGATGGTCAGTTCACTGGGTGTAATAATGACAATCTATGTTTCATTATGGATGATCTCAAGGGGATTGCTGATGATGACTTAGAAGAGATGGATATTTTGAGCCAAATGGCCTTGATAAATATCAGATCTCAGAAGTTCTACAAAAGAACTGGAAGAAAATTCCCAGGACTCTCTGGCAAAACCAAAGTTGGTTTTGACAAGAGCAAGTTGAGGTGTCACAAATGCCAACGGCTTGGACACTTTGCAAGAGAGTGTAGATCAACTGGATCTAACTCTACTGCACCCTTTGTGACTTTTCCTGGCAATAGTCAACAACACAGAGGGCAACATCCTGTCACATCTAGTCATCATCCTCAACAACAATCTCCGGCATATTTTGTTCCTCAGGGTCAAATGCCATATCAGTACCCTGGTTATTACATGCCACAGTCAAATCAAGTTCAAGTTCCTATGACACCACAACCTCATGCATTACCAGAACCTCAGCCTTCCCAATCTCATCAACAACCTTCATCTCAACAACACAGCTTCTTCACCCCAGGAGTTGTTGACTGGAGCAGTTTACCAGATGACTTGTCTGGTCATGATCAACTGTTCTCAGGTGCTGGTCAACATGGTGGTGACAGTCCCTTTGGGAATCTAGCTCTTATGGCTTTGGAGTCTGCTGATACTTCATCTTCCAATGCCTCTACACCTCAGGTATCACAGGTATCCTCTGAGGCAAAAGCCAAATTATGTTCTGAACAATGCATAGCAGCATTTGCTTCCATTAGAGAAGCAAATGTAGCTTTAATTAATAAGAACATTGAGCTAGAACAAATAATTTCCAAAAACAAAGCTGAGTTTGAGTCTGTGCTCAAAGATAAAAATTATGAGGTTTATAAACTGAATTGCCAAATAATTGATGATAAGGCTAGAGAAGATGTACTTCTAGAGAAGTACAAAGATCTCAAAGAAACCCTTGCAGTTACCCAGGTCGAGTGTGATAGATGGGTACAATCATGCAAAGGTTTTGAAATGCTTCTTAGTAAGCAATCTGCTTCAAATGTGAAGTTTGGATTGGCTACAATCACACTGCTCCACCTACAGATTTTACCCCAAGAGCAGAGGTAGAATCTGATGGTGAGAGTGATAACCAATCCATCAAATCATGTGATCTACCTTCTGATACAAGCACAATCAGAAGTAGCAGTCAGCATCAAGTCCTCCTTGAACCTATCAGCTGATGTTGATGGTCCAAATGCTGACATTCACATGATCAATAAGTTGATCAACTCAGGAGTTAATCCTGAAGGTCCTGAAAGGACTGGAGAGCAGGGAACACCTGAAGTTCAAACTTCAACTGCTGTCAGCACTGAAGAGAAGAAAACTGGCAGTAGAAAGAGTTTGAAGGCTACTAAAGAGGCTGTCAAGAAAGCAACCAATGCTTCCAAAGCATTGAAGAACAAGTCTTTTGTTGCTTCACCATCTTTAGTTGATGATCAACCTAAGATGAAGAAGAAACCATGTGAAATATGTGGTTTGTTCAATCATCTTACAGATGATTGTTGGTACAAAAGAGGTTCCAAACTCAAACAAAAAGAAGAAATTAATGAGAAAATGGTAAAAATGAAAAATGAGTTTGAGACCACATTTGTATCAGCAACATCAAATCCTGTAACCTTAAGTCCTTAAAGCAATCCAAAAAGGAAGTAGTTAAACAGGTGACAGCTGAGGGTGCTCAAAAGAAGAAGGTGCAACATAGGACCTTATCTAACTCCACCAGCAATGTGTCTGATGAGCTGAAAGCTTTATCACAAAATCAGACACAGCTGGTGATGATGGTACAACATCTGTTGGGTAGAGTTAACCAACTAGATTCTCCTATGTTGAAACCACAGAAAAGGAGGTCTAAGCCAAAGGACTCCTCTTCTACACCATCTTCTTCTTCTCAGGCTGTTGTTACAAATAAACATGTTAGTTTACCATCTATTGATGAGACCAGGCCCAAAACCAAAAAGGTTTGGGTCTCTAAAACTAACTGATTGTTTATTATTGCAGGGTTCTTCAACATGCCAAAGTAGCATCTGGTATGTAGACAGTGGGGGATCTATGCACATGACTGGGAACATCTCTCTTCTTCATGACTACTCTCAAGGAAAGAAGGGATTTGTCTCTTTTGGCAATGATGCTAGGGGTTACATCATCGGTAAGGGCTTTGTCTCCAATGGAGAAATCAAATTTGATGATGTTAATCATGTGGAAAATCTCAAGTACAACCTCTTGAGTGTCAGTCAAATGTGTGATAAGGCCATGTTGCCCTTTTCACAAGTCAAAACTGTAGGATTCTGTCATCCAAAGTTTTGCACTTGATTGACAAGGTGTTGGATGATCACACTCTCCTGAAAGCCAACAGGACAGGAAGAGTGTATGCCTTAGATCTCTCTAAGAAGATAGATCTCAAAGGCAATCCTTGCCTATTTTCCAAAGCCTCTTTTCAAGAATCTAAACTATGGCACAGGAGGCTTGGTCATGTCATCTCAAAAACATGAATCAGCTTAGCCACAATAGTTTAGTCAGAGGCTTACCAATAAAGGAGTTCCACTGTGATGAAACATGCACTGCTTGTTTAAAAGGAAAACAGCACAAGGTCTCATTCCTCCTATTGAAGTGTCCAAGTCCACTGCCTGCTTGCAATTACTGCATATGGATCTATTTGGTCCTGTGAGAGTAATGAGCATGGCAAAGAAGAAATACTGTCTGGTAATTGTGGATGATTACTCCAGATTTGTATGGACTTTCTTTCTACATTCAAAGGATGAGGCTGCTCAGAAGATTATCCACTTTGTGCTGTACATTGAGAAGCAGTATTCCCTTCCAGTCAAGTGTATTAGGAGTGATAATGGAACTGAGTTCAGAAATCATACACTTGATGACTTCTATCTTTCAAAGGGAATCAAAAGGCAGTTCAGCATTCCAAGGACTCCAGAACAAAATGGAGTAGTGGAGAGAAAGAACAGGACCCTCATTGAAGCTGCAAGGTCCATGCTGGCTGACTCAGGTTTGCCATTGACCTTTTGGGTCGAAGCTGTCAACACAGCTTGTTATGTGCAAAATAGAGTTTTAGTAAATCAGAGGTTGATGAAGACTCCATATGAAGTTCTCCATCATTTGGCTCCTCTAATTTCATTTTTCAAAGCATTTGGGTGTCCCTGTTTCATTCTCAACACAAAGGATCAACTCCACAAATTTGATCCTAAGGTGGATGCAGGATACTTTGTTGGTTATTCATCTACTTGCAAGGCATACAGAGTCTTCAACTGCAGAACAAAGATGGTTGAAGAAACTCTACATGTTAAGTTTAATGAATCTCCAAAGGACAAGATTCCACAAAGTCCTATGGAGTTATTTGATTTGGACATACTGCAATATGTTCCTTATCAAACTCCTGCTGTTGCTCCTGTCAACAGTTCACCACCTGGTGGTACTGCTGATGATGATGATGATTGCAGTACTCACCTCTTCAGGTTTAGTGATCAGCTGCCTGACTCAACTAGACCTGATGTTCCTGTAGCGCCAGTAGCACCATCCACAACAAATGCTGATGAGATTTCTTCGAATTCAACTTCCTTTGAATTACCATCCACTGATTGGTTTCAAGGAAATGATTCACCATCACCATCTGTTGCTACTGAACCGGCTACAAACACTTGCACAGATCTCATTGTGTATCAAGATCTGAAGAATCACCCCATGTCTCAAATCATTGGTGATATCACTGCTGGAGTATCAACAAGAAGTCAATTGTCAAATTCTGCTTCTATGCTCTCTTCATCAGTCAGCAAGAGCCAAAGAATTATCACATTGCTTTAAAGGACAATGGATGGGTTGATGCCATGCAGCTTGAGCTTCTTCAGTTCAAGAAACAGCAAGTGTGGGAACTGGTTCCTCTACCTCCAGGTAAGTGTGCAATAGGCACTAAATGGGTGTTTAGGAACAAAACTGATGAAAATGGGCTTATTGTTAAGAACAAGGCCAGACTGGTTGTTCAGGGGTTTGCATAAGAAGAAGGTATTGATTATGATGAAACCTTTGCCCCTGTAGCCAGACTGGAAGCAATTCGATTGTTTTAGCTTATGCTGCTTATCAAAAACTTAAAGTCTTTCAAATGGATGTCAAAAGTGCATTTTTGTATGGAAAAGTTAAAGAAGAGGTTTATGTATGTCAACCTCCAGGCTTTGAGGACAATAAACATCCTAATTGGGTGTATAAGCTTGATAAAGCTCTTTATGGGTTAAAACAAGCTCCCAGAGCCTGGTATGAGACATTATCAAACTTTCTTCTGGAAAACAATTTCACTAGAGGCTCCATAGACAAGACTTATTTATTAAGAAAGCTGGGCAGCATAATCTACTTGTTCAAATTTATGTAGATGATATCATTTTTGCATCCTCTGATCCAAAGTTGTGTGATGCCTTTACAAAGTTGATGCAACAGAAGTTTGAAATGAGTGCCATGGGAGAATTACAGTTCTTTCTGGGGTTGCAAATCAAACAAAAGGCTGATGGAATTTTATTCATCAATCCAAATATACAAAGATCTTTTGCAAAAGTTTGATTTACAAAACTGTAAGCCCTGTTCTACTCCCATGAGCAGCACCACACAACTGGACTCAGATCAGAATGGTAAAGTGGTTGATGAAACACTTTACAGATGTATGATTGGGTCCTTGATGTATTTAACAGCTTCTAGACCAGATATTATGTTTGCTACATGTGTTGTGCTAGATTTCAGGCTGCACCTAAAGAGTCTCATCTGATTGCAGTCAAGAGGATCTTTAGATATCTGCAAGGCACTCCATCTCTAGGTTTATGGTATTCTACCGGACATTCTGGTAAATTAGTGCTTTTTCTGACAGTGACTATGCAGGTGTAAGTTGACCAGGAAATCAACTTCTGGTGGATGTCAATTCCTAGGCAACTGCTTGATTTCTTGGCAGAGCAAGAAACAGACCTCAGTTGCTACATCCACTGCGGAAGCAGAGTACATTGCTGCTGCAAGCTGTACATCAGATACTCTGGCTTCAAAACCAACTTTTGGATTATGGCATTACAGAGACTAAGACTCCATTGTTAATGGATAGTGCTTCAGCTCTTTGCATTGTCAAAAATCCAGTCCAGCACTCTAGGACCAAACATATAGAGATCAGACATCATTTTATAAGGGATTGTTTTGAAAAAGGTCTGATTGATCCTAAGTTTGTGCCTAGTGCTGATGAGCTTGCAGACATTTTTACTAAGCCTTTGGATAGTTCAACTTTCCAAAACCTGGTGTTAAGGCTTGGTATGCTGCAGCTAGAATAGGTGACAACTACTGATGATCTCAGTAATTCATACTGATGATCATGAGTACCTGTCACATATAAGTACTGATGAGCTCTTTTAACCTCAGTAGTTTTTATAACTACTGAAGGCTAAATGTCTCACAAGTACTGAAGTACTTCATCTGTTCGAAACTACTGATGTAGTTACAACTACTGATGCAGTCATAACTACTGCAATCAGTAAAAACAGATAAGTACTGATGTCCTATGAAACAACTGAAATCAGCCATAAAGACTGATGAATGTGTTGAGGACAGTTTGAAACAGCTGAAAAGCTAAGAATTGACGAAAACAGCTGAAGAGAACTTTCTCTTCAGTCGTTTGTACAACTGCTGTTTCATTTTAAACAACTGAAGCAAAACCACGTCTTCAGTAGTTTTATAACTACTGATGACTAATACCAAGTCTTCAGTTGTTTACAACAGCTGATGACAAAACCACTGTCTTCAGTAGTTTCATAACTACTGATGACAAACACCATGTCCTCAGTTGTTTCAATCATCTGAAGTCAAAACCACGGTCTTCAGTAGTTTTCTAAACTACTGATGCCTAACACCACGACTTCAGCTGTTTCAACGTCTGAAAGGATAATACCATGTCAACGGTCGTTTAAAACTACTGATGACTAACACCACATCCTTCAGTCGTTTCCTCACCCGTACCCTATAAATACCCCTAACCTGAGCTCTCCATGCTTCATCTTCTTCAAACCTAACGTTCCTCTCCAAAACTTCCTTCTCCATGGCGTCTATGCAAATTAAACCGCGACACAACTGTGTTGCCTACCTCACAAAATCGCCGATCTGGACTAAGTTCGATACTGCTATCGATCTTATGGTTCAGTCCCAATACAACAAGGCATTCCTTCTGAACCCCGTTTTACATGCCGAATCCTTGAACCAATTTTGGATGAACGTTACTGTTACAACTGAGGAGAGCAACACACGATCCCTCCGGTCAGTCGTCAACAACAAAGAAGTAGTCATTACTCCTGCAACAATCCGTAAAATTCTTCAACTGAGTGATGCTACCTCTCCTGCTGGATATCCGAAGGGCACCGATCTATCATTTGCTCAGCATGGATATCAAGGTGATCTCAGTGCCACCACCATCATGAAGAAACACTTTAATGACGCTGAGCGCCTGATTTTTCACATGGTCAATGTATGTTTGGCCCCTAAGACGTCGTCTTGGGATCAAATGTCCATCAAATGGCAGCAGGTAATGTATTCTATCCTTGAGCAACAACACTGAACTTTTCAGAATTAATATTTTCAGAGCTCAAAGATATGGCTCAAAAACTAACTGCCAACCGTTGGATACTCTATCCACGGTTCATAATGGCCATTATTATAGACCAGCTTAATGCTGAGGGACTTGTTGGCTTGGGAGTCCCTGCTACGGCTGTTCTGCCAGAAGTATACTCCCGGCACAACTCTGACCGGACACTCAAACTGGCTGCCAAGCTGCGAAAACCCACGCAGCTGGAACCCACAGCCACCACCTCCAAATCCAATGTCCCCACCAAACCCACCAAAAAGAAACCCAAAATGGCTACTCAGGGAATTGAGTCCCCTGAGGATGCTCCTGCACACAAACGCAGGATATATCCACTAGTCCAAACCCCCTAGTGGATACAATGACTCTCCAGCCACAGCCGCTCAGGCTTCCTCTCAACAGGAGCCTGCAGCAACCCAAGGGGCACCTACTTATCTGGGATCTTACTCACTTGAGGAGATTGCCATTGAAGAGCACCATCCACCCCAGGTGCACACTGCTTCTAACCCCTTACCCCACACAACCGCCCCTCACAGCCCAACTTTAATAGTTGCACAAGTGCTGACTCAATTGCACTCCTCACCCCCTCCCCAGAAACCACTTACTACTGGGAATTCCTCTACAATTGAGGGGGAGGAACACAGTGCACCTGAGAACCCACAGCACAGGGGTTTCCCAATTCTATCTCCTGGTGTAGACAAGGAGCTTAGAATATCTAGTGAGGCTGCCACCTCCTCTGACTCAGCACATGACCAGAGTGAGGCTGGTAACATTGCTAAGACCTCCCTAGAGGCAACAGCTGATGATGGACATTGTCCTGAGGCTGGAAGTCCCCAGTACCAAGCACAAGGGGCACATGCACCAACTGGTCTACACCCAGTGCATGTAAATCCTGCTCTAAGCAAGAGGTCAGGTGATTCAGTATCAACTGATGATGACCTGAGCTTCTTCTATGATGTAGTTGCTCAAAACACCATTCTAGAGGATGAGGTTAGCAGACTCAAAGAGCTGCTGGCCAAGATGTCTCAGGATGCAAGTCCATCTGCCACCATCATACACCACAGATGGCACCTTCCCTTGAAGGTTTCCCAAACACAGAGCCACCCAAAATCAACCACCTGCCTCTGCTTCAGGCCCTACTTCTCAGGAACGGAACCCTCCTGAGCAAATAGGTGGTACTCCAAAATTCCCTCCCTCTCATCACCCCCATAATCACTGATATAGTGATCAAAGCCCTTGATGAGAGGCTTTCCTCATATTACAGCCCCTGGTTGATGCTGCTGTCCAAAAGACTCTTTCTACGGTACCAACCCCTTCCTCCAATGCAACCAAAAAGGGGGAGAGTACTGCAGTGAAAGAAAGGAAGAGGAAAAGATCTGAGGAAAAGGAAGAGAAGCAAGTCCAAGAGGAGGAAAAAGAAAAGCAACCTCTGCTCACTACAAGCGAAAGAGAAGTGCTGATGATCACATGCTGAAGACAAATCCTTGGAGGAGCTGGTCAAAGAAGCTGACACCACACACAGCCGCTCCATGGATAAAAAATTGAACAACTCTTCAGGCAGGGGTTTGACACAGCCACACTGGATAGTGAGATCAGAAGGTTAGAAGTACAAGAGATACAAACCCGATGGGCAGGGTATGATGCTCTTGAGAAAGAGAGGTTGGAAATAATGATCGGCTTTATTGCAAAATACTTGGGAAGATCATTAATGGAGATCCGCGCATGGACCAGGGACAGCATTCTGGCTATAGCCACCAGAATCTGTCTGTCTGAGCAATTCAACAAAGGGATTATTGTGGAAGCCCTGGATGAGGCTGGAGCTGGTAAAAGGTTAGAGATGGCTAAACTCACAAAGGCGAAGCTAACTACAAGGATGCTAGATCAACCTTCCCTTCCACCCACTCAAACAGATCCTATCCCTCAAATCTCCCAACCAACCTCTAAGCCAAAATCCAAACATCCTCATTCTTCAAAACCATTCCTTCACCAACCCAACCATCATCCAGTGATGTACCCTGAAGGAGGAGAAGGGTGCTGAGGATGGAAGAAGAAGAAGAAGAAGAGGATGAAGATGATAGTCTGCCACTCTCTGCTGTTCTGAAGCTACCAAAACCCCGAAGTCAATCCATGATCACACCTGACTCTCAAAGGGAAATGGTCAGAGTCAAGATAGAAGAAGAAGAACAGCAGAAACAGCACGATGAGCAACTGTTGAAGATGGTTGACAAGGAATTTCCTCAGTCATCATCTATTCAAGCCATGAAAGGGCATGCTCAAAGGCTGTACACTCTCAGGCACACCTTTCAGTATCAGAAGGAGAGAGTGAGAGTATGGCCAGACCCCAGGGTGAGTTCTAGAATCCATAAAAGAACTATCCCACACAGATACAACGACCAGGTACGAAAAACAATAGAATCTACCATCATGTTGGCCGTTGTAGTCTCACCTTGGGAAATCATTGATGAATTCAAGAAAGCTCACCAAGCAAAGAGACACCTCAAGCCTTACTAGAAAACAAGATGATTAAGAAGGGGTTGTTATATAAAAAGCTTGAAGACATCCAAAAGAATGAGCTCCAGTTACTCCTTGAAGGCAACCATCCTGATGAATTTGTATATAGGGAGGTAACTACGGTGGAGCTGAAAAATGGCAGGACCATGAAGTACTTATCAGAGTACTATGGTCCAGAGTTCTTCTTCGAAGGAGGAGCTGAAGAACTCTCTCAAGAGGAACAAATTGTTCTCCTTGAGGCCTATGTTCGTGAGTCATACAGACTCATTATGGGGAAGTAAATCTCATGAATGGGATAACAACTCTGTGTCCAGTTCCCCAAAACAGAGTTCCCATTCATACTCTGCCAAACAAATATTTGTGATTTCTTCCAGGCCGGAGCTTACATGGGTCATCTTCTCCACTGATCAAGAAGGAAAAAGACCAACATTTTGCCATCAATAAGTGGGAGTATAAATAAGTTAGAGGTTTTGGCTGCATTGGTTCAGGGGGAGTTTGTTGGACCAAAAGAACCAATGAGCCAAGATCAGAAAACCTCTAGGTCCCACACGGTATCACAACAACTGCTGAAAGCCTCATCAGTAGTTTGACAAGTGCTGAAGACTTCAACAGCTGAAGATCAAGTGCTGAAGACCTTAACAGCTGAAGAACCAAAGTGCTGAAGTACAACAGCTGAAGAACACAAGTGCTGAAGCTGAAAGACCAAAGTACTGAAGTACAACAGCTGAAGAGTTCACAAGTGCTGAAGATCAACAACTGATGTACAAAGTCTGAAGACAAAGACTGAAGACATCAGCTGATGATATCTACTGAAGTCATCAGCTGATAAAACACCTGAAGGTCAAAGTCTGAAGATCAAGTACTGAAGCCTCAGTAGTTTGTCACAACTGCTGAAGAGTACTTCTTCAGTAGTAGTGATATCAGTAGTTTTATTTTCTATGTTTCAGTAGTTTTGTAAAACGACTGAAGAGTTTGTTCTTCAGTCGTTGTAGTTTCAGTAGTTTTATATTTTGTACTTAACTTGCTGATATGTTCTCAGTAGTTGTGAACATTTCAGTAGTTTGTTAAGAATTAGTTATTTCTGTATTGGATCTGCCAGTTGTCACTTTCCGTGACAACAGCAGTGACTGTTGCACTCTATAAGGAGTGACAACCTATTGTAATCATTGAGTGAATGAGTAATTGAATGGAATGGATGATTGATTCGATTAGAAATATTCTACATCTATAAACATTCCTAGAAATCAGAAATACATATTCTCTCCCTATAACCGTATGCGGTCTTAATGCTTACAAATATCGATTGCTTGCTACAATTTGTCTAATTCGTGTTCGTATTCCGCTGCTTTATATTCTGATACATCAAACTTGTGATCACTGATCCTGTCAACAGTGACAAATCACCCTCACCTACCAAAGAAAATCCAAACAAACACCTACACAAGCTACTTAGTCTGTGAAGGCCTCTATACTACTACCCACACTAGAGGAAGTGGACACTGGAGCTCCCACTTCCCCTTAGGAGCAAACCACTCCCATCTCCTCAAGAATCAGTGCTGAGGTTCCTCATGCTCAGCTTGATGAGCTCACTAGCTTAACGGCCTTAAGCCTTCACTCTAAGTCTCATCATTAAGTGAACAACCTTTAGGGAAAAGCTACCACCCCTAGCCTTGACTTCTATGATGATGAGGACTTGAGATTGAGTGAGTAACATGAGGCTCTCTACTTTTCCCCCATTCAAAAAAAATGAGTGACCCTAAATCTCCCCTGTCTAGCCATATCATCTATCTACCACTGAGGTGGATTCCTAACCTAAGAGGTCCTATGGAAGAGCCTCTCACTTCTGTAAGTGATTACATTTTAAGACTTCAACCATGGCAACTTAACCCAATGACAGTCCATTTGAAGTTGTTATTGAGCAGAGGAAAACCCACTGTTAAGTGCTCTAAGAAAGATTAACATGTGGTTTTTTTTTATTTTCTTTGATACTTTGAATAGTATAGGGACTATTTCTGTAATTTGTTAGTTCCTTTACTGTGTTTTCAGTATAAATAGCTTAGATTTGGTAGATAGTAACGAATACACAAGATATTCGAAACTGCTTTCATACTTGTAATTGTCTTAGCTTGATATGAATGAAAACTTGAATTTTATTGATATTTGTTTTGATTGATTACTTTGTGTAAATTTCATTGAATTGGGTTACAAATCATCAGAGATATATCATTGATCCTATCAAATGGTATCAGAGCTGTTGGTAAGCTGTTAGTGATTGATTTTCTTTTTAAGTTCATCGAACTTGAAAACCTAAAAATCTCACTGAATCTGTGATTGAGATACAATTCAATTGAAAATTTGTGAATTTTAGTTGTGTTTCATCATCAGAAACATGATTGAATCATAATAGCAGATCTATTCATCAAATCAAGCCAATTTGCTGAATTTGTTGTTCGAAAATGACTTGAAGTTTCGAACTGAAATTTCAAAAATTGAGTGATTTGTTGTTGAAATTGAGGAAAATTGATATAAGAAGAATGTTTATTGACATAAAACTTGCTTAATTAAAAGTTTCAATTGAATTCATCAACATTTGAAGAATTTAGATGATTTGAGTCTGTTATATTCATATGAACATCATAAATGTGACGATTAGGGTTTGAAGTTTGCTGAAAAATTGTCTAGTGTTAGGCGTTGACTACTGTTTAGTCGCAACAACACTGTGTAGACGTTTTCAGTTCAGACATTTGATCACTGTTCGAGTGTCCACACGTATCATTGTTGAGAACTTTTTTGAACTGTTTAGACGTTTGATAACTGTGTAGGCGCATCAACACTGTGTAGACACATCAAAACTGTGTAGACACATCAACACCTGTACGCATTACAACTGTTCAGACATTTTGCAACTGTTCAGAATTTTACAACTGTTCAGACGCATCAATTTTAGACGTTTTTGGAAAAATTTTTCAAGGCATTCCCTTAGACGTTTATCACTTAGACCATCAACTGTTGAGACGTTTGAATACTGTTGAGACGTTTTAACCTTGATACTTAGAATTTTTTTTAAGAAAATTCTTTGAAAAACTTTTTCAAATTAAAAAAAAAACAAATCAAAATATAAGGAAACAACAAAAATAAAGAATGGTAAAATCAGAAGATTCTGAAAACAGAGTTCCAAAAACTTAAAAATAGAGCTGATTTAAAATGGTCTCTTAGACTAATAAAACATTTTAATTCCATTGACACTGATCTTTGGAAATCTATAGAAAAAGGACCATACATTCCTATAATAACTCATGGACCAGACATAGACAGAGGATTTGGTATACTAAGATTCTCTAGACCTCTAGAACCTTATCAGAACCTTATCCAGAAAATGATCTTCAAGGAGATGATCTGAAAAGAGTTAAGAATGATATTAAAGCCATTCATTGATGTGTGTTGGACCAAAAGAACCAATGAGCAGGATCAGAAAAATCTTAAGTCCCACAGACGTCACAACAACTGCTGAAGTCCACAACAGCTGAAGACAAAGTCTAAAGACAAATTCTGAAGACACAAGTGTTGAAGACAAAGTCTGAAGACAAGTGCTGAAGACAAAGTCTGAAGACACAAGTGCTGAAGACAAAGTCTGAAGACACAAGTGCTGAAGACAAAGTCTGAAGACAAGTGCTGAAGACAAAGTCTGAAGACACAAGTGCTGAAGACACGTGCTGAAGACCAAGTATCAGTCGTTGTCACAACAGATGAAGAGGTCTTCTTCAGTAGTTGTGACGTTTTTTTTTCAGTAGTTTTATGTTTTTCCTTTCAGTAGTTTTGAGACTGAGAAGGAAGAGGAGTTTGTGAAGGGAGCTGACATTGATCAAGTGGGTGAAAGTCACAAAGACTTTCATGTCACATATAATAAGAGGAAGGTTGAAGGAAAAGAAAAAGAACTCGAACTCGATGAGATGATCAAAATGGCAGATGCTACACACAGTAAATCAATGGACTCCATTATTGATCAACTGTATAGACAGGGGTTCGATACTGCACAGCTTGACTCAGAGATTAGGAGACTTGAAGTTGAAGAAATTAACTCAAGATGGGCAAGTCATGATGCATTAGAAAGAGAAAGACTAGGGATCATGATCAGATTCATTGCAAAGTACCTTGGGAGATCATTGATCGAGAATAAGTCATGGACCAGGGACAGTATCTTGGCAATAACCACCAAGATCTGTTCGTCTGAAGCATACACTAAGGGATTGGTGATTGAAGCACTAAATGAGGCAGGTGCTGGGAACAGAAAGGAACTAGCAAAACACTCAAAAGCCTCACTCACTACAAGAATGCTAGAACAACCTGCAAAACCTCCCACTTCAAAATCACCACTACCACAACCCTCTAAACCAACTCCTTTACCCTCAAAACCAACAGCCGATGATGCACCCAAGAAGAAGAAGAGAAGGGTGTTGAGGCTAGAAGAAGAAGAAGAAGAGGATGATGAGGAAGAAGATAGGCTGCCTCTTTCTGCAGTCCTAACTTTGCCCAAAGCCAAACTTATGCCCATCACTCCCACCTCATAGATGGAAGCTGTGAGAGTAAAGATAGAAGAAGAACAGCAGCAAAAGCTTCATGATGATGAGATGCTGAAAAGCATAGACAAAACTTATGTTGCTTCTTCATCAATAATTAGTATGAAGAAAGAGGCTCTGAGATTGTACACCCTTGCTAACACATTTCAATATCAAAAGGAAAAGGTGAGAATATGGCCTGATCCTAGGGTGGCTCACAGAATTGTGAAGAAAGACATTCCTTCAAGATACAACGGCCAAGTAAAAAGGATCGTAGATGAAGAGATCACAGTGGTCCTTATAGTATCACCCTGGGAAATTGTAGAAGATTTCAAGAAGGCCTATGAAACTACACAGCCACCCCAAAAGATGTTAGAGAACGGAGTAATTAAAAAGGGGTTAGTCTACAAGAGGCTTGAGAACTTCAAACAAAATGAGTTCAGTCTGTTACTTGAAGGGGCTCACCCAGATGAGTTTGCATACAGACAAATCACAACAGTTGAGCTCAAAAATGGTAAACAGGCTAAGTACATTTCAGAGCTGTATGGGCGTGAAGGGTTGTTAGATGGTGGGGCTGAAAATCTTACCATGGAAGAACAAATTATGTTTCTCAGAGCATACACCAGAGAATCCTACAGGCTTATAAATGGGAAGTAGATTTCATGGATAGGACCACAGCCCTGTGTCCAGTTCCCCAAAGTCAGGGCTCCTATCCATACTATGCCAACCAAATTTCAGAAATCTATTCCCAGGCCATTGCTTAATTTGGTCATCTTCTTAGCTGATCAAGAAGGAAAAAGACCAATCTTATTGCCAATAATAAGTGGGACCTCAATAAAGTTAAGGTTTTGGCTGCATTGGTTCAGGGGGAGTTTGTTGGACCAAAAAACCAATGAGCCGGATCAGAAAAACCTTAAGTCCCACAGACGTCACAACAACTGCTGAAGTCCACAACAGCTGAAGACAAAGTCTGAAGACACAAGTGCTGAAGACAAAGTCTGAAGACAAGTGCTAAAGACAAAGTCTGAAGACACAAGTGCTGAAGACAAAGTCTGAAGACACAAGTGCTGAAGACAAAGTCTGAAGACAAGTGCTGAAGACAAAGTCTGAAGACACAAGTGCTGAAGACAAAGTCTGAAGACAAGTGCTGAAGACCAAGTGTCAGTCGTTGTCACAACAGCTGAAGAGGTCTTCTTCAGTAGTTGTGATGGTTTTCTTTCAGTAGTTTTATGTTTTTCCTTTCTGTAGTTTTGTAAAACGACTGCAGAGCTTGTTCTTCAGTCGTTGTAGTTTCAGTAGTTTCGTATCAGTAGTTTTATGTTTTATACTTAGCACTCTGATATGTTCTCAGTAGTTTTGAACATTTCAGTAGTTTGTTAAGTTTTAGTTATTTTTGTAACAAATCTGCCAGATGTCACTATCCCGTGATATCAGCAGTGATTGCACTCTATATAAGGAGTGTCAACCTTATTGTAATAGTGAATGATTGAGCAGAAACATTTGATATTATTGAAACATTCCTTTTCACAGAAATATATTCTCTCTTTACAACCGTATTTGTTCTTAATGCATACGAATATCAAATTCTTGCTATAATTTGTCTAATTCTTGTTCTTATTCCATTGCGTTACACTCTAATCCATCAAACTTGAGATCACTGATCCAGTCAAATGGTATCAGAGCCTGTTCATCATTGATCGATCTAAAAATTGATCATTGAAACTGCTATCCAAGATCCAAGTTTGATTGAATTAGCATTTTTGCAAGAAACGGTTATAGAGATTGAATTTTCTGTGTTTTTGGTCATTCATCCTGAGATTTATTCTTGGTTTTCATTAAGTCTGTTGTGGTCTGTGTAAAATCTTTTAAAAGCTTGAATTAAATTGTATTTGGACCTAAAATGACTACTCCTTCCAATGATCCTCACAATACTGGTTCCTCAACGAAGCCTCCGATGCTGGTTAGGAAAGAGTATAACATATGGCAACGACGAATGCTCCATCACCTGTCTGTTAACAGCTCAGGTTGTTGGACATCAGTGGTACATGGTCCACACAAGCCTATGGTGAATAACCGGAAACCAATCAAATGGTTCTGAAGAGGAGGGAGCAATACTCAAATGAGGATAAGAAATTGTTTGAGATTGATGCAAAAGCCCATGGAATTCTGGCCATGGCACTGCCCAATGAAATCTATTCTGGGCTAATGCATTATGAAACTGCCCATGACCTCTGGAATGCCTTGAAAGAACAATTTGGAGGAACAGATGAGGTCTTGGCAAATAATAGAGAAATCCTTGCCCAACAATATGAGACATTCTCTCATAGGAAGGGTGAGACACTGACTCAACAGTTTGAGCGGTTCTCTTGTTTGATCTCTAAATTAAAAATGGTCAAACATGAGTACACAAACAGCCAGATGAATAACAGATTTCTCAGATCACTGCCTGAGAGATGGGACACACTACTATTGTCCTACGCTCCAGTGCAAATTTGGACAAACTATCTCTCACCCAACTCCATGGGAAATTGCTCACATTTGAGAGAGAGATAGAACAGAAATGAAAATTGTCATCATCTGGAAAGCTCACTGATGATTTTGTACCAGGAAACACTGCCTTGGTAAGTCATGAGTCAGAGTATGCAGGATCAGAATGCCACTATGATGAGCATATTAATTTCACCTAAAACAATTTTAATCATGCCTTTGTGAGTGTTGATTGTCATTCTGGTAATAATAGTGACAATCTATGCTTTATCATGGATGATTTGAAGGGCATTGCTGATGATGATTTAGAAGAGACGGATATTTTGAGCCAAATGGCCTTGATCAATATCAGATCTCAGAAATTCTACAAGAGAACCGGCAGGAAATTTCCTGGACTCTCTGACAAAACCAAAGTCGGTTTTGACAAGAGCAAGTTGAAGTGTCACAAATGCCACAGGCTTGGACACTTTGCAAGAGAGTGTAGATCAACTGGATCTAACACTTCTGCACCTTTTTGACTTTTCCAAATAACAATTCACAATTCAAAGGGCAACACTCTGCTGGTTCTAGTCATTATCACACCCTCAATCTCCTGCATATTTTGTTCCTCGGGGTCAAATGCCATATCCTTATCCTGCTATTATATGCCACAGTCAAATCAAGCTCAAGCTCCTATAGTACCACAATCTCATGCACTACCAGAACCTCAACCATCTCCATCTCAATACAACCTCATCACAGCTTCTTCACACCTGGAGTCGTTGACTGGAGTAGCTTACCTAATAACTTGTCTGGTCGCACTGAGCAATACTATGCTGGTGCTAGTCAACATGGTGGTGAACACCCTTTTGGAAATCTTGCTCTCATGGCCCTGGAGTCTACTCAGGGTTCCTGTTCAAATGCATCATCTTCACAAGTAACTCAGGTATCTTCAGAGGCTAAAGCCAAGTTATGTTCTGAATCATGCATAGCTACCTTTGTCTCTATTAGAGAGGCAAATGTAGCATTAGTAAATCAAAAACTTGAGCTTGAGAAAACCATTTTCAAAAGAAAAGCTGAGTATGAGTCTGCTCTTAACAGTAAAAGTGATGAGATTTATAAGCTTAAATGCCAATTAAATGATGAAAAGGCCAAGCTAGAGGTTATTTTGGAATACCACAGGAGTCTCAAAGAAAAAATTGCAGTGACCCAAGTTGAGTGTGAACGCTGGGTCTCATCATGCAAGGGATTTGAAATGATTCTTAGCAAGCAAACTGCTTCAAATGTGAAGTTTCGCATTGGTTACAACCATACTGCTCCACCAACAGACTTTACTCCGAACTCCATAGTTAAGTCTGAAAGTGAAAGCAATCTCCAAACCACATTATCGTGTGAGTCATTCTCAATGATAATCTAAGATCAGAGAATGAAACCAGTGTTAAGATCTCAACAAATAAATTGACTGATGGTCTAACTACTGAGACTCATATGAAGCTGAGTACTTCAGATGTTGTTCCTCAATGTACCTCAAGTACTGAAAGAGACCCAACATCTGAAAAGCATTTCAAATCAGTTGAAATACAAGGACTAACAACTGCTGAGGAATCCATCAAATAGTCTATTAGGACGGATGGAAAACAGTTGAATTACCAGTCTTCAGCTGTTACAAATCCTTTAGTACCTAGTACTGATAGGAGGAAAGTACTGAAGATCACACCTTCAGTAGTTTCCACTTCAGCAGTAAAGATGTCCAAGATGAAGAATAAACCATGTGAAATTTGTGGTAAATTCAATCATCTATTTGATGAATGTTGGTATAAAAAGGGTTTAAAGCTCCAAAGGGATGAGCTTATTAAACTAGAAATAAATAAAATGAAAACTGAGTTTGAGACTAAGTTTGTACCACAATCATCTCAACCTGATAAACCCAAGGCCTTACCCAAATCCACTAAGAAGGATGCGGTTTATCAAAAGACAGCTGATATTGTTCCTCATGATAAACATAAGACTAAGTCTGTGAAGTCTAAGAAGGAGGAAATGGTGGGTCACAGGAACTCATCAAAAACAAGCTCTGGAGTGTCAAATGAACTGAAAGCTCGAGCTTCAAATCAGACACAGCTTTTTATGATGGTTCAGCATCTGTTGGGGAGAGTTAACCAACTTGAAGGCCATGTGATCAAACCACTGGAGAGGAATTCCAGGTCCAAATCTACTTCAGCACCATCTCCATCTTCATCAGCTGTTAATCATGAGAAACCAGATATGGTTAAATCTGTTGATAAAGTCAGTCCCAAAACCAAAAAGGTTTGGGTCTCCAAAGCTAACTAGTTTCTTATGATTGTGCAGGGTTCTTCAGAATGCCAAAGAAGCATCTGGTATGTGGACAGTGGAGGATCCATGCACATGACTGGGAGCAGCTCTCTTCTTCATGATTACTCTCAGGGAAAGAAGGGATTTTTCTCATTTGGAAATGATGCTAAAGGGTACATCATTGGAAAGGGATTTGTGTCTAATGGAGATATTAGATTTGATGGTGTCAACCATGTGGAGAATCTCAAATACAATCTGTTGAGTGTCAGTCAGATGTGTGACAAAGGACATGTTGCTCTTTTCACAAGCCAGAACTGTAGGATTCTGTCTTCCAAGGTTCTGAGCCTGATTAACAAAGTACTGGATGATAAAACTCTCCTGAAGGCTAACAAGATAGGAAGAGTATATGCCTTGAATCTGTCAAAGAAAATTGAGTTGAGAGGCCATCCATGCTTGTTCTCCAAGGCCTCTCTCCAAGAATCTAAACTATGGCATAGAAGCCTGGGTCATGTTAATCTCAAAAACATGAATCATCTGATCCACAAGAGTTTAGTGAGAGGTCTTCCAATAAAGGAGTTCAATTGTGATGAAATCTGCACTGCATGCTTAAAAGGGAACAACATAAAGTTTCATTCCCAACCATAGAAGAGTCCAAGTCTAATGCCTGCTTACAACTACTGCACATGGATCTTTTTGGTCCTGTGAAGGTAATGAGTATGGCAAAGAAGAAATACTGTCTGGTAATTGTGGATGATTACTCTAGATATGTATGGACCTTCTTCTTGCATTCAAAGGATGAGGCTGCTCAATCCATTATGAACTTTGTGTTACACGTTGAGAAGCAGTATTCCCTACCAGTTAAGTGTGTGAGGAGTGACAATTGTACTGAATTCAGAAACCACACTCTTGATGAGTTTTACTTGTCAAAGGGAATCAAGAGGCAGTATAGCATCCTAAGGACTCCAGAGCAAAATGGAGTAGTGGAGAGAAAGAACAGGACCCTCATTGAAGCTGCAAGGTCCAAGTTGGTTGATTCTGGTCTACGACTGACCTTTTGGGCTGAAGCTGTCAATACAGCCTGCTATGTACATAATAGAGCCTTAGTAAATCAGAGGTTGATGAAAACTCCTTATGAAGTTTTACATCATTTAGCCCCTTTGATTTCATTCTTTAGAGCATTTGGGTGTCCCTGTTACATTCTCAACACAAAGGATCAACTCCAAAAGTTTGATTCTAAGGTGGATGCAGGGTATTTTGTTGGGTATTCATCCACTTGCAAGGCTTATAGAGTATTCAACTGTCGGACAAAGATAGTTGAAGAAACCTTGCATGTGAAGTTCAACGAATCCCATAAGGATACAATTCCACAAAACCCTGTGGAGTTGTTTGATCTGGACATTCTGCAATATGTTCCTTATCAACCACCTGCTGTTGCAGATCATATGAATCCATCATCTTCTGTAGCTAGTCATCCATCTGGTGTTACTGATGATGATGATGATATCAGTAATCACCTTTTCAAGTTTAGTGATCAACTGCCTGATTCAGCTAGACCTGATGTTCCTGTAGCTTCAGTAGCACAATCCACAACAAATGCTGATGAGATTTCTACAACTTCAACTTCCTTTGAATTACCATCTACTGATTGGTTTCAAGGAAATGCTTCACCATCACCATCTGTTGCTGATGAGCCTGCTACAAACACTTGCACAGATCTTATTGTGTACCAAAATCTGAAGAATCACCCTATGTCTCAAATCATTGGTGATATCAATGCTGGCGTTTGAACAAGAAGTCAATTGTCTAATTTCTGCTTCTATGCTCTCTTCATAGTCAGCAAGAGCCAAAGAACTATCACATTGCTTTAAGGGACAATGGATGGGTTGAAGCCATGCAGCTTGAGCTTCTTCTGTTCAAGAAACAGCAAGTGTGGGAACTGGTTCCTCTACCTCCACGTAAGTGTGCAATAGGCACGAAATGGGTGTTTAGGAACAAAACTGATAAAAATGGGCTTATTGTTAAGAACAAGGCCAGACTGGTTGTACAGGGGTTTCACAAGAGGAAGGTATTGATTATAATGAAACCTTTGCCCCTGTAGCCAGACTGGAAGCAATTCGATTGTTTTTAGCTTATGCTGCTTATCACAACCTTAAAGTTTTTTAATGGATGTCAAAAGTGCATTTTTGTATGGGAAAATTAAAGAAGACGTTTATGTATGTCAACCACTAGGCTTTGAGGACAATAACATCCAGATTGGGTGTATAAGCTTGATAAGGCTCTCTATGGGTTGAAACAAGCTCCTAGAGCCTGGTGAGACATTATCAAACTTTCTTCTGGAAAATAATTTCACTAGAGGCTTCATAGATAAGACTTTATTCATTAAGAAAGCTGGGCAGCATAATCTACTTGTTCAAATTTATGTAGATGATATTATTTTGCATCCTCTGATCCACAGTTGTGTGATGCCTTTACAAAGTTGATGAAACCGAAGTTTGAAATGAGTGCCATGGGAGAATTACAGTTCTTTCTGGGTTTGCAAATCAAACAAAAGGCTGATGGAATTTTCATTCATCAGTCCAAATACACAAAAGATCTTTGGAAAAGTTTGATTTACAAAAGTGTAAGCCCTGTTCTACTCCCATGTGCAACACCACACAACTGGATACAGATCAGAAAGGTAAAGTGGTTGATGAAACGCTTTACAGATGTATGATGGGTCCTTGATGTACTTAACAACTTCTAGACCAGATATTATGTTTGCTACATGTGTTTGTGCTAGATTTCAGGCTGCACCTAAGGAGTCTCATTTGATTGCAGTCAAGAGGATCTTTAGATATTTGCAAGGCACTCCATCTCTAGGTTTATGGTATTCTACTAGACATTCTGGTAAATTAGTTGCTTTTTCTGACAGTGACTATGCAGGGTGTAAGTTGACAAGAAAGTCCACTTCTGGAGGATGCCAATTCTTAGGCAACTGCTTGATTTCTTGGCAGAGTAAGAAGCAGACCTCAGTTGCTACATCAACTGCTGAAGCAGAGTACATTGCTGCTGCAAGCTGTACATCTCAGGTACTCTGGCTTCAAAACAATTATTGGATTATGGCATAACAGAGACTAAGACCCCTTGTTAATGGACAGCTCTTCAGCTCTTTGTATTGTCAAGAATCCTGTCCAGCACTCTAGGACTAAACATATTGAAATCAGACACCATTTTATTAGAGATTATTTTGAAAAAGGTCTGATTGATCCAAAATTGTTCCTAGTGCTGATGAGCTTGCAGACATTTTCACTAAGCCCTTGGATAGCACAACTTTCCAAAACCTAGTGTTAAGGCTTGGTATGCTGCAGCTAGAATAAGTGACAACTACTGGTGATCTCAGCTCACAATTACTGATGATCATTAGTTTATTATTGTCATATATATAAGTACTGACGTTATTTTCTCTCCGGAAGTTTTCTTTAAACTACTAGATCTTAACTTCTCAGTACTCAAGTACTTTATTTGTTAACAAAATTGATGTAGTTACAACAGCTGATGTAGCTACAACTACTGTTGTTAGAAATACAAATACGTACTGATGTCCTATGAAACATCTGAAAACAGATGAAAACGTCTGATGAGTACGTGTTGAGGACAGTATGAAACAGCTGAAAAGTAATGAATTGACGACAACTACTGATGAGCCTTTTTGTCTTCAGTAGTTTCCCAACTGCTGTTTCTTTCTAAACAACTGAAGCAAAACCATGTCTTCAGTAGTTTCACAACTACTGATGACTAACACCAAGTCTTCAGTTATTTACAACAACTGATGGTAAAACCAAAGTCTTTAGTAGTTTCCCAACTACTGATGACTAATACCAGGTCCTCAGTTGTTTCATCACCTGAAGTCAAAACTGTCTTCAGTAGTTTTATAACTACTGATGACTAAATCATCAGTAGTTTTATAACTACTGATGACTAAATCTTCAGTAGTTTTATAACTACTGATGACTAAATCTTCAGTAGTTTTATAACTACTGATGACTAAATCAGAGACTTCAGCTGTTTCAACGTCTGATGGTTAAAACCAAGTCTTTAGTTGTTTTATAACAACTGTTGATCACACCAATACGGTCAGTCATTCCAAACCTCTGAAAGTTAATACCACGTCATCAGTAGTTCAACAACTGATGACTAACACCAAAACCTTCAGTCGTTTTCTAACCCTACCCTTTAAATACCTTATCCCACCTTCAGAGTTTTTACTTTCTTCTCTTCTCAAACCTAACGTTCAAAAACTCTGTAACCTCTCTTCATCAATGGCAACCATGCAACTAAAACCTCGACACAACTGTGTCGCACATCTCACAAAATCGCCATACTGGACCAAGTTTCACAACGCCATTGATTTAATGGTTCAGTCACCTTACAAAACGGCTTTTCTGTTAAATCCCACCATATATACCGAATCTCTTAACCAATTCTGGACAAACGTCACTCTTTTCTCTGAGGAGAATGACACAGAGTCTCTTCAATCGTTTGTCCATCGTCAAAAAGTGGTCATTACTCCAGACATTCTTCGCCAAACCCTCAATCTGGATGATGCCACTTCCCAACTGGTTATCCAAAGGGCACAATCGATCAATCATTTGCCCAGCATGGATACCAGGGTAACCTGAGTGCATCTACCATATTGAAGAAACATTTCCAGGATGCCGAACGTCTCATCTTTCACCTGGTAAATGTCTGCCTTGCCCCCAAGACTTCATCATGGGATCAAATGTCCACAAGGTGGCAACAGGTAATGTACTCCATCCTTGAGCAACAACCTTTAAATTTTTCTGAAATACTATTTTTAGAGCTCAAGGATATGGCCCAAAACAACTTGCTAACCGTTGGATATTATATCCTCGGTTCATAATGGCCATAATTGAAAACCAGCTTCAAGTTGAGGGACTTGTTGGCATGGGAGTCCTTGCTACGGCTGAATTGCCTGAAGTATACTCCCGGCACAACTCTGACGAATCACTAAAAATGGCTGCCAAGCTGCGCAAACCCACGCAGCTGGAACCCACAGCCACCACCTTAAAATCCAAAGTCCCCACCAAACCCACTAAAAAGAAGACAAAAAAGGCTACTCAGGGAAATGAGTCCCCTGAGGATGCCCCTGCAACACAAACGCATGCTATATCCACTGGTTATAACCCCCTAGTGGATACAAGGACTTCACCAGCCACAGCCGCTCAGGATTCTTCTCAAAAGGAGCCTGCAGCAACCAAAGAAGGGGTACCCACTAATCTGGGATCTTCCTCATTTCTGGCACTGCTTCTCAGGGACAGAACCCCCCTCAGCAAACAGCTGCTATCTTTCAGCAATCCCTACCTCTCATCACCCCAATGATCACAGACATTGTGATCAAAACCATGGATGAGAGGCTTCCCTCAATCATACAACCCCTGGTGGAGGAGATTGTGAGCACAAGGCTTTCTGCTACTCAAACCCTTTCAACCAATGCAACCAAAAAGGGGGAGAGTCAGTCAGTGAAAGCAAAGAGGAAGAGCATAGAGGGGAAGAAAGAAAAGGAGACTAAGAAGAAAGAGGAGTTTGTGAAGGGAGCTGGCATTGATCAAGTGGATGAAAGTCACAAAGACTTTCATGTCACATATAAGAAGAGGAAGGTTGAAGGAAAAGAAAAAGAACTCGAACTCGATGAGATGATCAAAATGGCGGATGCTACACACAGTAAATCAATGGACTCCATTATTGATCAACTGTATAGACAGGGGTTCGATACTGCACAGCTTGACTCAGAGATTAGGAGACTTGAAGTTGAAGAAATTAACTCAAGATGGGCAAGTTATGATGCATTAGAAAGAGAAAGACTAGAGATCATTATCAGATTCATTGCAAAGTACCTTGGGAGATCATTGATCGAGATTAAGTCATGGACCAGGGACAGTATCTTGGCAATAACCACCAAGATCTGTTCGTCTGAAGCATACACTAAGGGATTGGTGATTGAAGCACTAAATGAGGCAGGTGCTGGAACGAAAAGGAACTAGCAAAACACTCAAAAGCCTCACTCACTACAAGAATGCTAGAACAACCTGCAAAACCTCCCACTTCAAAATCACCACTACCACAACCCTCTAAACAACTCCTTTACCCTCAAAACCAACAGCCGATGATGCACCCAAGAAGAAGAAGAGAAGGGTGTTGAGGCTAGAAGAAGAAGAAGAAGAGGATGATGAGGAAGAAGATAGGCTACCTCTTTCTGCAGTCCTAACATTGCCTAAAGCCAAACCTATGCCCATCACTCCCACCTCATAGATGGAAGCTGTGAGAGTAAAGATAGAAGAAGAACAGCAGCAAAAGCTTCATGATGATGAGATGCTGAAAAGCATAGACAAAACTTATGCTACTTCTTCATCAATAATTAGTATGAAGAAAGAGGCTCTGAGATTGTACACCCTTGCTAACACATTTCAATATCAAAAGGAAAAGGTAAGAATATGGCCTGATCCTAGGGTGGCTCACAGAATTGTGAAGAAAGACATTCCTTCGAGATACAAGGGCCAAGTAAAAAAGGATCGTAGATGAAGAGATCACAGTGGTCCTTATAGTATCACCCTGGAAATTGTAGAAGATTTCAAGAAGGCCTATGAAACTAAACAGCCACCCCAAAAGATGTTAGAGAACGGAGTAATTAAAAAGGGGTTAGTCTACAAGAGGCTTGAGAACTTCAAACAAAATGAGCTCAGTCTGTTACTTGAAGGGACTCACCCAGATGAGTTTGCATACAGACAGATCACAACAGTTGAGCTCAAAAATGGCAAACAGGCTAAGTACATTTCAGAGCTGTATGGGCGTGAAGGGTTGTTTGATGGTGGAGCTGAAAATCTTACCATGGAAGAACAAATTATGTTTCTCAGAGCATACACCAGAGAATCCTACAGGCTTATACATGGGAAGTAGATTTCATGGATAGGACCACAGCCCTGTGTCCAGTTCCCCAAAGTCAGGGCTCCTATCCATACTATGCCAACCAAATTTCAGAAATCTATTCCTAGGCTAGTGCTTAATTGGGTCATCTTCTTAGCTGATCAAGAAGGAAAAAGACCAATCTTATTGCCAACAATAAGTGGGACCTCAATAAAGTTAAGGTTTTGGCTGCATTGGTTCAGGGGGAGTTTGTTGGACCAAAAGAACCAATGAGCCGGATCAGAAAAACCTTAAGTCCCACAGACGTCACAACAACTGCTGAAGTCCACAACAGCTGAAGACAAAGTCTGAAGACACAAGTGCTGAAGACAAAGTCTGAAGACAAGTGCCGAAGACAAAGTCTGAAGACACAAGTGCTGAAGACAAAGTCTGAAGACACAAGTGCTGAAGACAAAGTCTGAAGACAAGTGCTGAAGACAAAGTCTGAAGACACAAGTGCTGAAGACAAAGTCTGAAGACAAGTGCTGAAGACCAAGTATCAGTCGTTGTCACAACAGCTGAAGAGGTCTTCTTCAGTAGTTGTGATGGTTTTCTTTCAGTAGTTTTATGTTTTTCCTTTCAGTAGTTTTGTAAAACGACTGAAGAGCTTGTTCTTCAGTCGTTGTAGTTTCAGTAGTTTCGTATCAGTAGTTTTATGTTTTATACTTAGCACTCTGATATGTTCTCAGTAGTTGTGAACATTTCAGTAGTTTGTTAAGTTTTAGTTATTTTTGTAACAAATCTGCCAGATGTCACTATCCCGTGATATCAGCAGTGATTGCACTCTATATAAGGAGTGTCAACCTTATTGTAATAGTTAATGATTGAGCAGAAACATTTGATATTATTGAAACATTCCTTTTCACAGAAATATATTCTCTCTTTACAACCGTATTTGTTCTTAATGCATACGAATATCAAATTCTTGCTATAATTTGTCTAATTCTTGTTCTTATTCCGCTGCATTACACTCTAATCCATCAAACTTGAGATCACTGATCCTGTCAATGTGTAAAGGACTACCTTTGGAAGTTCTTACAAGGCTTGATGCATATCAAACTGGATATACACTATATAAAGCATTGAAGATCATTTGTGAAGGAGGTAAAGAGATTCAAAATTTAAAGAAACAAAAGCTTAAAAGTCAATTAGAATTATTTCAACATTTGTCTGGAGAGACAATAAATCAAATGATGAATAGATTTGTTCAACTCATAATTGAGATGTCAACAGCTGGTATCAAACCTGATCTTGAAGATTTAAATCTCAGACTACTCAATGCTTTACCATCTTCATGGAAACAAACTGTAACACTACTAAAGCATACTAAGAAGTTTCCAATGGATCTAGATCTTCTTATTGCAAAAATAGAATCAGTGGAGATTGATGAAAGCTCAAGGAACAATGATAGAGCAACATCAATGTCTCAATATCAGTTTGTTGCTTCACCTACAACCACCATAGAAAATGCATTCATGGAAAAGAGTGAGAAAAGTCCTGAAGAAGGAGACTTGTTTGTAGGAGCAGGATTTTTCACTGACTCATCATTTACCAGTGCACCTGCATATACAACTCAGTCTCATTCTCAATCTCCTCCTAAATCACAGTCACAATCATCAAATATTCAGATAGAGACGTCTTCATCATCTAACTCTGCTAAATCTAGCAAAGTTAAAGATGTGATTAACATCCTATTAGAGGATGAAGAGTCCCAAACTGCATTTACTACTTTTATGGCCAGCTTTCAAGCATATCAAGGTAGCCATTTAACTCAATTAGATTTTGTTTTACAGGATTTATTTGAGATGGATCCTGAAGATGTTGAAGAGATAGACCTGAACTGGCAGATGGTGATGATTGCCTACAGGACTCAAAAACATTCTTATGTCAACAAGAAATACAAGCCTACTGCAAACAAGACTGTTGGATTTGACAAGTCAAAAGCTAGATGTTTGAACTGCAACAGTTATGGACACTTTTCAAGAGAATGCAAAGCTCCAAGGAATAATGGAGGAAGTGCTCATTCAAGCACAATAATCAAAGGGTTCAACAAGCTCAAAAGACTTTTCAAAAGTCTTTTCAAAGTCTTCCTATGTGAGAGCTTAAAGATGAAACCAAATCATCTCATGAAATAAAGAAAGCACTAGTAGTCAACATAAAAGATGGATATGATTGGAGTGCATATGCAGATCAATTTACAAATGACTTAACATCAAGTTTGTCTCTTATTGTAGAAATTCAAGAGGAAGATTGGTCAGAAAACAATGACCCAAAAGTGGAAAGTGATGAAGAGGAGATAACTATGATTGGAGTGACAAGTCTGACCCTAAAGAGGATACAGAGGAAGTAGCTCTAATGGTTCAGTCTGATTAACCAAAGGTTAATCTTCTACTTCATCATGTGAACCACAGTTCCAAAATTTCCTGAAATACCATCAGAAGTAAGAGAAAAGCTTTGCACCAAATCATGCTTTGAACATGTTGAACACTACAGAAACTATTCATTCAAAATCTGTGAAAAGCTAAAACAAAAGGAATCTATGCATAATCAACTTAAATCTAATCATAAAACTACAGATCAAAAGATTATCTCTCTTCAAAATTCATGGAACAAAACAATCAAAGATTAGAAATTGTTACAAAACAACTAGAAGAGATGACCAAGAATCTTGAACAAGAGAAATAGCACATGCTGCTACTCAAGTTGATCTAGCAAAAGTAAAGAGTTCAAAAATATAGTAGAAAACTAATCAGTAAAAGGAAAGATAACAAAAAGCAGGATTAGGTTTCACTCATGAACCTATGCCTGAATCTATCACAAACACACTACCAGAGAACTTCAATACTCATGATCATTCACCTGAAAATAAAGCAAAGCTTAAAGCCTTTCAGATCAAAACCAAGAATGCAGAAGAAGAAAAAGAAAATGTCCTAGTGTTTGGTGAAAAAGATCAAGAAAAAATAAAAAATGGACATCCAATCAAGATAAAATCATATGAACCAAAACAACCAAAACAAAATATCTCTTTTTATCAATGCATAATGTAATAGAAGAAGTCAAAATTCAAAACAAGGATAAACAACAGATAGGAACATCAGAAGATTCAAACACAATCAATATGAAACAATTTCAATGAGAAAAGGAATCTTCTTCTGATGATGTTCAATCTGAAAATAAACCAAGCTCTTCTAAATCAAAGAATCAAAGAAGAAGAAAGAAATCTGCAAAAGCAACATCTGAACAAAACAAAAGTTCAGAAAATTTGATTAAAGCAACAATTCAAACAACAAAATAAAACCAATTAAATTTGTGTCAGCAGGTATGTTAAATATGAATTCTCTTTCAAATAATAAAGCAAATGTTATGAACAAATCAAACTCTGATCTAAAATCTAGTTCAGATTCAAAGACTTTCACTATAGCAAAAAGATTTGTTTCTAATACATTCAAGAAGGAAGTTTATGTTAAACAAATAAACAATAACCTGACATAAAATCAAGCTGTGAAAAATGAAAGACAACAACTTAACTATATGACACCAAAATCAAACATTATGTCATTGTCAAAAGTTAACAAAAAGTTGTTTTTAACACCACAAAAGTACTGTGAAATTTGTGATATGAAAAATCACAATACTGCTGAGTGCTACTTCAACAAGTACTGTCACATATGTGACATGAGAAATCATTCGATAGCAGATTGTTACTATAACAAATATTGTACTTATTGTGATGAAAAGACTCACAACACTGCAGATTGTTACTTTAGAAATAGATCTCTCACTAGAAACTTTGCAAAATCAAACATAAGCAAAGGATTTGCTAATCCACAGTATTTGAGAAATCAAACCAATGGATTTCAAAGAGACATTAATCAACCTAATGTAGGTTTGAGATCTTTTCTTAAGAACAACTATATGAGCTCAAAACATAATATGCAAGAACACTTTATACCAAGATCTATAAGGATGAATAATAAAAATGTTAGACATCAATACATTTCTAAAGACGATCAATCAAATGGTATGAATGTTCACAAAAATAAATCAAACAATTTTCAGAACAAAATTGGTAAATTCATCAAAAATAAACCTGATTTGAATAATCTCCATTATAAACAATTTACAATTGTTGATAAATTTGGAAAGCCCAAGACCATTTCGGCTTGGGTAGATATTTCAACTTAACTTTCTTGTAGTGCAGGTACGCCCAAAAGTCCAATCAATACATGGTATGTGGATAGTGGGTGTAGTTGGCACATGACAGGCAATACTGCCTTGTTACAAGATTTTAAGTCAAAAGATGGAACTCACGTCGCCTTTGGTGGTGATGCTGGAGGAAAAATAACTGGAGAAGGAACAGTATCCAATGGGATAATAAGCTTTGATAAAGTCAAATTTTGTTCACAGTTGAACTTTAATCTTTTAAGCGTATCTCAAATATGTGACAAATCTTATTCTGTTCTGTTTGATAATTCATTCTGTTATGTTTTGAAACCAGGTTTTAAGATAAGCCAAGATTGGGTGATTGTTACAGCTGAGAGAGACAGAAATGTATACAAATTGGATATGTCTCAAGTTGATCCTTCAACTGAAACAACATGCCTAATTGCAAAGGCATCGAATGATGAAAGCCTGCTTTGGCATACACGTCTCGGTCATTCAAATTTCAAGAACATGAACAAGCTTGTAGTAGGAAATCATGTCATTGGACTTCCATCCAAGAAGTTTTGCAACAAATGATCACTGCTCAGCATGTTTGAAGGGAAAGCAACACAGAGCGTCTTATAAGTCCAAGCCTATAAACTCAACATTCAAACCTCTCCAGATGTTACATATGGACCTTTTTGGACCAATAACGCCAAGAGTATTGGACGAAAATCATATTGTTTAGTTATCATTAATAACTTTACAAGATTTTCATAGGTTTTCTTTCTTTATGCCAAATCTGAAAACAGCTGAATTATTAAAAGGATTTATCATTAAAGTTGAAAATCAATTAGACAACAAAGTGAAAATAATAAGAAGTGATAATGGAACAAAATTCAAAAAAGCTAACATTGAAATGTTTTGTGCACAGAAAGGGATAACTCATCAGTTTAGTGCTCCCAGAACTCCTCAACAAAATGGAGTTGCTGAAAGGAAAAATAGAACACTGATTGAAGCTGCTCATTCTATGTTAGCTGATGCAAAAATACCTATCACTTTTTGGGATGAAACAATATATACTGCATGTTTCGTTCAAATCGAATCTTAATTGTCAAAGATAAACTAAAAACTCCATATGAGTTAATGTTTGGCAGAAAACCGAACATAAATTTTTTAAAATCATTTGGTTGTCCTGTTATGATTCTTAATTCAAGTGATCAATTAAGAAAATTTGATGCAAAATCTGATAATGGATTTTTCGTTGGATACTCATCAGTTTCAAAAGCCTATCGAGTCTACAACTCTAGGAAGAATGTAATCCTTGAAACATTCAACGTTAAATTTATGGAAAATTCTTTTCCATCAGTTTCAAATGGTCCTGCATGGTTATTTGATCTAGATTCATTATCAAACTCTTTTCAATCTAATTTGTTTGATCAACCAAATTGTCTTAATCTACAGATAAGAAGAACTCAAAAGGAGATCTTGGATCTTTCAGTGAAGATTCAGATTCTGATGACCCAGATGATTCAAACTCAGACTACCCATTTTTATCATTTGTCAAGGATTCAACAATTCAATACCATGAAAATACAGTTTGAGATCATTCAGAGTTAATTAATCAGAAAGAATCACAAAATATTCCTAATGATGGTAATGAGTTTGTGATACCTAAGTCTAGAACATCATCCATTTCAGGTGATGTAGTTGATGCAGGTAACTTTGATTACGTTGTCAACTCACCTACTCAAGTTCCAAACTTCAATCCACATTCTTTTACTTTGATACATGAGTTTTCCAACTTGAATCAACAAATCTGGATGTTAATGTTCAATGTGATGATATTACTACATCTCGTATTCACAAGAACCATCCAATTTCTCAGATTATTGGTTCATTGAATGAGAGAACAACAAGGAGTAAATCAGAACAAGCAAACGTATGCTTATACTCTTTTTTCTTTCTTAAATTGTTCCTAAAAATGTTACCGAAGTATTAAAGGACAATGGTTGGATAGAAGCCATGCAAGAAGAATTACTTCTATTCCGCAAACAAGAAGTGTGGAATTTGGTGGATCTACCTGAAGGAGAAAATGTAATCGGCACGAAATGGTTATTTAGAAATAAGACCGATGATCATGGTGTTGTAATAAGGAATAAAGTGAGACTTGTTGCACAAGGATACACACATGAAGAAGGTATAGATTATGATGAAGTGTTTGCACCAGTTGCAAGACTTGAATCAATTCGAGTTTTCCTGGCTTATGCTTCATTCATGAAGTTCAAGGTGTATCAAATGGATGTAAAGGGTGCATTTCTATATGGTCCAATCACTGATGATGTGTTTGTGAAGCAGCCTCCAGGCTTTGAGGATGCACAATTTCCACATCGAGTATATAAACTGAGTAAAGCTTTATATGGACTTCATCAAGCCCCTAGAATTTGGTATGAGACGTTATCACAACACTTAATCCAACATGGATACACACGAGGGAAAATTGATCCAACTTTATTCATAAAGAAGGATAATAATGATCTTTTATGTGTACAAGTGTATGTTGATGATATCATATTGGTTCTACATGTCCAAAATTGTGCAATGAATTTGAAGAAATAATGAAATCTCGATTTCAAATGAGTTCTATGGGAGAGATTAATTTCTTTCTTGGACTTCAAGTCAAGCAAGATGGAATCTTCATCAATCAAGAAAGTTTAATGACAAGCTCTTAGAGAAATTTAAGTTGCAAGACTGTCAGTCCATACGAACTCCAGCAGATGTTAACACCAAGATTGAACCTGATCCAAAAGGAAAATCCATTGACCAAACGTTATACAGATCAATGATTGGATCTTTGATGTATCTTACTGCATCTAGACCGACATTATGTATGTTGTTTGTGTATGTGCCAGGTATCAATCAGACCCGAAAGAATCCCACTTATTTGCTGTCAAAAGAATATTCAGGTATCTCAAAGGTAAACCAGCCTTAGGGCTTTGGTATCCTTACGAGGGAAATTTTGAATTATATGGATATACTAATAGTGATTATGGTGGATGTTGTCAAGATAGAAAATCTACTTTGGGTGGGTGTCAATTTCTTGGTCCCAGATTAGTCTCATGGCAATGCAAGAAACTAACAAATGTCTCTGTTTCAACTGCAGAAGCTGAGTACATTGCTTCCTCAGCAGGATGTTCTCAAATCCTTTGGTTGCAAAATCAATTACTAGATTATGGATTCAACTTTCTTAAAACACCAATCTATATTGATAACACAGCTGCTATGTTCATAACAGCTACTCCTGTTCAACACTCAAAAACAAAACATATCGAAATTCGATATGATTTTCTTAGAGATAACTCTGAAAAAGGATTAATCATATTGATTCAAATTGCAACAGAAAAACAATTGGCAGATCTATTTACTAAAGCCTTCCTACGAGGACGGTTTGAGTACTTAGTAGAATCAATTGGTCTTATAAATCATATGTGATCTCCGTAAATCAAAAGATCGTAATAAGCGATACTCTCATTGTGAATTGCCTGTTTATATTTTTGTGTGTGTGTGATTTTATGTTTTTCATAGAAAAATCAATACAAAAATATATATAAAAAATACAAAGATATTTTTTTTGGAAAGGATTATGTTTTGCAATATGTGAGAAATGATAGTACATTAGTGAGATCAGTTGCATACTTCACTCATTCATAAAGTCTAGACATGATCAGATATGATGTGTAGCTAATATCTGACTATTATGCTGAAAAGTAAATTCTTGTGATCAAACTAAACATACATGCTTGTGTGTATTCATCTGAGTACTTTTGAGTTGCTTTAGCTTATCAGAATGAATGTTTGTTAAGATACATATCTCACACCTGTTGAAACTATGTGAAATCATGAGATCTGTTACAAAGCATCATTTCACTTCTCTGTTATGAGTCATCATAGACCTGAAGTAATGAGATATCCTTTGTTGTAAGTCATTACAGACCTGGATTCTCTTTTTGATGCGAAGAGATGCCAATGTGGACAACCTATTCAAATGAATAGTCAGAGCTGATCAAATGGTTATCCATGATCATACTCTATTAACTAAGTAACATGAACTCTGGTGATATCTATGTTTGAGGTAATAAGTTGAGCATGTGTTCTTTCTTACATTTCATGACGATAGTTGAGCTCTCTTAGTCTCTGTATGCTTCACATCATGTCATATCTAAATCAACACTAATCAATCCAAGAATCGAAGAGTAAATGAGTTGATAATTGTGTTAAAAACACTCATTGTCTGTCCTTAGATCTTGTGTCTCCTTTGATGTGATATCACTAACCTGGAACACACTTGATCAGGATATATTCATTGTCTATGACTCTTCACATTTATTTTATTTTAATATGCTCATTTTCATTAATATGATCTCTCTACAGACATTTAGTCTATGCTTAATATTAGATTTTGATTCTATTTTCATTTTTCTTTTATGCATGTCTTTGTGTGTGAAGGCAATGTCTCAATGTGCTGTGTGATCTTATTCTCTTTCATAAGAAACTTATAAGTTTTTTCAAACATAAAAGTTTAGGGGGAGTAATATCTGAAAGAGTTGTTCTCAGAAAATATTCAATAATCATAATCAAAATTTGAAATGTTGAATTGAAAGGATGATGCTATATGTTCAAAGTATTTGTGTAAACTGAAAATAGAATGTGTTTGAAAATTACAATATGAATATACATAATCTTGCAAATAAATGATTTTTAAGTTGAAAATCAGATGATATTTGATTTTATGTTAAGACTAAAATGAAGGGACAAAAGAAATTTAAGATGAAATAAAATAAAAAATTTTATAAATTGAAAGTGCAAAATGCAAAAAGTTCAAAATTTGGGGATCTGAATGGTAAAAAGTGTGCAAGTGAAAAAATTGGAAATCACAAGTGTATGTACATAAATAGTGGACATGCGTCTCAATAGGAGCATGATGAAATTTTCAGGATTATACAAGTGTTGGACGTTTTCCATGCGTCTAAACAGTTGTAATACATCTATGAAAATTACAAGTGTTGGACGTCTGATTCATTCCCATGCGTCTAAACAGTTGTAATACATCTGAAAATTTCAAGTATTGGGCGTTTGTGATAATCCCATGTGTCTAAATAGTGTGTTAGACATTTGTCATGTCTCATAAGTCTAAATAGTTTCAAAATTTCAAGTGTTAGACGTTTTACAAAGTCCATGCGACTAAACAGTGCAAAAGCGCCTAAACAGTGCTTATGCGTCTGAACAGTTCTCATGCGTTTGACTTAAAAGGCACAACAGTGCTCATGCGTCTAACAAAATAAGTGAATTCTAGGTTTTCATACACCCAAACAGGGACCATAAGTCTGAGCAGGGCTCATGCGCCTAAAATTTCACTTATATAAATTGAACACTTATGCGTATTTCTCATTTACACTTCAAAATATCAGAACAAAACTCTCAAACTGCGACTGTCAAGCATCATCACATCCATATTTCATCAGAAATCAAATCAAATCCTTTTAATATACATTGTATTTGAATATATAAACGTAAGTTTGTGATTCAAATATATAAATTTTGGGTTAAATCAATCTATTTTTATAGTCGTTTGAATGCTATTTGGGCGTTCGAACCAATATAATCCAAGTTTAATCTGAACAAATGAGTATCATATCAAAAATTGACACTGGATTATTGATAAGAACTGATTTGCGAGTCTGTTGATGTATTATTTTTAATCTAAAAGTGAAAAAGATTTGTTGATGATGAACTCAGACTATCTTCATAGTCGAAGAAGAAGAAGATGAACAGACAGACATATTTTGAACAAAATACAAAATTAAAAAAAAAACTAAAAAGAAAAATTGATCTGTTAGAAAATAAATTCAAAATGAATAAAGTTAATGTTTTACAACTTGAAATCTCAATTCAAAAGTAAAAATAAAAAGGTCAAATTCAAAAGTCAAAATCAAAAGTCATATGTGGAAATAAATTTCATTAAATCAATATTCAATGTTTTCATAATTCTTTTGTTGTGTTTTGCAGATGGCAGAATTAAAATTTGAGCCAAAACACAATGTAGCTGGTTTCTTAGATGATGAAAACAGAGAAGCTACAGGATATGAAGATATTATCAGATTCTTACTAAGAACAAAATATGTGTATGCCATGTGTGCAAGGCCCATGATAAATAGAAGAATGATTAAAAAATTCTAGAGAACTGCTCAAGTGGAAAGAGATGATCAAGGAAATAAAGTCTTAAGAGCCTTTATCACTTGAGAAAGAATGCTTGAAGTTTCTGAAGAAGCAATTAGACAAGCTTTAAGACTAGGAGATAATAATCCTCAAGATTTATCTCAATATACATTTAATGAGTGTAGAGAAGTTTTTCTACAGATGGGTCATCCTGATCATTTGCCTAAGAAACAATTTTTCAGAGCTCATGTATTTAAGCTTTGGAAGCTTTTATGCTATATCATTCACATTGCATGTCAAAAAGAAGTGCGAGTTAGGATTCATTCCGTGTTGACATTGCATCTCCAATTGTAGCCTTATCCACAAACAGAAGATTTAATATGGCTAAGTGGATAATGAATGGATTCATTTTTAATCTGGAAATAGGAGTAAGGCATAAGTATCTGATGTACCCAAGATTTCTTCAACTTCTCATTAATGATGCAAATCCAGATTTGTATGCTGAAGAACTTATTGGTGATAAGATTCAGCTAGAGCACATGTCAGAGAGTGTGTACAAAAGACTGGCAATGATCACTGGTGCTCAAAACATTCCAGTTTTTGATTATATGAGGAATGTATCAATGGATGAAGTTGATATTACTCAGCCACACTTCCATCTAACTGAAGAAGAACCAATAGATGCAAATGATCTGATTGAAGATGTAGAAGTTGATGAAGAAAGTGATGATGATATGTCTGAAGTTTCATCAAGTGAAGAAAGTGATGATGATGATGATGACAATAATGATATCACTGAAGTAAATCAAGAAGGAAATGAAGAAGGAATGTTGAACATACTGAAAATGAGCCACAGGCTATGATTGAAGAAAATGTTAAGAAAGCTGTAACAGAAAGGAATTCTCAAAATCAAACATCTGATTCTGATTTTATCAATGATATTCATTCAATCAAATATATGAAATTGATACAAATGAAGGAGCAGAAGAAATCCCTATTAGTATGTCACTCAATGTGTCTATACAAACAGAGGAAACAGTTGAAGTTGATGAGATTGAATGACTAAAAGAAGAAAATGTAAACAAAGAAAAAGAGATTGAAGAGTTGAAAGTTGAAAATGAAAGAATGAAAGAGATAATCAATTCTTGTGAAAAAGAAATTCAAAAGCTCAAAGATGAAAATTTAAAGTTATCTGAAGAAAATGTGTTAAAAGATGAAAAGATTGTTAGTTTTGCCCAAGATAAAGAAGATGTGATAAAGAACTTTGAAGTTATGATTAAAGATTATGATAGTCTTGAGGAGAAATTCAAGACGTTATCTGAAGAAACTGAAAATCTCAAAGCTGAATTGATAAAGGAAATAGAAGCTCAGAAATCTATATCACCAGTACATGTGATTAGTACTGAGATGCAGGTTGAAGAAAACCTTGAGCAAAGAAAAGGCAAAAGGAAAGTGAATGAGTTAGAAGATATTGATCAAACTGAATCCTCTTCTAAGCTTCAAAGAACTGAAGAATTGGTTAAAGAGCAAAATGTTCAAGAACAGATTGATGCTTTAGATGATATTGAAGAAATATATAATGATGATTGGTATGATGAAGTTCTTGTGAATGAAGATATTGATGAAGCTGAATTTGTGTCACATTTCTCTTCACAAGAACATATACAAGAACAAGATGAAGTACCACAGGATTTTGAAGAAAAATATAACTATCTTGTGAACATGAAATACAATCGAGTGTATTTGGATGGACTGACTGTTTCTCAAATTAATGATGAATACGAGAAATGCATCTATGCTGAGTCAGTTGCTTCAATAGATCCAAATGAGATAGTGGTTGAGCATGGTGAATGGATAAGAACAAAGGAGGTTATAAATGTAGAAGAACTGTCTAGTTCTGAGCTGCACCATCCTGATCCTCATGATATGAGTATTCCCGCTCTTAGATCATGGTTGCAAGCCAGAAATTACCCTTGGAGGAAACTGAAGAGATTACAATCTGTATCTCTGAGAAATCTTGTAAGAAGCTTTCAAGAAACTGAGAAACAAATGAAGAAAATGATAGTGCTTGATACAGATAAGCCTTAGTATCTTGAGATAACAAAAGAACAAGAATGTTAAAACCTCAGGAAATAAAACAAATGTCAAGATTTGATGATGCTCATGCTCATAGAAAAGAATTAATGGAAATGTTTGCTGATCTAGAAAGACAGACTTATAAAGCATCAACTAATCAAAGGCATATTCTCGATAGTTCAAGAACAACTGGAGATTTGGTAAGAAATATATTGCAAAAAGGACAATCAGTTGCTGAACTGTTGAATGCAATGATTGCTCCAGATGTTACAAACCAAGTAAAGATCATTGCATGGAAGTATGATGAAGTGTTTGATGCCTTCTTGATAAAGAGAGTAAATGTTGTGTGTGATGTTTATCATTTTTACTCCAGTATCATAAAACTTCCTGTGCAAGACTTAAAAGGGCTTAATAGATTACCTCTGATCAATCATACTGATTCAAAGCGTGGGAAGATGTTTGTGGAATTATTAAGACGTGGATTGGATAGATCAAGTAATTTTCTTAACAAAAGATGTGATCAAGAAGACAAAGAGTATTTTGTTACTTTGAAGAAAAACAAGAAACATAAGGGAGTTCAACCAGAAGAAGAACATTCGTTGATAGAATTCTGTTATAAATATTTTGAAAAAGTTACAACTCCTGGACTAAGAGTGATTGACGGTAATCAAAACTCAAAGCCAATTCTCAGATGGTTTTATAACACTGAGACATTTGAGCTGAAATTAGTCCGAAATCTAGAAAGATGGGATGAGGACATGATTACTTTATTTGGAGTTTTTGAGCTAAAACTGTTACATCCAAGTTATATCTCATTTTTATCAGTACAAAAATTTGAGAAAGTTTCTCTTGATGAATGCTGCTATGGAAAGGATTTCTTTGAGAAAAGCGCTTGCGTATGCCAACATTGTTAAGAAAGATATTAAAGATATTGAATTCACGAGAATATCAAGGAAAGGGGTCTTAGAAGTGTACTCAAAGGAAAGTAACAAACCTATTGAGTTATATGCTAACATTGATATTTCATGTCTTTCAAAAGATACATTGGAAAGAATGGACAAGATGGAGATTAAAACAAATGAAGCTAAACTAGAACAAGGCATTCTTGCAAGTAAATTCAATTCTACTATATCAAAAGCTTTGAAAGAGTTAGATATGTACAAACAGAAGCCAAATGATGAAGTCAAGGCTGAAGATAGAATTGAAGATAGAGTTAGCAGTCAAGCTTGAAGATTTTGAAGACTGATGACCATGTCAATCTTAGGGGGAGTATTTTTAAGTGCTCTAAGAAAGATTAACATGTGGTCATTATTTGTCTTTTGATACTTTGTAATAGTATAGGGACTATTTCTATAATTTGTTAGTTCCTTTACTTTGTGTTTTCAGTATAAATAGCTTATATTTGCAGGTAGATAGTAACGAATACACAAGATATTCGAATCTGCTTTTCATACTTGTAATTGTCTTAGCTTGATATGAATGAAAACTTGAATTTTATTGATATCTTGTTTTCATTTGATTACTTTGTGTGAATATCATTGAATTGTGTTACAATCATCACAGATATATTCATCTGATCCTATCACCCACAGCCAAGAACATGATGCCAGTTGTGAGACTGAGGACTTTGGTCCAATTATCTAATCCCCCATGAATCTTTTGATGAAAAAAGGGGCATCTATGAATAAAGGTGCAAAAACTATAAAAAAACATGCACCTATTTCGTCTCTAAGGTTAGTCACTTGTAATCTCAAGTGACTACCTTACATAATAGGGTCAATGATCAGCAACTTCAGATATCTTATCTCAAGGAGAAAACTAGCTGGGAGACCTTTAAAAAGAGCTCATCCAGGTACACAAGAACCTATGACTATGATTGACCTAACTCCTAGCTCACCTACGCAAGATGGTGATGCTACCAAAAAGGGGAGAAAGTCATTACAATCACAGATCCTGTGAGTTCCACACAAAGTATAGACTCTCTCATTCAGAGTCTCTTTGAGGAAGGCATACCAAGGGCTGTGTCATCTCCACCTCAAGGAACTTCCAACTACATCATAGGGTGGATGTATGACATTGATAGAAGAGCCCTTATTCTTGAAAGAGTTCAAAGGAAATAAGAGGTATTTAACTTTCAGACCATGAACTACTATAAAGGTCTTGACCTTATAAACATGCCACTTGTCAACCCAAGCCAATCTAGACAAGCTGACAAGTTGGCTCAAAGGATTCAAAACAAGATTACTGAAGAGTTCAGCCTTAGAAGGAGACAAAGGTAATCAGGCAATATCATTGGTCAATTGGATGTTGAGGCAGACTATAAGATTAGCTTCAAAGGGAAAACCTTGACTGAAGGCTCACTAATGGATCCTGAGAGCCCTGTCACACCTATAACTGCTTTAGAAATCCATTCCCTTGATGAGACACCTGTTGGTGAAGGTGTATCTCAACCTTTCTTTGGCCAGAGCCTGGATGCTACTTCTAAGGATTCCAATAAGTCTGATACAGTCAAAACATTCAAAGCATCCAAAGTCTCTCTACATGTATGCATTAAAGAACTTAAGTAGAAATGCTTTAGAAGTTTTACATCTTAGACAATAAATATTCTAAGTGTAAAATCTTCCGAAGCCAAGACCAATATCTTCCGAAGCCAAATATGAAGTCTTCCAAAGCTTCAAAGACAAAGTCTTCCAAAGCCAGTTTACGAAGATAGATTTCTTCCAAAGACTTTTATGTACATACTATATCTGATGTACTTTTCAATAAAGTTGGACCACCTTTCCGTTGCAACTCTGTTTGACTCACCAACTTTCACAAATTGGTGAAATGGTCCATGCTTTTGGAAAATTGTACATTGAGGTCTTGTGTTTGAGTTTTGTACTTTGTTTACTTAATCTGTTTTGTAGTATGTTAGGATGTGAGCTATGGCATGTCATAAACATAAGTCTAAACACAATCTGTCTTTTGACTCTATATTTGATATTGTTATCTATTCTTATGTATCCAGCTAACTTTCAAAGTATGGCCGACTGTAGGATATAGTATATGTATCTCACGTACTTGTAACTTTCCATTATGCTTTTATAACACTTTGTAATATAACTTGATAAGCAATATACAATATTCTTGAAAACCAAATACTTATGTTCTTTGCAATCTTGTTTTGTCTCTCATTTACTTGTGTTCTTAGCATCTTTTACTCTAGTTAACCAATTCCTTATTTGATTAGTTAAGTGTTCTAAAGAACTCTCCAGAATTGTGTTGTTGTGTTATAATGTGCATCACTCCTTCTAATGGTCCTGTATTTGGTATCAGAGCTTGAAATTCTCTTGATATAAGATCTCACCATCTTAAGATCCCTCACACACACAAAATAGTTAACAACTTAAATGGCAGCTATCACTAAGGCTGATAAAGAAACTAGAATTATGACAAAGTCTCCACTGATCACTCCTAAACACTTTGATACTTGGTGTTAATGAATGGAAGGCTTTATCAAGTCTCATCACTCCAGGATGTGGGACTCTATTGTTAAAGGACCTTACACATACAAAGCACCTCTTCTACTACTGGTGGTGGTATGATTCCAAAGGCTGTGGTTGATTTTTGTGATGAAGACAAAAAAGAATAGAGATTGATCAAAAGTGTTGATTCATATGTCCCTAGTTTATGTGCTTAATGTAATGTTTGTCATGTCTTACACATATGTAATGAATGGGTTTAATGAAATATAATATGTGGTTGATGTTTATAATGTTTAATATTTCATAGTATTATTGTGTGTAAAGTATAATGAACTTACTATATAGGTTTGAGGTTGTTGTGCATAGTTCTTAGTAAATAATGATTGAGAAATATGTTGAAACTAAGTCGTATGAGTCTTCATGCGAATGGACCATGCTTATGGACCATACGCATGAATACATCATGCTAATGGACCAGTCGCACGACTGAACCAGGAGACTGGATCAGTCAAATGATTGAGACAAAAGATTGACACAGTTGCACGGCTGAACCTTCAGTCGTGCGTATGGATCAATCGCACGATTTAGTCACACGACTGAACCATGCTAATGGTTCAGTCGTACAATTGGAAACCCATAACCTATAAATACCACTTAATTCATGGAAAACGTACACTTTGGAACAATTAAGAGCATACTTCATAATACACAAACCCTAGCCGTCTAGAACGTCCAAGGAAGCCTGCCAAACTTCATAGATCAATCCTGATCAATCTTGATCAATCTCTACTCGTTCATGACATTTAGTTTCAATCTTATATCGATCAGGTAATTGTTCTCACTGATTTGATCACCAATCAAATAGGATTTTGCATTATTTGATTCGGTATAAACGTAGAATCTGTTAGTATTCCATATGTACTCAGTCCTGACAAGTGGTATAAGAGCTTGGGCTCTTAATTTTGCGTTTGATTAAATTAGAATTGTGTCAAACCTTATGTTATAACTCAAAATAGTCATCTTTTTGGGTCCACTGGTGTTTTCCGACGTTTACAGGCATTCAAGTTGAAGTTTTTTGTCATACGGCAGATTAGGGTTTCTGGGTAAATTCTTATTCGTGTCAAACTGTCAAAATCGAAAATTTTCAAACACATCAGCCTTCAGTCACACGAATAGCTCATTCATACGATTGAGTCATCCACATCAGTTCATTCGCACGATTGAGCCATCTGCATTTGTCCATTCGCACGACTAAGTCATCTGCATTGGTCATCCGCATTTGTCTATTCGTACGACTGAGCCATCTGCATTAGTCATCCGCATTTGTTCATTCGTACGACCGAGTCATCTGCATTGGCCATCCGCATTGTCCAATCGAACGACCGAGTCATCTGTATTGGTCATCCGCATTTCTCCATTCGCACGAGTGAACCAGTCTTGTTCTAAAAGTTCAAAGTTATAGAAATGGAAGATCAATTCACTGCCTTTACTACCGGAAGGGACTCTCGCATCCAGAACCTTCTGCTTCTGGAAAATGAAATTGGGAATAATAATAAACCACTAAAGCTTTTAAAGTAGATGATTATCCCCAATGGAAGGAAAGGTTTGAGATCTATCTAAATGGAGTTGATCCCAATCTTGGGCATCCATTGAGATAGGTTACACTATGCTAGTTGGGGCTGATGGAGTAAAGCTAACTCTGGGAGGAATGAATGACAGTCAGAAGGTTAAGTACAGTGCAAAAAAGAAAGTGTGTGCCCTGTTGACTCAATTAATACCAAAAGACATCTTTTATCAGTTCTCTGAGAACAAACAACCAAAAAAGTTATAGGAAGCACTGGAGAAAAGATATGATGGGAATGCAACGTTAAAGGCTCTGAAGGCTAAGACTCTCAAGAAGGAGTTTGATAACTTCTCTTCGATAGGGAAAGAAAGCTTGGATGACATTATTGACAGGTTCTACCATCTAATGAGTGAGCTGCACACTCATGGTGTAACAACGTCTATGGAAGATAAAGTGTCAAGTTTTGCAGACGGTTTGCCAGAGAAATGGGATTCGTTTGTGTCTAATCTTAGACAGAATAATATACTTGCAAAGTTAGACGTAAATGACTTCATCCTGAAATTAGGAGAAGAGGAACTGAGGATGAAGTATAGGTCACAGAAAGGATCCTACAATCAGCATCCTTCAACTTACAACTCATTTCCCCCTCCAACTAGTTTAGGAGCACCACTGCAAATAGCATTTGTGTCCAGTTCCGCGGCTCCCTCACAATCCACTACTTCAGGACCAGAAACGTCTGAGTCATCATCGACTCAATACAATCGTATGATGGTCTAGTTGCTGGGAAGATCGGAATTTGTCATCTTGCAGATGAAGACTACGAGCAGGTTGACGAGAATGAGATGGAAAGGACGGATATCGTGTGTGCTCTTGCAAGTCCAGTTAGAAGAGCCAAAACGTTTGTTAAGAAGACAGGGAATAATTTAGTAGCTATAAAGGACACAACGTTTAGCTTTGACAAAACCAAAGTCACTTGCTTGAAATGTGGTGAAAAGGGGCATTTTAAACGGGAATGTGTAAAGCCCAGAAGACAGAAATGGAAATCGATTTTCCACCTTCAACCGTCAAGACAATCCCACAAGTGGAGCTACCTCTTCAAGCAAAGAAGCAAAGGCCTTGACCACTCAAGGTGATGAATGGCAAGACTGGTCCTTCTGGTTTGTGTCTTCGGGTGAATCAAACATTGCCTGTGTTGAGGGGCTTCATGGTTCTATGAGTTTTGGTGAGATCACAGTTGAGCAAGTAACGTCAGATACTGAAGAAGTTGTGAACGTGGTACATCACTTGGCTAAGGAAGAGCTCAGAGCAACAAGTTCTGAATCGCCAACATTTGAAGAGTCTAACTCTACATTGATGGCTGATTCAACCGATTCGTCACAGGTAGGTACTAAAGACCAATTGTTTGAACAACATGCTTGTGATGAATGTAATAAATTTAGAGAAACCATTGATTTGAAATTTACTAGGTTATTAGACCACATTGATAACTTAGTAATGATTTACAACTGCGTACTAAAGCTAATAGTATATTAAAACAAAATGAGTGCAGTTACAAAGAAAAAATAGAACTTTTGAGCAACAACTAAGGGAAACCAAGGTTGTTGCTTTAAATCAAGCAAATGAGATAAAGTTTTATTAAAATTATTTGGAAGAAACAAAGAAAGAAAAAGCAGTTTTAGAAGTCGAAGTTAATTCCTTAAAACAAAAACTGCATAGTTGGACCAGTTCATCTAACATAGTTCAACACTTAGTGAAAGAACGAAATAATTGTTAGGTTTGTTGGACCATTAACATAGTTATGTAACCATTTAAACAAGAAACCGCAGCGGAAACAACATTAAATAATATGTTTTATAATCTAAAAGTTAAGCATATTATTTGTCAACAACAAACTCAAGAACATAAGGATCATTCATATGTGAAAGAATTAGTATACAAGCAAAATATAACAACCAAAATGAACCATGGAACTACCTTCCAAAGGCTGCCAAAATGTTAGATGAAGTACCTTCCAAAGGCTGCCAAAAACGTAAGATGTGAAGAAGGGGATGAAATTCTTGAAGGACCAAAACACCAAAGAAGATCTCCTCAAGCTTGTATACCCACAAGAATCAAGCAAAACACCTTGTTGCTAGGATTTTGACACCAAAACGGGCAAGAATGTGGCTGCAGAAAACCCATTTTTCAGCCTGTTTATCTTCAAAGATAAGGGTTAGATAAGGGTTCTTGCATGTATGAGAGAGAGTGGAAAGTTGGAGTGTGAAACTAGTGAATGTGGTTTCTTGTTCCAAAGCAAGAAAAGACCACATATACCTTAAAGGGCGGCCGAAATCTTGTGTTTAAAATTGGTTTCCCCCATTTTAAAACACCCTTTTAATTCTTAACCAGTTATATTATGAGTTATCTAATTAACCTTTTAATTATATAACTTACACACACTACTATTATTTGATGTTATTTTACCAACTTAAATAACATTACAAATAATGTCCATGAACAAAATATCCTTATAAGTTGTTCTATCTCACACAATTTATTTAGAAAACTCACTTTCTAAATTGGTGTAATTATTTAATTGCATGATCATATCGTCAATTAAATATTTATTGGTGTTTGCTAAACTTGTTATTGGGTATGACCCGACTTGGATCATAACGTACTAACCACATCAATATTCTATGTGTCTTGGGCATAATCTCCCACTTGCACAAGATTCATAAAAGATTGATGCAAGCAATAAATACAACCTAGCAATGGTTTACTACCCATAATACGCATGACTAAAAGCCATTCAATAGCATCATCCCCTTCAAGTATCCAACTTGAATGATTTAGGTGAATTAATCATTTATCCTTTTGTTACAGATGTCATGTTAAATCCAAGGACACAGAATGATCATTCCTTGTTGATTTAACTTAATCGGGCCTTAGACATCTTGCTCTCAATGAATAAAAGGAACAAATTCCATCTTGACTAGATATGTTTCTCACAATCACCTCGTGTCACACCTGAACATAGCCTTATCTACTGTCCACTATTTCAGAGCAGTGAAGAACTAGCTCAAGGTATAACACTTTGGTAATATCAAAACCCAATATGTATTTCAGGTCGGAGGATACCAAATGATATCGCCATTACTCAAAGATACTTATGATTAATCAAGAAGATTCCTGTAGTAAAATTTGAGACGCTAGTCAGTCCAATATTCGTATCCCACAAATATCTATGAACTTTGGTAGCAAGCAATTGCTATAGATTCATGCCTTATGAATATCCACCAATCCATTTTCATAATAGTCTTACGTTCATATTTGTTCCCACCAACATGACCGACTACGAACATTTAGAATAATAAACATATTCATGGATATATATACATGCTAAAAGGAACATAAGTAAAGAAATCATAAATATAGAAAAGAGTTCAATATTATAATTGTTCCATACTTTTAATTCTAAACATATCAATTCCAATCACTAGAATATCGAAGTCCTAAGGCACAAGTATGACTTTCATGCTTTGCCCTTTCAAGGAGCTTCGTGAGTGGATCCGCAATGTTTTGATCGGTGTGAACTTTATGAATACATATCTTTCTTTTTTCAACTTCATCCCTTATGTAGTTGAATCTCTGCTCAATGTGTCTAGCCTTTTGATGTGCACAAGGTTCCTTGATTTGTGCAATCACACCCTCATTATCATAAAATATTTCTAGGGTGTCTTGAATGGTAGAGCCACCCTTAATCGGTGATAAATTTCTTTATCCATGCAGCTCCTAAGTTGCTAATGATGTGGCTATGCATTTGGATTCTGTAGTGGACAATTGCTACCACATCTTGTTTTGAACTCTTCTAGACACTGCTCCTCCATTCATAATGAAGACATACCTAATTGCAATTGAGAATCATCTTAATTAGTTTGGAAGCTCGCATCCGTGTAACCCTTTACACCGACTTCCTCTTCACTAGACCCGTATATTAGAAACATATCCTTAGTCCTCCTAAGGTATTTCAATATACTTTTAACAGCCATCCAATGGCTATTACCTGCATTCTACTGATATCTGCTTGTCATGCTTAATGCGCATGACACGTCTGGTCTAGTGCATATCATCGCATACATGATGGATCCTATAGCAGACGCATATGGGATGCCTTTCATTCGATATTGCTCATCCTTTGAGCTTGGACATTGAGATGTACTCAATCTTATCCCTCTTTGAATAGGTACCATACCTTTCTTAGAGTTTTCCATCTTGAACCTTTTCAAGAATTTATCAATATATGCACTTTGGTTTAGACCTATCAACTACCTCGATCTATCCCTATAGATCTTTATCCCATAATATAGGCGGCTTCACCAAGATCTTTTATGGAAAAACAACTTCCGAGCTAGGCTTTAACACCTTCCATGGTTGGAATATCATTTCCAAAAAGTAGTATGTCATCAACATACAATACTAGGAATGTAATTATGCTCCCACTAGCCTTCTTATACACACAAGCCTTGTTAGTATTCTTGATGAAAACAAGTTTCTTGATCTCTTCATCAAAACGTTGATTCCAACTCCTCGATGCTTGTTTCAATCCATATATTGATCTCTTTAACTTGCATACTTTATTAGGATGTTGTGGATCGACAAAACCATCAAGTTGAACCATATGGACAGTCTCTTCGAGATGTCAATTAAGAAAGCGTTTTGTGACATCCATTGCCAAATCTCATAGTTATAATATGCAGCTATGGCAAATATATCCTAATTGACTTTAGCATTGCCACAGGCGAGAAAGTTTCATCATAATCAACCCCTTGAGTTTGAGTGAAGCCTTTTGCTACAAGTCTTGCTTTCTAAGTATCCAAGTTTCCATGCATATCCGTTTTCTTCTTGAAAACCACTTGCAATCCAACCGGTTTGGAGTTAGTGGAGGGTCAACCAATTCCCAAACTTGGTTGTCATACATGGATTGCATCTCAACGTTCATGGCTTCCACCATTTGTCACAATCTGAATTGGACATTGCATCATGGTATGTAGTTGGCTCATCGAAGTCGACACATAGCATCCATTCATGAAAAATCCATATCTTTCAGGTGCAATGCTAACTCTACCAGATCTGTGAACATTTTGTGTGTATTGAACAACCTTTTGATCATCATCAATAACCTCTTGTTGATAGCTAGTGTCAACTAAACATATATCGATTTGTGGATCTTGATCCTCATCAATACCACTGTGCTATACGTTATTCCTTCCATAAGGAACTTAGCTTCCAAGAACTCTACCTTTCAGGCAATAAATACTTTTTTCTCTCTATTGGATCAAAGAAGTAGTATCCTATACAGTCTTTGGGATATCCAACAAATATACACTTAATGGATCGACTTTCCAACTTGTTTTGGGTGTTTAGCTTGACATAAGCTTCCCAACCCCATACTTTTAAATATAATAGCAATGGAACTCTTCGATGCCATTTTTGAAAAGGTGTCGTATCCACTTTCTTGGTTGGGGCCATATTCAAAATACATGGCTCGGAGAGCAATGCGAATCCCTAAAATGATAGAGGTAGTGAGCTTTTAGCCATCATAGATCGAACCATATCCAATAGGGTTCAGTTTCTCCTTTTAAACACACCATTATGTTTTGGTGTTCCAGGTGGAGTAAGTTGTGAGACAATCCCACAGCTTCTTAGATGATCCTGAAGCCTCACTTAGGTATTCACCTCCTCTATCTGAACGAGTAACTTTGATAGTTTTATTGAGTTTATTTTCTACTTCATTCTTGAAGATTTTAAACATTTAAAAAGGTTCATGTTTATGTGCCATCAAGTACACATAACTATAGCGACTACAATCATCGGTAAAGGTAATGAAGTATCTTTCACCATTTCTAGTCATTGTCTTAAAAGGACCGCATACATCCGAATGTATGATTCCCAATACATCTTTTGCCCTCTCATTAGTACCACTAAAGGGCGACTTGGTCATCTTACCTTGTAAACAAGATTTACACACCACTTTCATTTGTTTTCAAAAGACCATTCTTTTGAAGTGTTTGAATCCGATTCTCGTTTATGTGAGCAAGACGACAATGCCAAAGATATGAATCACTTCAACCCATTTTAAGTTTCTTTGTGCATGATTGGTATAATTAGTTATTATAGGATGAATCATCATGAACCAATCCATAGATACCATAAAAGGGCATAGCCTTGAAATAAAATACATCATCCATACAAACATAAATACCATTGTTTACAAACTTTAAATCATATCCATATTGTTTTAAAATAGAAAATAAATATGTTCCTAGTCAAACTAGGAGCATACAAAATGTTCTTAAGAACAACTTCCAAACCATTTGAAAGTTTCAAAATATAGTCTCCTATGGGCTTCGACATCAACATTTGCTCCATTGCCCACGTAGAGACTTGTGTCTCCCTTCTTGAAGTGCTTATTTCTTTTGAACCCTTGCAACAAATTGCAAATATGAGTTCCACATCTGGTATCCAATACCCATGTGTTTGAAGAAATAACATTTAAACCAATGTGAATCAAGAAAGTTGTACCAGGGTTTGCCAACATCCCTCTTGTTTCTCAACTCTTTGAGATAGGTTGAACAATTCCTTTTCCAATGTCCTACTCACCACAATCAAAATGATCGCTCCCGTTAGCTTAGGCTTCTTAAGCTTAGCTTTGGAGGTTCCGCTTTAGCCTTTCATTTCCCCTTCCTTTGATGTACCCCTTTCCTTTTGTAACATTTGCCTTGGGATCGGGGAATGCCCTTTTCTTATTGCCTCCCTCATTGATCGAGAGAAAGGTAGAACCTTTCTAACCATCCCTGCCTCGGCTGTTTTGAGCATTTCGTGAAGCTCACCAATGCTCTTGTCCTACCCGTTCATATTGTAATTCATTATGAACGTCTCAAACCTTTTGGTTAGGCCATTATGGATCAAATCCATGGTCAGCTACTTCGAGATGGGACAATTAAGCCTCTCAAGGCGATCAACGTGGCTTTTCATCTTAAGAACATAAGATGATACCGATTGGATTTTTTCCATGCGACACGCATGAAGCGCTCGAACCGTTTCGAAGCGCTCTACCCTAGCTTGTTGATGGAACATTTCCTTCAATTAGGTAATCATGTCATATGCCCCATGATGCTCCAAGTCCTTTTGGAGTTCATGAATCATAGTTCCGAACATGAGGCATGAAACCTACATGGAATCCTTAGTATACTGAAGCCAATCGTTATAGGCCTCAACATCCTCGGGGTCGGGTTGGTCAGGAATGAGATCGTGAAGGACATAAGCCTTTTTCTCTTGCTTGAGAACAGTTCTCCAGTTTCGAAACCAGTCCATAAAGTTATTATGGTTCAGACGATCCCTCTCTAAGATGGTTCTCAATGATAGCGTATGGACGGTCGGGGTGGTAGCATTATTGTTTGCGGCTATTTCTACAAAATTTACAAAGTTCATATTAGTATTTCTGAAAAAAAATCATTTTAATCATTAATACCCTTTACATGTCTCATAGACAATTAATAATTAAAATCTAGAATCCAACGTTACATTTAACTCATGGTTAGGTGACCTTTATCCCATTATTTAAATTAACAAGGTAGTCAACATTTGACAATTGCAACCTATTGCAACTTCTTGCTTTATGGGATTGGTTAAACATCTTATGTTTAGTCGGCATGTAATTCCTATCAACACCTTGTACGCCATGCTTCGGTGACCCTATGCACATGGTCTCCAGTTCAAGTCGTCCTAGTTACACACACGGTGAGTTTACACATACAAGTGGTTAGGTGACCTTTATCCCACAAATATGTCAAGCCCACCTCAAATACACAAGTTCCCTAGAAGTGGTTAGGTGACATTTATCTGATAAATAGTTTTCAAGTGATTTGATGTTGTGTAAAAGGATGGTGTTAAACTTGTTTCCGAAGGGATTTTAGTTTTCATTAATTCTAGTTATGAAAACTCTATGTACCTTGTATTCGCATGCTTTCAAATACATGGTATCCTACGGTTCTTTTAATAAAACCTCTTTTATTTTGAAATTATTAATCCTTTTAATAACTTTTATTAACATATTAATGATAAGAACCACAAAAATTCAGCTTGTTATGATTATTTTATTAGATTGATAAGCATATCCACATATCAAACAATCAACATAAAATGATAATCAAACAAGCATATACAAACAACCACATGTGCATAACCATAGCCTCATAGGTGACCAAACTTCTTTTCCATCACAAGTTGGGTCATAAGGTCTTTTCTAAGGGTTAATAACAACACAAAGATAGGATCTCCAAAGACCCCCACTTGAAGTTGCATCCAAATGCTTCAAGTCCTTCACTTTGTGCCTTCCTTTTGTGCTTCCAACTTATGCATCTTCTTTAAAAATTTATCCAAATACAAATTTTTTTAATAAAATAAAAACAACTAATCTATTTATTACATCACCATTGAATGAATAAGTAAATTAGAACAATATACAAGCACAAAAGAATAAATATTACAACCCATAATGAATGAAATCAACCAAAACAAATCATTCATCCAAAACCAAATCAACAAAAGGTCAAGGCTAGGTTATGCACCAATATGAAACAACATACAAGAACGAAAATAAATCCCCATTTAACCCTAAATTTTCGGCCAACATAAACCCAAAATCTAGGGTTTTTGTCCAAACACAATAATCAACCATTTGACATCTTCTTTCAAGGGTTAATCACAAGCATGTAAGATTTAACCTTGAAAGATTAGGGATCCATTATAATATTACAAAACAGCCCTATAGGTAGGTTGTTAAAACCCCATAAAACCAATTTTACAAGGACAATAGAAGCTAGTCATCCACATATCCAGCTCTAGGTGCAATGTTGAGTTTGTTGGACCATTAACATAGTTGTTTAACAATTTAAACAAGAAAACATAGCGGAAACAACGTTAAATAATATGTTTTATAATGTGAAAGTTAAACATATTATTCGTTAACAACAAACCGAAGAACATAAGGATTATTCATATGTGAAAGAACTAGCATACAAGCAAAATATAACAACCAAAATGAACCATGGAACTACCTTCCAAAGGCTGCCAAAACGTTAGATGAACTACCATCCAAAGGATGCCAATAACGTAAGATGTGATGAAGAGGATGAAGTTCTTGAAGGACCAAAACACCAAAGAAGAAGTCCTCAAGCTTGTATGCCCACAAGCATCAAGCAAAACACCTTGTTGCTAGGAATTTGACACCAAAACATGCAAGAATGTGGCTACTGAAAACCCCTTTTTTCAGACTTGTATCTTTAAAGATGAGAGAAGATAATGGTTCTTGCATGTATTAGAGAGAGTGGAAAGGTGGAGTGTGAAACTAGTGAATGTGGTTTCTTGTTCCAAAGCAACAAAGGACCACATATAACCTTAAAGGGCGGCCGAAATCTTGTATTTAAAATGGGTTTCCCCCATTTTAAACACACCCTTTTAATTGTTAACTAGTTATATTATGAGTTATCTAATTAACTTTTAATTATATAACTTACACACACTATTATTATTTGATGTTATTTAACCAACTTAAATAACATTACAAATAATGTCCATGAACAAAATATCCTTATAAGTTGTTCTATCTCACATACAATTTATTTAGAAAACCCATTTTCTAAATTGGTGTAATTATTTAATTGCATGATCATATCATCAATTAAATATTTATTGGTGTTTGCTAAACTTGTTATTGGGTATGACCCGACTTGGATCATAACGTACTAACCACGTCAATGTTCTATGTGTCTTGGGTATAAAATCCAATAATAATGGGGAAGGGTTGGGTTACAAGATAGTTCCACCACCACATGAGATCCTATTAAATTCTAAATGTAGGCCTATAAATTACAACTCAGTAAAGGATCATGTGATGTCCACTCCTCTGGTTAGTGTTCCCGATTTGAGAAGTAAACCTATGACGGAAAGCACTAAACAGAAGGAGTGTACCTTGGAATCAAAAGTAAAGATGCCTATTGTTAATTTGGATAATAAATTTGAAAAGGTTAATGTAAGGTCAGGTTCACACATGCCTTCTTCTCATCTCAAAATGACTATACCAGTTAACCAAACCCGTATTACACGTCAAAGTCCAAATAAACTAAAGGCTAAAGATGTTAAAAATGTTCAAACAATTAAATTTTGTTAAAGAAGAAGAAACATCTAAAAGAGAAGTGACTAAACCCAACCAGACCCCTGTTGCACCTGTATCACATTCAACCCCACATAAATAGTTCCCTCAACATATACAAGGGAGATCATGCTACAATTGTGGAAAGAGAGGACATATTTCTTCTAATTGTCCTTATTATCTGACTCCCAGAAAGAAAATTGAACTTTATGACACTAAACAAAGTTCTTCTAAAAGGAGTTCTATTACTCCTCCGAAGAGAACTAATGAACCTAAAGTTCAAAATATAAGCTAGTCGTCTGTTTATCACAAACAAGCCTTACACAAAACTTGCTTTTGGTAAGAAAAGTCAAGTAAATTGTCTGATAATGAGAACAATAAGAAGAATGATATGCCCTTATCCTCAAGTGGACAGTGAGTTGAGTTTATGATGTGTGATTCCTTTGGGACACCCAAGCCAGTTAAGGCTTGGGTCCTAAACCTAAACTGATAAATTCCTTTGAATGTGTAGGGTGTCCAGTACAATGCTATCATAAATACCTGGATTGTTGATAGTGGGGCGTCTAGGAACATGACCGGGAACTTGTCTCTCCTTTTCAATGTCAAACAAATTAAAGGAGGACATGTATCATTTGCTAGGAATAAAGGAGTATATATCACTGCTCAGGGTGAAGTGGGACACCAGAAAGTTAAGTTTGATAAGGTCAACTACGTTCAACAACTACAGAACAACTTGCTTTCAGTCTCCAAGATCTGTGACATGGGCTTCAAAGTTGTGTTTGACAACAAGAAGTGCTATGTACTGAAAAAGGATTAAGTTATCCTGGAGGACAAAGTCTTAATGTTAGCTTCAAGATATAACGATTTATATGTCTTGGATATATCAAAAAAATCCACAATTGATTAGAAAGTTCAATGCTTCTTGTCAAAGGCAACAGAGAGGGACTCAATCTCCTGGCATAGGAAAATGGGACACATAAATCCACAGAAGATGAATCACTTGTTACAGAATGATCTAGTGAATGGAGTGAATGTCAAGAACTTCCAGCTTCCAGATTTTTGTGTAGCATGTAAGAAAGGCAAACAGACCAAGAAGTCTCACAAGGCAAAGAAAGTTAATTCTATTGACCTGCCTCTCGAGCTTCTACACATGGCTATTTAGTCCCATTAGCACTAAAAGTATTGCTAGTGATTTGTACTGCTATATAGTTACGGATAATTACTCAAGATGTTTTTGGGTAATATTTCTTAAATCCAAATTAGAGACATTTGAATCATTCAAACAGCTGGTAACTACTTTGGAATCACTCTACAAGCTGAAAGTTAGAAAAATTCGATCAGAAAACAACATAGAGTTCAAGAACAAGTGGATAGAGGCGTTTTGTAAAGAAAAAGGGATTGTACATCATTTTATGTTTGCCTACACCCCACAGATGAATGGAGTTGCCGAGCGAAAGAATCAGAGCTTGATAGAGACAACAAGAACGATGCTAGCCGACTTGAAACTACCTATCCAATTTTGGAATGTGGCAGTGGCCAATGCATGTTACACCCTCCATCGGGTCTTGGTGGTCAAACGTCATGGTAAAACATGTTATGAGTTGCTCCAGCGACGTAAATCTAACATGGAGTATCTCAAACCATTTGGTGCACCATGTACCCTGCTAAAGAAAACTCAGTGTGGGAGGTTCAGTGAGAAGGCTGAAGGAAAGACCTTTCTCGGCTACAATATACCGGACAAGAGAGTTTATAACAACTCAACGGGAAAGGTAAAAGTGTGGTACAACGTTGATGTCTAGAGATACACCACCACCCTTATTGGAAAGGGACCTTCATTCTTCTTTGACTATGATGGATTCTTTAAGTCCTTCAACATACCGCCCTCCCTTCTTGATGATGAATTAACAACAAGAATGATGTTCGGTGTCCTAGACACACGCCACTAGACTCGACAACACTAACTCCACAAAATGAATCTTCTAATCCTTTAGGGGGAGCACTTGATGTAAGCGATTCCTCCTCTGATGATGAAGAAGTGGAGACTGAACAGATGGACCAAGAGGAACAGGTTCCTAAAAATGAAAGTACACAAGCATCAAATCCTTATGCCTTTGACATTTTGGAACCTCATACTCCAACGACTACAGATCCTGAATGTGAGTTTAACAATCTGGATAATGAGGTAGTTGTTCTAACAACTTATGGATCTTGGCTAAATGTTTATCATCCGTTGGGCAATGTCATTAGGGATGTTAGATTAGGAGTACAGACCAGAAATCAGCTATACACAGCTGATTATGCCTTGGTAATGGAAAAGGATACCTTCATGATGGATCATATCGATGTTATGTGTCTTAGTTTGAGCCAAATACGTTAGTGAAGCGTTAAACGATGAGGCATGGGTTAGTGCAATGCAAGAAGAACTCCTACAGTTCAAGAAATTAGGAGTGTGGACCCTTGTGGACAAACCAAAAGGTGCTAAGGTGATTGGCACTAAATGGGGTACTGAAATGCAAGAAAGATGACCAAGGGGTAATATCAGCAATAAGGCCTGACTTGTAGTTCAAGGATTCGACAAGTTGAAGGCATAGATTACAATGAAGTGTTTGCACCAGTGGCAAAGATGGAAGCAATATGTATATTCCTAACTTATGCATCCTACATGAAGATCAAAGTCTATCAACTAGATGTCAAGAGTGCGTTCCTTCATGGTGAAATCCGTGAGACAGTGTATGTCAGTCAACCCGAAGGATTTGAGGATCTTTATCATGGGGACAGAGTTTACAAGATGGATAAGGCTCTCTATGGGCTCCATCAAGCCCCTAGAGCATGGTATGAGAAACTCTCAATTCATCTAGTGAAACATGGTTTTCGCTGAGGATTTATTGACTGTACACTGTTCATCAAATAAAAGGATGGAGACATACTGCCGGTACAGATTTATGTTGATGACATAATCTTCGGTTCCAAAAATGAAGAGTTATGTAGATAATTTGAATCTGTAATGAAAGCAGAATTTGACATGAGTGCCATGGGAGAGATGACGTTCTTTCTTGGTTACAGGTGGATTAGACACCAAAGGGAATATTTCTACATCAGACCAAGTATGTAGGCGATGTCCTCAGTCAGTTCGATATGGAGAATGCTTCTGCAGCTGCAACTCCACTTGCTACAAATCATGACGTGGCACACGACGAAAATGGTGATCTGGTTGATGCCACTATGGACAGAGGAATGATCGGATCTCTTATGTACCTCACATCCTCACGACCTGATATCATGTACGTGACATGTCTTTGTTCTAGATATCAGGTGAAACCAAAAGTCAACCATCTCATAGGCGTTAAAAGGATTATCTTTATCTGAAGGGTACTCCAACACTCGGGTGGTGGTATCCTCATGATGATGACTTTGAGCTTACAGCATATAGTGACTCGGATATGGCGGTTGCAAAATGAAATACAAGTCAACATCAGTAGGATGTCAGTTCTTTGGTAGATGGTTAGTCACCTGGCACTGTAAGAAGCAGACCTCCTTTCCTCTATCAATGTGTGAAGCTGAATACGTTGTTATTGCAAGTTGCTGTTCACAAGTCATTTGGATTCAACAGCAAATGTGTGACTACGGTTTGCAATTTTCTAACACTCCTATTTTTGTTCATAATTTTGTATAGCCATAACAAAAAATCCGGTCCAACACCCTAGAACTAAACACATCGGTATTAAGTATCACTTTATATGTAACTGTTTTGAAAAGCACTTAATTGATGTGGTTAAAATAAATATGGATTTTCAACACGCCGACCTCTACACTAAAGCATTTGATAAACCTAAGTTTTTATATCTGCTAGAGGTTATCGCGTGAAAAAGAAAAGTGAAGTGATTCCAAAAGACGAGAGTTCGTAGTCCGACTTGTGTAGTTAATTTTTTCTATTTTACTTATGTTTCTGTCTGTTAAAAATCCAGAAACACAAAAATATTTTTGGTTTTATAGTTTTAGGGGGAGAATAGGTTAAATTAGTATTAAATTCGTCAATATTTAATTACTTAAAAAAACAAAAAAATGAGGGAGGAAGACAACTTAGCTAAAAGAATGAAATCAAATCTGTGATTCTGATTCAACATTTATAGAAAATAATAGTACACAAGGAACAAATTGTCTCGGACTTTAAAAGATTTGAAATGATTAAGATGCAAATTCATAGTATAAGTCTCAGAAGCGTAAGCAAAATAAAAGGAAAAATGATAGTAAAACTAGTATGCTACTGAGGTGACATAGAGAAAGTAGACCTAGAGGTTGCTAGTTCATTATATGATGTGTCGGTAGATTCAACACAATAGATTAGTAGACCTCATTGGTGGTTTAAAATTCAAACTAAGTTGTTCAACTTTCTGTGGGTTCCCATCTTATCCCTGGTTAACACAATCAACGCAGTTCTAATAAGGGTGAAGATCAAAATAAATGCCACAAATATGTGCGGACAACCATAAAATTAGCAAAGCACATGGAAAATGCTAAATGCAATGAAGCTAACAACTTATGTTGTTGGTGTGTTATGTGAAAAAAGAAAATAAATGCTCTAACAAGAATATAGGTTATGTGCCTCTCTATTGTGCGGTGGCACTGAGCTGAGGATAAGCATAACCTAAATAATCTAGAATTCATTGTTGGTTGCGCCTCTCTACTGTGCGATGGCACTGACCTAGGGCTTGGCATCTCTTTGAAAGCTCTTAGAATAGTCTCTTCTTGAAATATACCCGTAGACCTCTCAAAAATATCCTGAGAAATATTGATTACCATATAAGCATGGGATCCACAAATGCTTGTTGAAATAATTAAATCGTAACTCATGACCAATGTGTGTCAAAAATCTGTGTATGGATTAACTGGGTAGTGAGATAGAGATTCTCACTTAGGATCGAATACAATGATTGAGTTAGTGACTGAAAAGTGGAAACAAACAATTGTTGGACCAAAAGAACCAATGAGCCAAGATCAAAAAACCTCTAAGTCCCACACGGTATCACAACAACTGCTGAAAGCCTCATCAGTAGTTTGACAAGTGCCAAGACTTCAACAGCTGAAGTCAAGTGCTGAAAGACCTTAACAGCTGAAGAACCAAAGTGCTGAAGTACAACAGCTGAAGAACACAGTGCTGAAGCTGAAAGACCAAAGTACTGAAGTACAACAGCTGAAGAACACAAGTGCTGAAGCTGAAAGACCAAAGTACTGAAGTACAACAGCTGAAGAGTTCACAAGTGCTGAAGATCAACAACTGATGTACAAGGTCTGAAGACAAAGACTGAAGACATCAGCTGATGATATCTACTGAAGTCATCAGCTGATGAAACACCTGAAGGTCAAAGTCTGAAGATCAAGTACTGAAGCCTCAGTAGTTTGTCACAACTGCTGAAGAGTACTTTCAGTAGTTGTGATATCAGTAGTTTTATATTTTTATGTTCAGTAGTTTTGTAAAACGACTGAAGAGCTTGTTCTTCAGTCGTTGTAGTTTCAGTAGTTTTATATTTTTGTACTTAACATGCTGATATGTTCTCAGTAGTTGTGAACATTTCAGTAGTTTGTTAAGAATTAGTTATTTTGTATTCGATCTGCCAGTTGTCACTTTCCGTGATAACAGCAGTGACTGTTGCACTCTATATAAGGAGTGACAACCTATTGTAATCATTGAGGAATGAGTGAATGAATTGAATGAATGATTGATTTGATTAGAAATATTCTACATCTATAAACATTCCTAGAAATCAGAATACATATTCTCTCCCTATAACCGTATGCGATCTTAATGCTTACAAGTATCGATTGCTTGCTACAATTTGTCTAATTCTAGTTTGTATTCCGCTGCTTTGTATTTGATACATCAAACTTGTGATCACTGATCCTGTCAAATGGTATCAGAGCAGGTTAATCATTGATCGATCTAATAATTGATCATTGAAACTGCTATTCAAGATCTAAGTTTGAGTGAATTAGCTTTCGTTTTGCAAGAAACGGTTATAGAGATTGAATTTTCTGTATTTCTGCTCATTCATCCTGAGATCTTTTCTTGGTTCTCATTGAGTTTGTTGTGGTTGTCTAAAACTTTTTAAAAGCTTGAACTAAATTGTTTTTGAACTGAAAATGACTACTCCCTCCAATGATCCTCACAATACTGGTTCCTCAACCAAGCCACCTATGCTGGTTAGGAATGAGTATAACATATGGCAAAGACGTATGCTCCATCACCTGTCTGTTAACAGCGCAGGGTGTTGGACATCAGTGGTACATGGTCCACACAAGCCTATGGTGAATAACCCGGAAACCATCAAATGGTTCCGAAGAGGAGGGAGCAATACTCAGATGAGGATAAGAAGTTGCTTGAATTGATGCAAAAGCCCATGGAATTCTGGCCATGGCATTGCCCAATGAAATCTATTCTGGGCTAATGCATCATGAAACTGCCCATGACCTCTGGATTGCTTTGAAAGAACAATTTGGAGGAACAGATGAGGTCTTGGCAAATAATAGAGAAATTCTTGCCCAACAATATGAGACATTCTCTCATAGAAAGGGTGAGACACTGACTCAACAATATGAGCGGTTTTCTTGTTTGATCTCTGAACTAAAAATGGTCAAACTTGAATACACCAATATTCAGATGAATAACAGATTTCTCAGATCACTGCCTGAGAGATGGGACACATATACTATTGTCCTACGCTCCAGTGCAAGTTTGGACAAACTATCTCTCACCCAACTCCATGGGAAATTGCTCACTTTTGAGAGAGAGATAGAACAGAAGAGAAAGTTGTCTTCATCTGGAAAGCTCACTGAAGACTTTATACAAGGCAACACTGCCTTGGTGGGTCATGAGTCAGAATATGCTTCATCTGAATGCCAGTATGATGAGCATATTAATTTCTCTTCAAGCACTCTGATTCTGCATTTTTGTAAGTGTTGATGGTCAATTTACTGGGTGTAATAATGACAATCTATGTTTCATTATGGATGATCTCAAGGGGATTGCTGATGATGACTTAGAAGATATGGATATTTTGAGCCAAATGGCCTTGATAAATATCAGATCTCAGAAGTTCTACAAAAGAACTGGAAGAAAATTCCCAGGACTCTCTGGCAAAACCAAAGTTGGTTTTGACAAGAGCAAGTTGAGGTGTCACAAATGCCAACGGCTTGGACACTTTGCAAGAGAGTGTAGATCAACTGGATCTAACTCTACTGCACCCTTTGTGACTTTTCCTGGCAATAGTCAACACACAGAGGGCAACATCCTGTCACCTCTAGTCATCATCCTCAACAACAATCTCCGGCATATTTGTTCCTCAGGGTCAAATGCCATATCAGTACCCTTGTTATTACATGCCACAGTCAAATCAAGTTCAAGTTCCTATGACACCACAACCTCATGCATTACCAGAACCTCAGCCTTCCCTATCTCATCAACAACCTCAATCTCAACAACACAGCTTCTTCACCCCAGGAGTTGTTGACTGGAGCAGTTTACCAGATGACTTGTCTGGTCATGATCAACTGTTCTCAGGTGCTGGTCAACATGGTGGTGACAGTCCCTTTGGGAATCTAGCTCTTTTGGCTTTGGAGTCTGCTGATACTTCATTTCCAATGCCTCTACACCTCAGGTATCACAGGTATCCTCTGAGGCAAAAGCCAAATTATGTTCTGAACCATGCATAGCAGCATTTGCTTCCATTAGAGAAGCAAATGTAGCTTAATAATAAGAACATTGAGCTAGAACAAATAATTTCCAAAAACAAAGCTGAGTTTGAGTTTGTGCTCAAAGATAAAATGATGAGTTTATAAACTGAATTGCCAAATAATTGATGATAAGGCTAGAGAAGATGTACTTCTAGAGAAGTACAAAGATCTCAAAGAAACCCTTGCAGTTACCCAGGTCGAGTGTGATAGATGGGTACAATCATGCAAAGGTTTTGAAATGCTTCTTAGTAAGCAATCTGCTTCAAATGTGAAGTTTGGAATGGTTACAATCACACTGCTCCACCTACAGATTTTACCCCAAGAGCAGAGGTAGAATCTGATGGTGAGAGTGATAACCAATCCATCACATCATGTGATCTACCTTCTGATACAGCACAATCAGAAGTAGCAGTCAGCATCAAGCCCTCTTTGAACCTATCAGCTGATGTTGATGGTCCAAATGCTGACATTCACATGATCAATAGGTTGATCAACTCAGGAGTTATCCTGAAGGTCCTGAAAGGACTGGAGAGCAGGATTTAAACCTGAAGTTCAAACTTCAACTGCTGTCAGTACTGAAGAGAAGAAAACTGGCAGTAGAAAGAGTTTGAAGACTACTAAAGAGGTAGTCAAGAAAGCAACCAATGCTTCCAAAGCATTGAAGAACAAGTCTTCTGTTGCTTCACCATCTTTAGTTGATGATCAACCTAAGATGAAGAAGAAACCATGTGAAGTATGTGGTTTGTTCAATCATCTTACAGATGATTGTTGGTACAAAAGAGGTTCCAAACTCAAACAAAAGGAAGAAATTAATGAGAAAATGGTAAAAATGAAAACTGAGTTTGAGACCACATTTGTATCAGCAACATCAAATCCTGTAACCCTTAAGTCCTTAAAGAAATCCAAAAGGAAGGAGTTAAACAGGTGACAGCTGAGGGTGCTCAAAAGAAGAAGGTGCAACATAGGACCTTATCTAACTCCACTAGCAATGTGTCTGATGAGCTGAAAGCTTTATCACAAAATCAGACACAGCTGGTGATGATGGTACAACATCTGTTGGGTAGAGTTAACCAACTAGATTCTCCTATGTTGAAACCACAGAAAAGGAGGTCTAAGCCAAAGGACTCCTCTTCTACACCATCTTCTTCCTCTCAGGCTGTTGTTACAAATAAACATGTTAGTTTACCATCTATTGATGAGACCAGGCCCAAAACCAAAAAGGTTTGGGTCTCTAAAACTAACTGATTGTTTATTATTGCAGGGTTCTTCAACATGCCAAAGTAGCATCTGGTATGTAGACAGTGGGGGATCTATGCACATGACTGGGAACATCTCTCTTCTTCATGACTACTCTCAAGGAAAGAAGGGATTTGTCTCTTTGGCAATGATGCTAGGGGTTACATCATCGGTAAGGGCTTTGTCTCCAATGGAGAAATCAAATTTGATGATGTTAATCATGTGGAAAATCTCAAGTACAACCTCTTGAGTGTCAGTCAAATGTGTGATAAAGGCCATGTTGCCCTTTTCACAAGTCAAAACTGTAGGATTCTGTCATCCAAGTTTTGCACTTGATTGACAAGGTGTTGGATGATCACACTCTCCTGAAAGCCAACAGGACAGGAAGAGTGTATGCCTTAGATCTCTCTAAGAAGATAGATCTCAAAGGCAATCCTTGCCTATTTTCCAAAGCCTCTCTCAAGAATCTAAACTGTGGCACAGGAGGCTTGGTCATGTTAATCTCAAAAACATGAATCAGCTTAGCCACAATAGTTTAGTCAGAGGCTTACCAATAAAGGAGTTCCACTGTGATGAAACCTGCACTGCTTGTTTAAAAGGAAAACAGCACAAAGTCTCATTTTCCTATTGAAGTGTCCAAGTCCACTGCCTGCTTGCAATTACTGCATATGGATCTATTTGGTCCTGTGAGAGTAATGAGCATGGCAAAGAAGAAATACTGTCTGGTAATTGTGGATGATTACTCCAGATTTGTATGGACTTTCTTTCTACATTCAAAGGATGAGGCTTCAGAAGATTATCCACTTTGTGCTGTACATTGAGAAGCAGTATTCCCTTCCAGTCAAGTGTATTAGGAGTGATAATGGAACTGAGTTAGAAATCATACACTTGATGACTTCTATCTTTCAAAGGGAATCAAAAGGCAGTTCAGCATTCCAAGGACTCCAGAACAAAATGGAGTAGTGGAGAGAAAGAACAGGACCCTCATTGAAGCTGCAAGGTCCATGCTGGCTGACTCAGGTTGCCATTGACCTTTTGGGCCGAAGCTGTCAACACAGCTTGTTATGTGCAAAATAGAGTTTTAGTAAATCAGAGGTTGATGAAGACTCCATATGAAGTTCTCCATCATTTGGCTCCTCTGATTTCATTTTTCAAAGCATTTGGGTGTCCCTGTTTTATTCTCAACACAAAGGATCAACTCCACAAATTTGATCCTAAGGTGGATGCAGGATACTTTGTTGGTTATTCATCTACTTGCAAGGCATACAGAGTCTTCAACTGCAGAACAAAGATGGTTGAAGAAACTCTACATGTTAAGTTTAATGAATCTCCAAAGGACAAGATTCACAAAGTCCTGTGGAGTTATTTGATTTGGACATACTGCAATATGTTCCTTATCAAACTCCTGCTGTTGCTCCTGTCAACAGTTCACCACCTGGTGGTACTGCTGATGATGATGATGATTGCAGTACTCACCTCTTCAGGTTTAGTGATCAGCTGCCTGACTCAGCTAGACCTGATGTTCCTGTAGCGCCAGTAGCACCATCCACAACAAATGCTGATGAGATTTCTTCGAATCAACTTCCTTTGAATTACCATCCACTGATTGGTTTCAAGGAAATGATTCACCATCACCATCTGTTGCTGCTGAACCGGCTACAAACACTTGCACAGATCTCATTGTGTATCAAGATCTGAAGAATCACCCTATGTCTCAAATCATTGGTGATATCACTGCTGGAGTATCAACAAGAAGTCAATTGTCAAATTTCTGCTTCTATGCTCTCTTCATCAGTCAGCAAGAGCCAAAGAATTATCACATTGCTTTAAAGGACAATGGATGGGTTGATGCCATGCAGCTTGAGCTTCTTCAGTTCAAGAAACAGCAAGTGTGGGAACTGGTTCCTCTACCTCCAGGTAAGTGTGCAATAGGCACTAAATGGGTGTTTAGGAACAAAACTGATGAAAATGGGCTTATTGTTAAGAACAAGGCCAGACTGGTTGTTCAGGGGTTTGCACAAGAAGAAGGTATTGATTATGATGAAACCTTTGCCCCTGTAGCCAGACTGGAAGCAATTCGATTGTTTTTAGCTTATGCTGCTTATCAAACCTTAAAGTCTTTCAAATGGATGTCAAAAGTGCATTTTTGTATGGAAAAGTTAAAGAAGAGGTTTATGTATGTCAACCTCCAGGCTTTGAGGACAATAAACATCCTAATTGGGTGTATAAGCTTGATAAAGCTCTTTATGGGTTAAAACAAGCTCCCAGAGCCTGGTATGAGACATTATCAAACTTTCTTCTGGAAAACAATTTCACTAGAGGCTCCATAGACAAGACTTTATTCATTAAGAAAGCTGGGCAGCATAATCTACTTGTTCAAATTTATGTAGATGATATCATTTTTGCATCCTCTGATCCAAAGTTGTGTGATGCCTTTACAAAGTTGATGCAAAGAAGTTTGAAATGAGTGCCATGGGAGAATTACAGTTCTTTCTGGGGTTGCAAATCAAACAAAAGGCTGATGGAATTTTTATTCATCAGTCCAAATATACAAAAGATCTTTTGCAAAAGTTTGATTTACAAAACTGTAAGCCCTGTTCTACTCCCATGAGCAGCACCACACAACTGGACTCAGATCAGAAAGGTAAAGTGGGATGGAAACACTTTACAGATGTATGATTGGGTCCTTGATGTATTTAACAGCTTCTAGACCAGATATTATGTTTGCTACATGTGTTTGTGCTAGATTTCAGGCTGCACCTAAAGAGTCTCATCTGATTGCAGTCAAGAGGATCTTTAGATATCTGCAAGGCACTCCATCTCTAGGTTTATGGTATTCTACCGGACATTCTGGTAAATTAGTTGCTTTTTCTGACAGTGACTATGCAGGGTGTAAGTTGACCAGGAAATCAACTTCTGGTGGATGTCAATTCCTAGGCAACTGCTTGATTTCTTGGCAGAGCAAGAAACAGACCTCAGTTGCTACATCCACTGCTGAAGCAGAGTACATTGCTGCTGCAAGCTGTACATCTCAGGTACTCTGGCTTCAAAACCAACTTTTGGATTATGGCATTACAGAGACTAAGACTCCATTGTTAATGGATAGTGCTTCAGCTCTTTGCATTGTCAAAAATCCAGTCCAGCACTCTAGGACCAAACATATAGAGATCAGACATCATTTTATAAGGGATTGTTTTGAAAAAGGTCTGATTGATCCTAAGTTTGTGCCTAGTGCTGATGAGCTTGCAGACATTTTTACTAAGCCTTTGGATAGTTCAACTTTCCAAAACCTGGTGTTAAGGCTTGGTATGCTGCAGCTAGAATAAGTGACAACTACTGATGATCTCAGTAATTCATACTGATGATCATGTACCTATGTCACATATAAGTACTGATGAGTTCTTTTTACCTCAGTAGTTTTTATAACTACTGAAGGCTAAATGTCTCACAAGTACTGAAGTACTTCTCTGTTCTAAACTACTGATGTAGTTACAACTACTGATGCAGTTACAACTACTGCAATCAGTAAAAACAGATAAGTACTGATGTCCTATGAAACAACTGAAATCAGCCAAAAAGACTGATGAATGTGTTGAGGACAGTTTGAAACAGCTGAAAAGCTAAGAATTGACGAAAACAGCTGAGAGAACTTTCTCTTCAGTCGTTTGTACAACTGCTGTTTCATTCTAAACAACTGAAGCAAAACCACGTCTTCAGTAGTTTTATAACTACTGATGACTAATACCAAGTCTTCAGTTGTTTACAACAGCTGATGAAAACCACTGTCTTCAGTAGTTTCATAACTACTGATGACAAACACCAAGTCCTCAGTTGTTTCAATCATCTGAAGTCAAAACCACGGTCTTCAGTAGTTTTCTAAACTACTGATGCCTAACACCACGACTTCAGCTTTCAACGTCTGAAAGGATAATACCATGTCAACGGTCGTGTAAAACTACTGATGACTAACACCACATCCTTCAGTCGTTTCCTTACCCGTACCCTATAAATACCCCTAACCTGAGCTCTCCATGCTTCATCTTCTTCAAACCTAACGTTCCTCTCCAAAACTTCCCTCTTCTCCATGGCGTCTATGCAAATTAAACCGCGACACAACTGTGTTGCCTACCTCACAAAATCGCCGATCTGGACTAAGTTCGATACTGCTATCGATCTTATGGTTCAGTCCCAATACAAAAGGCATTCCTTCTGAACCCCGTCTTACATGCCGAATCCTTGAACCAATTTTGGATGAACGTTACTGTACCACTGAGGAGAGCAACACACCATCCCTCCGGTCAGTCGTCAACAACAAAGAAGTAGTCATTACTCCTGCAACAATCCGTAAATTCTTCAACTGAATGATGCTACTTCTCCTGCTGGATATCCGAAGGGCACCATAGATCTATCCTTTGCTCAGCATGGATATCAAGGCGATCTCAGTGCCACCACCATCAGAAGAAACACTTTAATGACGCTGAGCGCCTGATTTTTCACATGGTAAATGTATGTTTGGCCCCTAAGACGTGTCTTGGGATCAAATGTCACCAAATGGCAGCAGGTAATGTATTCTATTCTTGAGCAACAACCACTAATTTTTCAGAATTAATATTTTCAGAGCTCAAAGATATGGCTCAAAAACTAACTGCCAACCGTTGGATACTTATCCACGGTTCATAATGGCCATTATTACAGACCAGCTTAATGCTGAGGGACTTGTTGGCTTGGGAGTCCCTGCTACGGCTGTTCTGCCGGAAGTATACTCCCGGCACAACTCTGACCGGACACTAAAATGGCTGCCAAGCTGCGAAAAACCCACGCAGCTGGAACCCACAGCCACCACCTCCAAATCCAAAGTCCCCACCAAACCCACCAAAAAGAAACCCAAATGGCTACTCAGGGAATTGAGTCCCCTGAGGATGCCCCTGCAACACAAACGCAGGATATATCCACTAGTCCAAACCCCCTAGTGGATACATGACTCCTCCAGCCACAGCCGCTCAGGCTTCCTCTCAACAGGAGCCTGCAGCAACTCCCCAAGGGGCACCTACTTATCTGGGATCTTCCTCACTTGAGGAGATTGCCATTGAAGAGCACCATCCTCCCCAGGTGCACACTGCTTCTACCCTTCACCCCAAACAACCGCCCTCACAGCCCAACTTTAATAGTTGCACAAGTGCTGACTCAATTGCACTCCTCACCCCCTCCCCAGAAACCACTTACTACTGGGAATACCTCTACAATTGAGGGGGAGGAACACAGTGCACCTGAGAACCCACAGCACAGGGGTTTCCCAATTCTATCTCCTGGTGTAGACAAGGAGCTTAGAATTTCTAGTGAGGCTGCCACCTCCTCTGACTCAGCACATGACCAGAGTGAGGCTGGTAACATTGCTAAGACCTCCCTAGAGGCAACAACTGATATGGACATTGTCCTGAGGCTGGAAGTCCCCAGTACCAAGCACAAGGGGCACATGCATAATTGGTCTACACTCAGTGCATGTAAATCCTGACTCTGCAGGAGGTCAGGTGATTCAGTATCAACTGATGATGACCTGAGCTTTTCTAGATGTAGTTGCTCAAAACACCATTCTAGAGGATGAGGTTAGCAGGACTCAAAGAGCTGCTGGCCAAGATGTCTCAGGATGCAAGTCCATCTGCCTCATATCACCCACAGATGGCACCTTCCCTTGAAGGTTCCCAAACACCGAGCCACCCCAAATCAACCACCTGCCTCTGCTTCAGGCCCTACTTCTCAGGAACAGAACCCTCCTGAGCAAATAGGTTTGTCATCAAAATTCCCTCCCTCTCATCACACCCATAATCACTGATAGTGATCAAAGCCCTTGATGAGAGGCTTTCCTTACATTACAGCCCTGGTTGATGCTGCTGTCCAAAAGACTCTTTCTGCGGTACAAACCCCTTCTCCAATGCACCCAAAAGGGGGAGAGTACTGCAGTGAAAGAAAGGAAGAGGAAAAGATCCGAGGAAAGGAAGTGATGCAAGCCCAAGAGGAGGAAAAGAAAAGCAACCTCTGCTCACTACAAGCGAAAGAGAAGTGCTGATGATCACACTGCTGAAGACAAATCCTTGGAGGAGCTGGTCAAAGAAGGACACCACACACAGCCGATCCATGGATAAAATAATTGAACAACTCTTCAGGCAGGGGTTTGACACAGCCCCACTGGATAGTGAGATCAGAAGGTTAGAAGTACAAGAGATACAAACCCGATGGGCAGGGTATGATGCTCTTGAGAAAGAGAGGTTGGAAATAATGATCCGCTTTATTGCAAAATACTTGGAAGATCATTAATGGAGATCCGCGCATGGACCAGGGACAGCATTCTGGCTATAGCCACCAGAATCTGTCTGTCTGAGCAATTCAAAAAGGGATTATTGTGGAAGCCCTTGATGAGGCTGGGGCTGGTAAAAGGTTAGAGATGGCTAAACTCACAAAGGCAAAACTAACTACAAGGATGCTAGATCAACCTTCCCTTCCACCCACTCAAACAGATCTTATCCCTCAAATCTCCCAACCAACCTCTAAGCCAAAATCCAAACATCCTCATTCTTCAAAACCAATTCCTTCACCAACCCAACCATCATCCAGTGATGTACCCAGAAGGAGGAGAAGGGTGTTGAGGATGGAAGAAGAAGAAGAAGAGGATGAAGATGAAGTCTGCCACTCTTGCTGTTCTGAAGCTACCAAAACCCCGAAGTCAAACCATGATCACACCTGACTCTCAAAGGGAAATGGTCAGAGTCAAGATAGAAGAAGAAGAACAGCAGAAACAGCACGATGAGCAACTGTTGAAGATGGTTGACAAGGAATTTCCTCAGTCATCATCTATTCAAGCCATGAAAGGGCATGCTCAAAGGCTGTACACTCTCAGGCACACCTTTCAGTATCAGAAGGAGAGAGTGAGAGTATGGCTAGACCCAGGGTGAGTTCAAGAATCCATAAAAGAACTATCCCACACAGATACAACGGCCAGGTACGAAAAACAATAGATCTACCATCATGTTGGCCGTTGTAGTCTCACCTTGGGAAATCATTGATGAATTCAAGAAAGCTCACCAAGCAAAGAAGACCCCTCAAGCCTTACTAGAAAACAAGATGATTAAGAAGGGGTTGTTATATAAAAAGCTTGAAGACATCCAAAGAATGAGCTCCAGTTACTCCTTGAAGGCAACCATCCTGATGAATTTGTATATAGGGAGGTAACTACGGTGGAGCTGAAAAATGGCAGGACCATGAAGTACTTATCAGAGTACTATGGTCCAGAGTTCTTTTCGAAGGAGGAGCAGAAGAACTCTCTCAGGAGGAACAAGTGTTCTCCTTGAGGCCTATGTTCGTGAGTCATACAGACTCATTATGGGGAAGTAAATCTCATGAATGGGATAACAACTCTGTGTCCAGTTCCCCAAAACAGAGTTCCCATTCATACTCTGCCAAACAAATATTTGAGATTTCTTCCCAGGCCGGAGCTTACATGGGTCATCTTCTCTACTGATCAAGAAGGAAAAAGACCAACATTTTGCCATCAATAAGTGGGAGAATAAATAAGTTAGAGGTTTTGGCTGCATTGGTTCAGGGGGAGTTGTTGGACCAAAAGAACCAATGAGCCAAGATCAGAAAACCTCTAAGTCCCACACGGTATCACAACAACTGCTGAAAGCCTCATCAGTAGTTTGACAAGTGCTGAAGACTTGAACAGCTGAAGATCAAGTGCTGAAGACCTTAACAGCTGAAGAACCAAAGTGCTGAAGTACAACAGCTGAAGAACACAAGTGCTGAAGCTGAAAGACAAGTACTAAAGTACAACAGCTGAAGACACAAGTGCTGAAGCTGAAGAACTACAAGTACAACAGCTGAAGAGTTCGAGTGCTGAAGATCAACAACTGATGTACAAGTCTGAAGACAAAGACTGAAGACATCAGCTGATGATATCTACTGAAGTCATCAGCTGATGAAACACCTGAAGGTCAAAGTCTGAAGATCAAGTACTGAAGCCTCAGTAGTTTGTCACAACTGCTGAAGAGTACTTCTTCAGTAGTTGTGATATCAGTAGTTTATATTTTTATGTTTCAGTAGTTTTGTAAACGATGAAGAGCTTGTTCTTCAGTCGTTGTAGTTTCAGTAGTTTTATATTTTTGTACTTAACATGCTGATATGTTCTCAGTAGTTGTGAACATTTCAGTAGTTTGTTAAGAATTAGTTATTTTTGTATTGGATCTGCCAGTTGTCACTTTCCGTGATAACAGCAGTGACTGTTGCACTCTATATAAGGAGTGACAACCTATTGTAATCATTGAGGAATGAGTGAATGATTGAATGAATGATTGATTTGATTAGAAATATTCTACATCTATAAACATTCCTAGAAATCAGAAATACATATTCTCTCCCTATAACCGTATGCGATCTTAATGCTTACAAGTATCGATGCTTGCTATAATTGTCTAATTCTAGTTTGTTCCGCTGCTTTGTATTCTGATACATCAAACTTGTGATCACTGATCCTGTCACAATCATTAAACATGAATGCATAGAAATACTCATAAATGCTTGTGGTATTGAAAGAGATGTGAATACAGTAAATGCTAGAGTGAGCATAAAATAGTAAAGCCACCTAAAAGACAAAATACGTTCTAATTGTATATCAACTGTCACATCATGTACGATGGTTTTCTATTCTATTATAGACGATAAGTGCCTTTTCACAAAATGACTAAACTACCCCCGACCTAATACATCAGAACTGTCTAAGTCTTGAGCCGCATTTATTCTTGTTCATCTACATTGCAAATACGGATTAGATGGACTTGATAGCATTTCTCAATTGATTACTGCATTAGTATGTTGGTCATCCACATTGGGTAATACGGATGAACAATACTTGTGTGCATTCTGTCCGATCATCCGCATAGGAAATGCGATGAACAAAATATGTCGCATTACTTCTAGTCTCCGCATTTGTTAATGCGGAAGAAAACAAATAGTTTTAGCAATTGTTTGCCTTCCGCATTAACAAATACGGAAATCCAATATTAATCTTCTACTGCAGAACTTCATCTGCACTAATACTTGGACTTGTGGGACTAGCAGGACAACATCAAATAACAATTGAATTGGCATGTATGATCGTTTAGGGTGCAAAATACTTGCCTAAGGATATACAAATATGCTCTCAAGTTGGGTGGTGATTAGGGTTGTAATGATTCTTGCTAGGTCTTGTGGAGGCATCAAAAATCTACTTAGTTGGATCCAAAATTGCCTTTACAGTTGACAAAGTCTGTTGCATCTGACATCCTTCCATACTCAGCATATGGATCTTTATCTGCTCATGTTATAGATGGCTTCTAGTGGTAGGTTTGAGGGAAATATGTTTACCAGATAGATACTGCAGACAACCCATCTCTATGAATTAATAAGCTACCATCCACATCAACCTCAACTTAACAATATTCTAAGCTGCAAAGGGGTCATTTCTTCTTTCTTTATCTCTCTGGGCAGTGATACGATAATATGCCATTTCAGCAGCTTGATACATTTTACAAAAGAAGTGCATATCTTGTTCTCCAGTTTGTTGTTGATTTCTTTGAAATATCTGGATATAGGTAATGGATGTAAGATTCATCAAGCAGCCTACCTCATATCCACTGAATAATCTGGTTTATTTGTTGATTTCTGTGTTAGGATCTCAAACTCTTGGTTTAATCGATTGAACAGATATAGCAGCGGAATAGCTCAGAATTAGACAATTCAAGCAAGAACATTCGATATAAAGCGATAAAAGATTTTGTATAGAGAGAGAAATATCTGACAAAAGGAATATTGCATTAAGATTGTCGGCCTCAATGGCACGATTACAGGTGAGCATCATTCCTTATAAAGGAAAGAGTGACGTAGGCTGATGTCACTTGAAAGTGACATGTAACCGTTTTATAACTACTGATGTTTAACAACTACTGAAGATGTCAACAACTGACATCTTCTTACAAATGTTCCTAAGTGTTAAACATCTTATTTACAACTACTGAAAAACATAAAACTACTGATACTACAACAACTGAAGAACAACCTCTTCAGTTGTTTACAAGTACTGAAAAGGAAACAAAACTACAGAAGTAAACAACTACTGAAAGGAAGAAAACTACTGATGAAGAAAAACCATCACAACAACTGAAGAAGCCCTCTTCAGCTGTTGTCATCAGCTGTTAGCATCAGCTGATGTCTTCAGTACTTGAACATCAGACTTTGTCTTTCAGCTGTTGATCTTCAGTACTTGTTGAAGTCTTCAGACTTTAGATCTTCAGCTGTTGTCTCAGTCTTTGTCTTCAGTACTTCAGAAATACTTCAGCAGTTGTATTCTTCAGACTTTGTAGAACAGCTGATCAGGTCTTGTTCAGCTGTTGTGATGTCCTGTGGGACTTAGAGGTTTCTCTGATCAGGCTCATTGGTTCTTTTGGTCCAACAAACTCCCCCTGAACCAATGCAGCCAAAACCTCTAAGTTATTGACGAGTCCCACTTATTTTGGCAGATAGATTGGTCTTTTTATCCTCTTGATCAGATGAGAAGTGACCCTTTTTCAGCACCGGCCTGGGAAGAAGTCTCTGATGATCTGTTTTGCATGATATGGTTGGGAGCTCTGTATTGGGGACTTGGACACCGAGCTGTTACCCCAACCATGATGATCTACTTCCCGTGTATCAGCCTATAGGATTCCCTGGTGTAAGCCCTTAAAACATGATCTGCTCATCCATTGTCAGCACCTCGGGCACACCATCAAACAATCCTTCTCGGCCATACACTTCAGAGATGTACTTGGCCTGTTTTCCATTCTTGAGCTCAACCGTGGTTATTTGTCTGTAAGCAAACTCATCTGGATGAGTCCCTTCTAAGAGCAGGTTGAGCTCATCTTGTTTGAAGTTTTCAAGTCTTTTGTAAACCAATCCCTTCTTTATGATTTTATTCTCCAACATCTTTTGGGTGGTTGTTTGGCTTCATAAGCTTTCTTGAACTCTTCTACAATTTCCCAGGGGGACACTACAAGAACCACAGTGATGTCTTCGTCGACAACCTCTTCACTTGGCCCTTGTATTTTGAAGGAATTTCTTTCTTGACAATCCGGTGTGCCACCCTAGGATCAGGCCATATCCTTACTTTTTCCCTTTGGTATTGAAAGGTATTAGCAAGGGTGTACAATCTTAAGACTTCTTTCTTCATGCTAATCATTGAAGAGGATGTGGCATATGCTTTGTCAATGCTTTTCAGCATTTCCTCATCATGTCTTTGCATCTGTTCCTCTCAATCTTTATCATCACATCATGCATTTGAGAAGCAGGAGTGATGGACATTGGATTAGCCTTAGGCAAAGTGATAACTGCAGAGAGTGGCAGTCTGTCTTCATCCTCCTCTTCTCTTCATCAGCCCTCAGTACCTTTCTTTTTTTTGTCTAGGTACATCACTGGCAGTGGGTTTTGGGGGTAAAGGATTTGGTTTTGTGGGTTGGATGGTTGGTTTAGAGGGTAAAGGGGTTGTTTTAGTGGGTTGTGGAGGTAGTGATTTTGAGGATAGAGGCTTTTCAGACTGTTTTAGCATTTTGGCTGTAAGGGAGGCTTTAGTAAATTTTGTCAGTTCTTTTCGGTTCCCAACCCCAGCTTCATTTAATGCCTCAATCACTAACCCTTGGAGTATGCTTCAGACGAACAAATCTTGGTGGTTATTGCCAAGATGTTGTCCCTGGTCCAGGCCCTTATTTCTATCAGAGATCTTCCCAAGTATTTGGCTATAAATCTATCATTATCTCCAGCCTTTCTCTTTCTAAGGCATCATAACTAGCCCATCTTGAGTTGATCTCCTCTGTCTCCAACCTTCTGATCTCGGAGTCTAGTTGTTGGATGTCAAAACCCTGCCTATATAACTGATCAATGATTTTATCCATTGAACGGTTATGGTTGGCATCAGCTTCTTTCACCATATCATTCAGCTCCTTCTCCTTCTCAGACTCTCCTTTCCTCTTTTGATATGTGACATGAAAGTCTTTTTGACTTTCATTCACTTCAGCTCTCTTCTCACTCTCCTTCTCCTTCTCATGATCAAACTCAGTCTCCTCCACACTTATAACAGCAACTCCTTCTCATTTACCTTCTCTGATTCTTTCTCCTTCTCCCCATCTGTCCTCTTCCTTTTTCCTTTAACTGACTGACTCTCCCCCTTTTTGGTTGCATTGGGTGCAAGGGTTTGAGCAGTAGAATGATTTGGTCACCAACTCCTCCACCAGGGGTTGTATTATTGTAGGAAGCCTCTCATCAATGGCTTTGATCACTATATCTGTGATCATGGGAGTGATGAGAGGTAGGGATTTTTGAAGGTTAGCAACTGATTGATCAGGATGGTTCTGTTCCTGAGAATCAGTGCCAAAAGCAGAGGCTGGTGGCTTGGAAGTATGTATTGGCTCAGTGTTTAGGGGACCTTCAGAAGAAGGTGCCATCTGTGGGTGTATTGTGGTGGCAGATGGACTTTCATCCTGAGACATCTTGGCCAGCAGCTCTTTGAGTCTGCTAACCTCATCCTCTAGGATGGTGTTTTGAGCAACTACATCATAGAAGAAGCTCAGGTCATCATCAGTTGATACTGAATCACCTGACCTCCTGACAGAGTCAGGATTAACATGCCTTGAGTGTAGATCAATTATAGCATGTGCCCCTTGTTCTTGGTTCTGGGGACTTCCAGCCTCAGGACTATGTCCTTCATCAGCTGTTGCCGCTGGTGAGGTCTTAGAGATGTTACCAACTGCATCCTGGTCATTTGCTGAGTCAGAAGCAGTGGCAGCCTCACCAGAAGTTCGCACCTCCTTGTCTACACCAGGAGATGGAACATGATAACCCCTGTGCTGTGGTTGACAGAAGCATTGTGATCCTCCCCCTCAGGTGTTGAGGTTATCCCAGTAGTGATTGGTGTCTGGGTGGGGGGTGAGGAATGCAACTGCGTCAGCACTTTTGCAACAATTATTGTAGGGCTTTGAGGGGCGGTTGCATCAGGAGAGGGTGTGGAAGCAGTGTGCACCCGGGGCGAGTGGTGCTCTTCAATGGTAATCCCCTCAAGTGAGGAGGATCCCAGCAGTGTGGCTTCCCTTTGAGTGGTTGCATCAGGTTCCTTTTGAGAGGAAACCTGAGCGGCTTCGGTTGGTGGAGTCATAGTCTCTACTGGGGGTTATTTCCAGTAGAGATACCTGCTTTGGTGCAGCAGGAGCATCCTCAGGGGACTCAACTCCCTGAGTAGCCTTCTTAGGCTTCTTCTTTGTGGGTTTGGAGGGGACTTTGGATGTGGAAGTGGAGGCTGTGGGTTCCAGCTGCGTGGGTTTGCGCAGCTTGGCAGCCTGTTTAGAGTTTGGTCAGTGTTGTGTCGGGAGTATACCTCCGGCAATACAGCCAAAGCAGGGACTCCCAGACCAACTAGTCCCTCAGCAGAAAGCTGATTCTCTATTATGGCCATTATAAACCGAGGATATAGTATCCAACGGTTAGAAAGTGGTTTTGTGGCCATATCCTTGATTTCAAGAAAAATTATTTCAGAAAAGTTTAGTGGTTCTTGTTCAAGGATAGAGAACAGTACCTGTTGCCATCTGGAAGACAGTTGATCCCAAGAAGAAGTCTTCGAGGCCAGGCAAACATTTACCATATGAAATATCAATCGTTCAGCATCTGGAAAATGTTTCTTCAGGATGTCGAAGCACTAAGATCGCCTTGATATCCATGTTGTCCAAATGAAAGATCAAGTTGGCGCTTAGGATATCCAACAGGGTAGGCAGCATCATCTAATAGTATATCTGGCGGATGGTAGCAGTAGAGATGACCACCTTATGAGAGTTGATGGACGAATGGATAGATTCTCCATTAACAGTTGCATTCGTCCAAAACTGATGTAGCGAATCGGCATAAATGATTGGATTTAGGAGGAAGCCGTTTTCAGTGGTGATTGGACCATAAGATCTATAGCATTATCGAATTTGGTCCAGAAGGGCGATTTAGTGAGGTACGCGACACAGTTGTGTCGAGGCTTGAGTTGCATGGTCGCCATTAATGAAGGTGAAAGATTTTCAGAGCTTTTGAAATTTTAGGTCGTGAAAGAATGAAAAACTCTGAAAGAGGGATCAGATATATATAGGGTACGGGTTATGAAACGACTGAAGGTTTTGGTGTTAGTCATCAGTATTTGAAACAACTGATGACGTGGTATTAACTTTCAGAGGTTTGAAACGACTGATGGTATTGGTGTGGTCAGCAGTTATAAAACAACTGAAGACATGGTGTTTACAATCAGACGTTGAAACAACTGAAGTCTCTGATTTAGGCATCAGTAGTTTAAAAACTACTGAAGACAAGTTGGACTTCAGATGTTGAAACAACTGAGGACTTGGTATTAGTCATCAGTAGTTGTGAAAACTGAAGACCCTGGTTGTGCCATCAGTTGTTGTAAACAACTGAAGACTTGGTGTTAGTCATCAGTAGTTGTGAAACTACTGAAGACATGGTATTGCTTCAGTTGTTTATGAAGAAACAGCAGTTTGTGAACTACTGAAGAGAGAGTACTCATCAGTAGTTGTCGTCAATTCATAGCCTTTCAGCTGTTTCATACTGTCCTCAACACTTCTCATCAGCCTTTTTGCTGTTTTCAGTTGTTTCATAGGACATCAGTACTTATCTGTTTCTACTGATTCAGTAGTGTAAGTGCATTAGTAGTTGTAACTACATCAGTAGTTTAGAACAGATAAAGTACAGTACTTAAAGCATTTAGCCTTCAGTAGTTATAAAAACTACTGAGGGTAAAATAACTCATCAGTACTTATATGTGACATGGTTACCAATGATCATCAGTAATTACTGAGATCATCAGTAGTTGTCACTTATTCTAGCTGCAGCATACCAAGCCTTAACACCAGGTTGTGGAAAGTTGAACTATCCAAAGGCTTAGTAAAAATGTCTGCAAGCTCATCAGCACTAGGCACAAACATAGGATTAATTAGACCCTTTTCAAAACAATCTCTTATAAAATGATGTCTAATTTCTATATGTTTGGTCCTAGAGTGCTGGACTGGATTTTTGACAATGCAAAGAGCTGAAGCACTATCCATTAATAATGGAGTCTTAGTCTCTGTAATGCCATAATCCAAAAGTTGATTCTGAAGCCAGAGTACTTGGGATGTACAACTTGCAGCAGCAATGTACTCGGCTTCAGCAGTGGATGTAGCAACAGATGTTTGTTTCTTACTCTGCCAAGAAATCAAACAGTTGCCTAGGAATTGACATCCACCAGAAGTTGATTTCCTGGTCAACTTACACCCTGCATAGTCACTATCAGAGAAAGCAACTAATTTGCAAGAATGTCCAGTGGAATACCATAAGCCTAGAGATTGTGTACCTTGCAGATATCTAAAGATCCTCTTGACTGCAATCAGATGAGACTCCTTAGGTGCAGCCTGAAATCTAGCACAAACACATGTAGCAAACATAATATCTGGTCTAGAAGCTGTTAAATACATCAAGGAACCAATCATACATCTGTAAAGAGTTTCATCAACACCTTTACCTTTCTGATCAACATCCAATTGTGTGGTGTTGCACATGGGAGTAGAACAGGGTTTACAGTTTTGTAAATCAAACTTATTCAAAAGATCTTTTGTGTATTTAGACTGATGAATGAAAATTCCATCAGCTTTTTGTTTGATTTGCAAACCTAGAAAGAACTGTAATTCTCCCATTGCACTCATTTCAAACTTCTGTTGCATTAAGTTTGGAAATCCTCACACAATTGGGGATCAGAGGATGCAAATATAATATCATCAACATAAATTTGAACAAGTAGCTTATGCTGATCCACCTTCTTAATAAATAAAGTTTTATCTATGGAGCCTCTAGTGAAATTATTCTGTAGAAGAAAGTTTGATAAGGTCTCATACCAGGCTCTAGGTGCTTGTTTCAACCCATAAAGAGCTTTATCAAGCTTATATACCCATTCTGGGTGCTTATTATCCTCAAAGCCTGGTGGTTGACACACATAAACTTCTTCTTTTATTTACCATATAGAAAAGCACTTTTGACATCCATTTGAAAAACTTTAAGATTGTGGAGTGCAGCATAGGCTAAAAACAATCTAATTGCCTCCAGTCTGGCTACAGGGGCAAAGGTTTCATCATAATCAATACCTTCTTCTTGTGCAAACCCCTGCACAACCAGTCTGGCCTTGTTCTTAACAATTAGCCCATTTTCATCAGTTTTATTCCTAAACACCCATTTAGTGCCTATTGCACACTTACCTGGGGGTAGAGGAACAAGCTCCCACACTTGCTGTTTTTTGAACTGAAGAAGCTCAAGCTGCATGGCTTCAACCCATCCATTGTCTCTCAAAGCTACATGATAGTTCTTTGGCTCTAGCTGACTGATGAAGAGAGCATAGAAGCAGAAATTGGACAACTGGCTTCTGGTTGAAACACCAGCATTGATATCACCAAGGATTTGAGACATTGGGTGATTTTTCAGCTCTTGGTAAACAATCAAATCTGTGCAAGTGTTTGTAGGACCTTCAGCAGCAGCAGATGTTGATGCAGATTCTTGAAACCATGAAGATGGTGGCAACTCAAATGAAGTTGAGGATGCAGAAATCTCATCAGCATTTGTTGTGGATGGTGCTGCTGGAGCTACAGGAGCATCAGGTTTAGAGGACTCAGGCAGTTGGTCACTAAACCTGAAGAGGTGATTACTACTATCATCATCATCTTCAGCAGTAACACCAGGTGGTGAACTGTTGACAGGAGCAACAGCAGGAGATTGATAAGGAACATATTGCAGTATGTCCAAATCAAAGAGCTCCACAGGGCTTTGTGGAATCTTGTCCTTTGGAGATTCATTGAACTTGACATGTAGAGTCTCTTCAACCATCTTTGTTCTGCAGTTGAAGACTCTGTATGCCTTGCAAGTTGATGAATAACCAACAAAGTACCCTGCATCCACCTTAGGATCAAATTTCTGGAGCTGATCCTTTGTGTTGAGAATGAAACAGGGACACCCAAATGCTCTAAAGAATGAAATGAGAGGGGCCAAATGATGTAGAACTTCATATGGAGTCTTCATCAACCTCTGATTTATTAGCACTCTATTCTGCACATAGCATGCTGTGTTGACAGCTTCAGCCCAAAAGGTCAATGGCAGTCCAGAATCAGCCAACATAGACCTTGCAGCTTCAATGAGGGTCCTGTTCTTTCTCTCCACAACTCCATTCTGTTCAGGAGTTCTTGGAATACTAAACTGCCTCTTTATTCCCTTGGAAAGGTAGAACTCATCAAGTGTATTGTTCCTGAATTCTGTTCCATTGTCACTTCTAATACACTTGACTGAGAGGGAATACTGCTTCTCAGCATACAACACAAAGTTTATGATCTTCTGTGCAGCTTCATCCTTTGAATGTAGAAAGAAAGTCCATACAAATCTGGAGTAATCATCCACAATTACCAGACAGTATTTCTTCTTGGCCATGCTCATCACTCTCACAGGACCAAAGAGATCCATGTGAAGAAGTTGTAAGCAGGCAGTGGACTTTGGTTCTTCAATAGGTGGGAATGAAACCTTGTGCTGTTTTCCTTTCAAACAAGCAGTGCAGTTGTTTTCACACTTGAACTCCTTCATAGGCATTCCCCTTACTAAACTATGGTGTATCAGCTGATTCATGTTCTTGAAGTTAACATGTCCCAGCCTTCTATGCCATAGATTAGATTCTTGAGGAGAGGCCTTGGAAAATAGGCAAGGATGGCCTTTGAGATCTATTTTCTTGGAAAGATCTAAGGCATACACTCTTCCTGTCCTGTTGGCCTTCAGGAGAGTGTGAGCATCCAATACCTTGTCAATCAAACTCAGAACTTTGGATGACAGAATCCTGCAGTTCTGGCTTGTGAAAAGGGCAACATGGCCTTTGTCACACAATTGACTGACACTCAAGAGGTTATACTTGAGATTTTCCACATGGTTGACATCATCAACCTTATTTCCCCATTGGAAACAAAGCCCTTCCCGATGATGTAACCTCTTGCATCATTGCCAAAGGAAACAAACCCTTCCTTCCTGGAGAGTAGTCATTAAGAAGTGAGTTGTTCCCAGTCATATGCATAGATCCCCCACTGTCTACATACCAGATGCTACTTTGGCATGTTGAAGAAACCTGCATAAAAAACAATCAGTTAGTTTTGGAGACCCAAACCTTTTTGGTTTTGGGCCTGGTCTCATCAATAGATGGTAAACTAACAGGTTTATTGGGCACAATAGCTTGAGGTGAAGGAGATGGTGTAGAAGAGGAATCCTTTGGCTTGGATCTCCTTTTCTGGGGTTTCAACACAGGGCCATCAAGTTGGTTAACTCTTCCCAACAGATGTTGAACCATCATTACCAGCTGTGTCTGATTCTGGGAAAGAGCTTTCAGCTCTTCAGACACATTGGTATTGGTGTTTGATGATGAGTTCTTGTGTTGCACCATCTTCTTTTGAGCAACCTCAGCTGTTGCCTGTTGCACTCCTTCCCTTTTAGATTTCTTTTTGGACATAGGAGTAACAGGATTTGATGCTGCTGGTACAAACTTGGACTCAAACTCAGTTTTCATTTTAGCCAAGTTTTCTTTAATTTTCTCTTTTTGTTTGAGTTTGGATCCCTTTTTGTACCAACAATCATCTGTGAGATGATTGAATAGACCACATATTTCACATGGTTTCTTCTTCATCTTCTGTTGATCATCAACTGAAGAAGATGAAACTACTGAAGACTTGCTCTTCAGCAGTTTAGAAGCACTTTTTGCCTTCTTGTCAACTCCCTTAGTAGGCTTCAAATCCTTCCTACTGACAGTTTTCTTCTCTTTAGTGCTGTCAGTTATTGGGATTTGAACTCCAGATGTTATCCCCTGCTCTCCAGTACCCTCAGTACTTCTAGGGATAACACTTGGGTTGATCAACTCATTGATCATGTGAGTGTCAGCAGTTGAACCATCAATATCAGCTGATAGGTTCACAGAGGGATTACTACTGACTTCAACTACTGATGGTGCTTTATCAAGTAGTGAATCACATGATGAGGTGGATTGGTCATTACTTTCTCCATCAGATTCTACTCCTGCTCTTGAAGCAAAATCTGTAGGAGGAGCAGTGTGATTATAACCAATCCAAACTTCACATTGGAAGCTGTTTGCTTACTAAGAAGCATTTCAAAGCCCTTGCAAGATTGTACCCATCGATCACACTCTACTCTGGGTGACAGCAAGAGTATCTTTGAGGTCTTTGTACTTCTCTAAGAGTACATCCTCCCTAGCCTTATCATCAGAGATTTGGCATTTTAATTTATAAATCTCATCAGTTTTCTCTTTCAGCACAGACTCAAACTCAGCTTTATTTTTGGAAATTATTTGTTCTAGCTCTACATTTTTATTGATTAAAGCCACATTTGCTTCTCTAATAGAGGCAAATGCTGCTATGCAAGTTTCAGAACATAATTTGGCCTTAGCCTCAGAGGATACCTGTGATACCTGTGTTGAAGAGGTACTTGAGGATGATCCATCAGAGGATTCCAAAGTCATGAGAGCTAGATTTCCAAAAGGATGCTCACCACCATGTTGACCAGCACCTGAGAACAGTTGTTACCAGACACATCATCTGGTAAGTTGCTCCAGTCAACAACTCCTGGTGTGAAGAAGCTGTGTTGTTGAAGTTGATTAGGTTGATGAGATTGGGATGGTTGAGGCTCAGGGAGTGCATGTGGTTGCTGAGCAGTGGGTGCTTGAACCTTGCCTGGTTGTGGCATGTAATAGCAGGGGTATGGATATGGCATTGGCCCCTGTGGAACAAAATATGCAGGAGATTGTGGTTGATGATGATAACCAGAATTGACAGGTTGTTGCCCTCTGTTTTGTTGACTATTGCCAGGGAAAGTCACAAAAGGTGCAGGAGAGTTAGATCCAGATGATCTACATTCTCTTGCAAAGTGTACAAGCCTGTGGCATTTATGGCACTTCAACTTACTCTTGTCAAAACCAACTTTGGTTTTGCCAGAGAGTCCTGGGAATTTCCTTCCAGTTCTTTTGTAGAACTTCTGAGATCTGATATTTATCAAGGCCATTTGGCTCAAAATATCCATCTCTTCTAAGTCATCATCAGCAATCCCCTTGATCATCCATGATGAAACATAGATTGTCACTATTACTACCAGCAGAATAACTATCAACACTCACAAAGGCAGGCTCAGAAGTGTTTGTAGAGAAATCAATATGCTCATCATACTGGCTTTCAGATGACGCATATTCTGACTCTTGATGTCCAATCAGGGCAGTGTTCCCTTGGACAAAATCCTCAGTAGCTTGCCAGATGAACCAATTTCCTTTTCTGCTCTATCTCTCTCTCGAATGTAAGCAGTTTCCCATGAAGTTGGGTGAGAGATAGGCGATCAACATCAGCATTTGAGCGTAGAACAATGGTATATGTGTTCCATCTCTCAGGCAGTGATCTTAGGAATCTATGGTTCATCTGACTCCTGGTATATTCATGTTTAACCATTTTCAATTCAGAGATTAAACATGAAAACCGCTCAAATTGTTGAGTCAGAGTCTCACCCTTTCTATGAGAGAAAGTCTCATATTGTTGGGCGAGGATTTCCCTGTTGTTTGCTAAAACCTCATCAGTACCACCAAATTGTTCTTTGATGGCTTTCCAGAGGTCATGAGCAGACTCACAATGCAGAAGCCCAGAGTAAATCTCATTAGGAATAGCCATAGCCAAAATTCCATGGGCTTTTGCATCGATTTCAAACAACTTCTTGTCCTCATCGGAGTATTGCTCCTTCTTCTTTGGAACCAACTGGTTTGTTTCCGGATCATTCACCATTGGCTTATGTGGTCCATGTACCACAGATGTCCAACAACCTGAGCTATTGACAGACAGGTGATGGAGCAATCTTCTCTGCCAAATGTTATACTCATTCCTCACCAAGATCGGAGGCTTGGTAGAGGATCCAGTATTGAAAGGATCATTCGAAGAAGTAGTCATTGTGGAAAATCAGACAGATTCAAGTAAAATCACAATAAATTTAGCTCAAACCACACAGAACCTCAAATAAAACGGCCAGAAGCGATACACTCTCAATCTCTATAACAGATCCTTGCGAATTTGCTAATTCGATTAAACTTAGAGCGATTGAACAGTTTCAATGATCAATTGTTAGATCGATCAATGATTAACCTGCTCTGATACCATTTGTTAGGATCTCAGCCTCTTGGTTTAATCGATTGAACAGATATAGCAGCGGAATAGCTCAGAATTAGACAAATTCAACAAGAACATTCGATATAAGCGATAAAAGAATTTTGTTATAGAGAGAGAAATATCCGACAAAAGGAATATTGCATTAAGATTGTCGGCCTCAAGGCACGATTACAGTGAGTCATCCTTCCTTATAAAGGAAAGAGTGACGTAGGCTGATGTCACTTGAAAGTGACATGTAATGACAGGATCATGATCACAATTTGATGTATCACACATCTTATAAAGCAGCGGATACAAACAACGAATTAGACAACTGAAGCAAGCCAACGAATATTTGTGAACATTAAGAACGCAACAGTTATAGGGAAAGAATACTGAAAAAATCTGATTTCCTAGGAATGGTTATGATGTGACTAAATTTCTAATCGAATCAATCATCATTTCCATTCAATTGCCATTTCGCTCAATGTTAACAATAGGTTGTCACTCCTTATATAGAGTGCAACAGTCACTGCTGTTATCACTGAAAGTGACAACTGCAGATCCTTCAGAATAACTAATCTTACAACTGCTGAATGTTCAGAACTACTGAAACATATCACAAGTTTAGTACAAAATATAAACTACTGAACTAAAGACTGAAAACAAGCTCTTCAGCGTTTTTACAAAACTACTGAAACAAAGAAAATAAACTACTGATATCACAACTACTGAAGAAGTACTCTTCAGCAAGTGTGACACCTACTGAGGCTTCAGTACTTATCTTCAGACTTGACCTCAGGTGTTTCACATCAGCTATGACTTCAGTAATACTCATCAGCTGATGTCTTCAGTCTTTGTCTTCAACTTTGTACATCGTTGTTTGATCTTCAACACTTGTGAACTCTTCAGCTGTTGTTCTTCAGTACTTGGTCTTTCCAGCTCAGACTTGTGTTCTTCACTGTTGTACTTCAGCACTTTGGTTCTTCAGCTGTTAAGGTTTTCAGCACTTGATCTTCAGCTGTTGAAGCTTCAGCACTTGTCAAACTACTGATGAGGCTTTCAGCATTGTTGTGATAACGTGTGGGACTTAGAGATTTTCTGTCTTGGCTCATTGGTTCTTTTGGTCCAACAAACTCCCCCTGAACCATGCAGCCAAAACCTCTAACTTATTTATGCTCCCACTTATTGATGCAAAAATGTTGGTCTTTTTCCTTCTTGATCAGTAGAGAAGATGCCCTGTAAGCTCCGGCCGAGAACCCTCAAATATTTGTTTCAGAGTATGAATGGGAACTCTGTTTTGGGGAGCAGGACAAGAGTTGTTATCCCATTCATGAGATTACTTCCCCATTAGTCTGTCGACTCTCTTGTGTAGGCCTCAAGAAGGTGATTTGTTCCTCCTGGTTAGCTCTTTAGCACCTCCTTCAACATGATTCCGGCCCATATACTCGACAGTGTATTTGGCCTGTTTTCCCATTCTTTAGCTCCACAGTTGTTATTATTCTGTAGGCAAACTCATCCGGGTGATTACCCTCTAGAACAACTGGAGCTCATTTTTCCTTTGACTTCCTCAAGCCTCTTGTAAACTAACCCCTTTTTCACTATTTTGTTTTCCAACATCTTCTAGGGTTAGATTAGCTTGTAGGCCTCTTGAAGTCTCTAGGATTTCCCAGGGTGAACTACAAAGAACCAGAGAGATCACTTCATCTAGATCTTTTCACCTGGCCAATGTATCTCGAGGTATATTGTTCTTATAAATTCTTTGAGAGACCCTGGGATCGGCCAATCCTCACTCTTTCCCTTTTGATATGAAAGGTATGCTGAGAGTGTAACGTCTGAGGCTTGCTCCTTCATATTGTATGGAAGATGTGGCTGCATAAGCTTTGTCAACTCTCTTCAGCAATTCTCATCATGCTGTTTATGAAGCTCTTCTTCTTCTAGCTTCACTTTAACCTTTGTCTCTGGATTCAGGAGTCATTGCTGAGGAGTGACTTGTGGCCTTAGGTAACTGAATCACAGCTGAGAGCGCAGCCTGTCTTCTT